>OX459044.1:1974341-2489157 GCA_949775005.1 Orthosia gothica
CCAAAGCAGGGCGAGGTGGGATTATCTGTGGAAATGAGAGTACCTTCACTCTTGTCAGCATTGATCGCAAACTTATACCAGGATGGAGAGTCGATGGTCAGGGTCAATAATGTGGGAAGCCAGAGAAGGCGTACTCCCTGTACGCCAAGGATGTGTCTTGTCCCCTCTTCTTTTCAACATCTACCAATGGTAAATATGTCATGTTGAAAAGAGGAAATACTTATAAGAGTGGGAGGGAGCCATCGCGATAAGAGGCAACAAGATCAGCAATCTCCAATATGCATATGAAACCACATTGTTTGCATCCTCAGAACGGAGCTTGCCAAGCTATTTGCTAGAATATAGCGTGAAAGCGAGGTCGCAGATCTATCGATCATCAATTCAGAAAACCAAAGTCATGATCATCGATCGAGCTAGATTAATCGCATGCACGGGAGAACTTAGTTTGGTTTTAGAGTTCGTGAGTGAATTTGTGTACCTGGGCTCCATGATCAGCAATCAGGGTGTTACAGGAAAATAAGGAGGAGTACACAGATGGCCAACGCTGCTTTTTGGCTCCAAGTCTTGGGCAATTTGCACGGCGGGACAAAATAAGATAGAGCCTTTTGAGATGTGGTGCAGGAGAAGAATGTTGTCCATACTATGGACTGCAAAACGCACGAAAAAGTCCATTCTCGACCAGTAGAACATCAGACCCACTCTCCACAACTACTAACGAGTCCTAAGTTACTTTGGTCACATCGTCTAGAGACAACCAGAGAACCAGAAAACTGGTAGTAGTGGGAAAGGCGGAAAAAGACCACGCGGACTTACACCTACCCGCTGATCAAATCAGATCAGGACGATTACAGGCATCATAGTAAATACTGCCCCGAGAAGAGTCGAAGACAAAGTGGCATGATAGCAGCTCGTCAGTGATTTCGTCGAATGTTTCCAAGACAGGCACGACGTTCAGCAATGAAGACAACGATTAAGACTAATCAATTGATAGACGAAATAGCATGTCGAGAAGTCATGTTTAATAAATGTTTATTCAGAATGCGATTTATGCGATGTTATTTTTCATAGAACAGGTTACAGGTAGGTTAATTTGATGTTTATCACCATCTCAAGATTACAATCCAAAATTTTGCGTTCCGACGTCCACCAACAATTTGAACAAGTCATCACTAACTCAAACACTCAAAAACAAAAGAACAGTTATCTATTCACTAACGTAACACAATATCTTTTTTGTGGACCGTACTGATCCCTGGGGACTTAATCCGTGTCCACGCGGAAGGGGTCTAACTGGCAGGCGTGCGAGGAAACCCTTGCAAATATTATTGTACACCTACCATCAAGCAAATATGACACTTAGATCTTACGTGTTAAGGTTTTATTTTGTACGTGGTTAATCGCAGCTGCGATAGATGCAGATGTCGATAGTCCGCTATATTTGACAGTTATGTGCAATTTCCTAGTTTGTGATGCTATCGAACGGTTTCGAATTTGGTCAAATGTCCCGATATAATCGGTGCACCTTCTTTTTGTGTGTCATTTGCGACTGCCGACTATAGCTTGCATGTTTCACATTCAAAATGACAATGTTTAACAATACGATTCAGTGAATGATCTAAAAGCCAATTCTCTTATTTAAAAACGTACAAATTCAAGTCGCTATCTCATTTCAGCAGCAGACAGTGTTGAAAGCTTGTCACAATGTAGGCAAATAAGAGGTTTTTGCTCGAGTTAGAATATTCTTAAAAGATGCGGGAATTGCCCCTCTGATCTAAGAAAAATATGAACTACAACCTCACTTCATATTTTATAGTACTGTGCAGAAAGATACTAAACCAGGATTCACCAATTAATAGGGGTTAAAGTAAGAAATTGCCGTTTTATTGTAATAGGTAGGTACTTCGAATCGACATAGAACCTTAATGGTTTGAGATTTTTGAGTGAAACTTTTTTCACATGGTACCTATGAAGTACGTCTTTTAAAATATGTGCAACATTCGATTATCAACTTTAAGTTGTATTTTTTTTATTCAGTATATACAAGAAAGATGGATACTTCGAAAATTCGAATGATTTTTAGGGTTCCGTACCCAAAGGGTAAAAACGGGACTCTATTACTAAGACTCCGCGGTCCGTCTGACACCAGGCTGTATCTCATGAACCGAGATATCTAGACGGTTGAAATTTTCACAGCTGATGTATTTCTGTTGTAACAGAAAAGTTTAAAGGAAAACCGTTTGTCCTGGTATGGTCATGTGATGAGGAGGGATGAAACACATTTTACTAAAAGAGTTATGAATATAGATGTGGATGGATGGAGAGGGAGGGGACGGCCAAAGAAAAGATAGATGGACTGTGTGAGGAGTGATATGAAAGAAAAGGGCGTCAGTGATGGAGTGACGGGGGACAGGATGGTATGGAAGAAGAAAACGTGTTGCGCCGACCCCAAGTAACATGGGACAAGGGCAGGAAGATGATGATGATGTATTTCTGTTGCCGCTATAACAACCAATACAAAAAAAAATAGTATATTATGCAACTAATGAATAAAGGACGGATTTAAAGCGAGGGCCATAGATGAATCACAAACAAGTGAAGGATTCTAACGACTGAATCACGACCGTAGGAATTTTAGTTAGATTTTACCGTTAGGATTCATGATGATTCAATAACATCACATGAAAATAGTGTGAGGAAACAAGGAGGAAACCTAGACCATATAGTGCTCCCACATCGATGATTAAAAATGTTTAGAAACATTAGTAAACATTTTCTAAACAATGATTTATTTGACTTGTGTTAGTAAATGTATTAAAGTATTAGTGTTATGAAATGTTTGTAAACATTTTAACAGCCGGCGTGGGAGCACCATATAGGTACCTAGTTAATAAAAGTTTGACATCAATTACTATCTACACTAGGGTGAGTTACTTATGTATGGAATAAAAAGTATTGTGATTGCATTCTAATAGTAATATTTTGTTGTATCATGACTCATGAGTAAACAAATAAAGTAACAAAAACTTTTTAGTAAAAAAATATTACCGACTTCCAAATAAAAAAACTACCAAGTGAAAAAGTAACTTTCGTTTTATAAGTCAGTGTCTTTCGTTGGTACCAATTTGTTGCGTTATGGACACTGACTTCTAAAACGAAAGTTATTTTTTACTTAGTAGTTTTTAGGGTTCCGTAGCCAAATGGCAAAAAACGGAACCCTTATAGATTCGTCATGTCTGTCAGTCTGTCCGTCCGTATGTCACAGCCACTTTTTTTCCGAAACCTTAAGAACTATGCTGTTGAAACTTGGTAAGTAGATGTATTCTGTGAACCGCATTAAGATTTTCACCTAAAAATAGAAAAAAAACAATAAATTTTGGGGGTTGGGGTAAAATATGTGTGTAACTTCTAAAATAAGAGAATGATAAAACTAAAAAAAAATATGTTGTACATTACCATGTAAACTTCCGCCAAAAATTGGTTTGAACGAAATCTAGTATGTAGTTATTTTTTAATACGTCATAAATCGTAAACCGCAATTTACCAAGTACGGAACCCTTCGTGCGCGAGCCCAACTCGCACTTGGCCGGTTTTTTTTATTTGGAAGTCGGTAGTATTTTTTTACAAAAAAGTATTTTATTTTTCACTTTTTAGTTGTACCTACCTAATAGGCACGTTGTTTTGTAAGATATCTATAATGCCAGAATAGATTACCCGAATATTATGAAAATTGAAACCGGTGTACCAAGGTGAACTGTACACATCTGCATAACCCTTTAGAGCGTACCTACTGGCATGATGTTATGTTATAAAATGGTATAAACAATAAACAGACATGCGATTGCAGCAATCCCTAGGGATTTGCTGTTATTTATTGAAGAGTTCTGTTGTATAATTATCTTCGAATTTCTTCATCAGATCTTCATGAAATTAAAATTGTACCAATTTCGGAACATACTCTTTCAAACAATTTTTACTAGCGTAACCAGTCCGACATTTCTACATAAAATTATTTAACTAAATTTGACATTTATAATTTCTTATGATTTGACATTTATCTCTATTCGTATTGTATTTTAGAATTGAATATTATTTGCATGCCCATGCGACGGTAGAATATGGAGGACTTTATTATGTAAAATAGAACATCTATGTATCAATTACCCATGTTTGCAAAGAAATAAATGATTTATGATTTATGATTTAACAAAAAAAAGGATTTTCAAATTCTGATCACAATTGCCGAAGATATCAGTTGGTGAATATAAAAAAAAACAATGTCGAACATAGAACCTCCTCCTTTTTGGAAAGCGGGTTAAAAAGTCAAATCGATTTGCACTATCATCCCGCGCATGTGGGTCAAATTTAAAGAAAATTTAAAAAAACCGTCCGTTTAAAAAATCGTGCGCGAGTCCGACTCGCACTTGGCGTGCGAGTCACAAAAAACGGCACAAAAATCACGTTTGTTGTATGGGAGCCCACCTTAAATATTAATTTTATTCTGTTTTTAGTATTTGTTGTTATAGCGGCAACAGAAATACATCATCTGTGAAAATTTCAACTGCCTAGCTATCACGGTTCATGAGATACAACAAGGTGACAGACAGACAGACAGACAGACAGACAGACAGACAGACAGACAGACAGACAGACAGACAGACGGACCGCGGAGTCTTAGTAATAGGGTTCCGTTTTTACCCTTTGGGTACGGAACCCTAAAAAACAAGGTAAAATCATACTCAATTATTAAAATAAGAACATACAAATTTCATTATAAAAATCAATGTTTGTTAAAGAAAAAGCACAAAAATTAAATAAAACATAAATATGGATAGTAGGTATTTTGATTTATCAACTATTTCAAGATCTGATCTTATACCGTCCAATATAGAAGAAATAAGTGCAGCAGCTGCTTTTCCAGAAATACCATAATGGTTGCAGTTTTTACCGACATAGGCAGTTAATAACTAAAAATTAATAGTATTTTTAGTCTTTTTGCAGATGCAGGCAGGCCAAGGAGGCGCTTCCCTCGTTAGATGGCCGGTTTACGCAGAAAGCCTTGAGACTGTCAAAACCACAGTTACGTGCAGTCACAGCCGTAACAACTGGCCATGGGACTTTTAACAAGCATCTTTTTGTCTTAGGGATCACGGACAGCCCACTGTGCAGGGCATGCATGGAGGAGGAAGAGACAGCAGCACACCTGCTCCTAAGCTGCCCAGTAATCGCTGGTTACAGGGCCAAATTCCTCGGTGACTCAGGTACCGTACAGAGAATAGTTGGCAACACCAAGGCGCTGCTGGCTTTCCTCGAGGAGCTGGGATGGATCGAGTGAGGAAGACGAATCCCACCCGTACGCAAAATACGCGCTTAGACGTGGAGATGTGGACACCAGCCCGTCTTAACCTAACCTAACTAGTCTTTTTGTCTTCTTGTTAAGTGAATGGTAAATTGATTAAATCATAAGACACACACACAGTCATAAAAAGAGATATGGAAAGAAGCATGTTAGGTATTAAGAAACTAGACAAACAATGAAACATCTTCATCAGAGCGAAAACCAAAGTAACAGATGTCCTTGCCAAGATAGACAAACTGAAGTGGAGATGGACAGGCCATATGCTACGTAACCCATAAGAAAAATGGAGCAAAATTGTGACTGACTGGTATCCTAGAGGCGGAAAAACAAACAGAGGAAGACAGAGAAAGAGATGGGAGGATGAATTAAAATTGACAGCAGGTCTTCAACTTCTTATTACTACCCTCTATATGTAACAAAAACGTTGCTATATATATAAACCCTTTGCTAATAATTACTTAACATTTCAATAACGATACTTCTGAATAGTTTTTATCTACCATAATACTTTTAGTGGTTAGTATAGTATGATCATTTGCACTATTTTATATAATTTTAATTTAAAAAAAGTCCAGTGCGCAGAATAATCCACTAAAAATATTTGAATAATATTTTGCAGGCTAGTTATTTAAGTATAATAAGAAATAATATTTTGCATATTAGAACAAAAATAAGGAAAAAAAAGGTTCAACTCACTCTGATGTACACAGCATTTCTTATAAGATTTGATATTCTACCGCCAGGAATATTTTGACATACCTACATATCCAAAGATATGTCAGTAACCTCATAGCCATAGGTTTTTGTAAACTGGGTTATGTTTAGGAAATACCTACGTTAAAATGACTTACCTGAGATTTGTTTACATTGTGCTTTGATACCAATTGATAGCAGGGATAAACCTCTTCTCAAGAAATTCATCTGGAACAAAAAAATACTTTATTAAAGATTTTACAAGACCAATGGCTTAGCCAACAACATAATATTTTACCTTTTGCTGTAGGTAATTAACAGTAGTCTGTGAGTAACTATTAATTTACTGACTTTTTTATTTTCCTAACAAAATAAAAGAAAAGGATGGTTTTTCACTTCATGTCATAACCTCTCCGTTTTCATTTTGGAAAGTGACATTTGCTTGACAATCAAAATAAGAGTGTTGCTTGCTTCATAAACATGTTGTGGTGTTTTAGTTTCATACCACTTTTTTATTATATTATAAGTAAAACGTACAAGCTTAAAATAACACGACAGTACACTAAATACAATTATTATTGAATTTGTGTGTATAAATATTAAAATGTATTGTACTCATATGCTTAATCTGCGAAACGATCTTGTTCCGCCATCTTGCGGGGAGTAGACGCATTAAGGCGGTTACTCAAAACTAGCTAGCTACATATCAGTAATCTGTGCTCAAAACACAGCACTTTTACAAGATGCTAATAGATGGCAGGTAACCCAGTTTCACGACTTTCAATAAAAGTAAATAGGAAGCGTGCTTATAAGCTTGGAACTACTTGGAAGTGCGTTCCAAGCACAGATAAAAATATAATACTAGCATCGTTACAAGGTTCCAACCATGGTTAGTTTCGCGGATCGCAAATAGTAAAGCGAAGTCGAAGCGAAGCGAGGGCAAGAATAGGCGATAGCCGGTTGCAGATTACGAACTAAGAATTTTAACTGAGGCAGGTTTTCTCATTTGTTAGGTAGGTTCCTATACTTTGCAGTCTGCACATGGGTATGACGCTAAACGTTTTGTCCTGCAACCGCCTTAAACATAATATCACATTTACACTCGGCCCTTGCTGCTCCCGAAAATATTGCCCTAAATACTTCTGCGGCAATATGGTTGCGAGTGAGTGTTCACACTCAGCCTTCATACTTCTATAACGAATGACTCGCATCCATAGCTGACGTCGAGGTTGTTGCTGCGCTTTTAATTCTTTTATTGGAGTATATTATCCAACTTATTACTGATGCGATTCCACGAATCGTGTACCTACCTAGGTACTTTATTGGCTTTAAACTATGATTTTTATCACATGAATCCTTCGATGAAGGATACACTGTATCCTACACTTGTATCCTTCATTCATCGAAGCATATGAATCCCAAATTACTCGCTCAATTTCGTATAGCTCCAAAAACTTAATTATTTTGTCATTACCGTATACGTATAGTAAATGCCGACTCCCATAGTAAGAATGCAGCACAGAATAATATTAAGGGCCTACCTCCTATCTACATAGTTTGCCTTAGTCGGGTACTCACTATCGGCGGCGGCAAGGGAGCAAGAGGGCTGAATCTGAATGTAAACTACTCACTCGCGCTCGCACTGCTCATCCTTTGACTGGCGCCGAAAACCCGACAACCGAGGGAGCGTCGGGCAATGGCAGCGGTTTGAGGATTGACAGCGCGAGTTACTTATTTACATACTCACGCTGCCCACTCTGCTCAATTCCCTGTCCATCAAGGCTGAGTTCCTATAAAAGTGGTAAGAAGGAAGGAAGTGAATCTAAGACCGTTAAGAGGCGATGGCGAAGTGAAGGCGAAGCCTAAAGGTGAGTATACACTAGAACATTTTCGCAAGCATTACAATGTAATGTAACGTTCATACGAATGGTAAAATACAGACAAATGCTCAGTTTCCAAAAGCATTTCCATGTAATGTACTTAACGTTTTTGCGAATGTTCAACGCTGTGTTCGACGGCGAGTGAGCATTTACCTGTAGGTAACATTAATTTGTACTTTGCGTTCCTTATTGACCCCACTCCACGGCACCCACGCTCGTGCCTTTGCTCGATAAAATGTTACACCAAAACGCTCGTTGGTTTTTAAAATCAGGTTGTAACAAAACCATGGAGCGTCATGTTCGAAGAGTGGTTCGAGTTAATTTAAAAACAGCGAATGCTCGATGTTCTGTTGTAAATGCTCTAGTCTATGCTCGCCTACAGAGTACTTTTATATATATAGGTAGGCAAAGTTATAGCGACTGTCAAGCACAGAGACACTTATATAATGCTGTTGAGAGCACCCCCGCCTAGGACTTTTTAGGACTCGTCAGATTAGCAGCGAGCGGCTCTGGATAGCAATGTATAAGTACTTTTTATCGTTCCCTCTTTAGGGTATAATTTATGTTCTGTGGTCAAGAGATTGTCAAGATGGCGGTCGAAAAATTTATAAGTCTATCCCAGTATAATATGATCACAGAACATTTTTACTCTTAGCGAGTATGATGCTCTGTGACGTCTGTGCACACGTCTGTGAGTTTAACAAAAAGTCAGCCTATTCTATACGATAGGCGCCACAATGATTACTAAAAACTGTTAAAACAAAATAGCCAAATATTATGGAAAATGATTGCAATAGAAATGAACGAATCAAGTGAGTACATAACTATTTAGCTTTATTTATTAATTATGCTCATTTAGAATCGCTCAGTGCAGCTCTGTCGATATGTATTGTTTATTTACAAATTTTGAAAGACCAACCTATGATGAGCTAAGATACTAATGCAAAATTTAAATATTATCTAGTCATTAAGGTCATGGTCAAATGACCCAGTTTAAAATCCTCGTCGTCTGATGACCCGGTTCGTAGCTGAAAGCCAAATTCGGCATCTAGCTACAAGGATGCTTGCAACCGAAAGGGGCAGTAGCCTTTGCAACATTTTCACTGAGCCCCCTTTAGCACGCCAAAGTGGGTAGATGACCCAGTTTAAATGGGCCCTTCAGTACTAATTTGCGTACTTCTGGTGTACAGTTGACCGCCTGTCTGCGGTAGCTTGCAGCTACGAAGTTCAAGTAAATTAAGAGGCCTATACCTACAGGTTGTATTATCACTGAATTGCTTAGCAGTACCAGAGGTTACAACGTGATAATGAGAGGCGTTGCTTTAAAAATTTTGAGGATGGATCGGTGCGCACGAATAGTTTTAAACACATAGGTGCTACTTACATAATTACAAATTTTTATGTTTTTAAGGTGAAGTGCTACGCACCAAACGCGAAGGGTCTAAAAGATAGTTACAAAAAATATCAAAGACAAGCTGAAGAGTTAGCAGGAGGCCAATCGGCCAACTGCTCGAGATACCAGAAATGCTGCTGGGCAGAAAATTTAGAATTTTTCGAGTGTTGTGAAGGTTTCAAGCGGAGTAAGACATCTAGAGTAAGAATAAATACAGTGTCACTAAATGATTGTTCGTTGGACTCCGAGCTGCCGCCGTCGAACCAGCTCGTGTCTACTAAGAGCATTCCTGCTGGTCCACCGTTAAAAACTGAAATAGAATATCTGAAATCAATGGAAACATTTCAAAAGGACGCTGTACCAGAAGCTCCTCGTCGGCCTCTTAGGCCTCCTAAATTAAAAACAACAGTGCCGGAGTCAGCTCGATTTACAGAATCTAAATTCGAATGGAAATCATCTTCAACTAAGAGAAGCCACTGTAAATCAGCTGACGATGGCGACAGGATACATTTGAAGCGTTCCAAACTCGTCGATTCATCGCAAGCCATCGATCTCCTTTTCCAGAGTTATGCTGAGACATTCAAGAGTTTCTCTGTTAATAAACAAGTCTTACTAAAAGTTAAGTTAGCTAAATTGTTTGCTCATGCAGAACTGGATGAAATGAATGAAGATTCGGTGGTGTTCTCTTCAGTGAGTGAAATGGATGAACATTACTATCCATTTGGTGTAGGTATAGACCTCGAGGCTGCTGATAGTGACTATTGATGGTAATCATATCGGAGGCTTCTGAAGCTGCGTTGATTTACCTGGTACAAGGCTCGCAGGATATTCGAAATAACTTTTGTGTAAGACAAGTTCCAAGTGGTGATTTTACGACCACACATAATATACGACCAATTGATGAATTTTTTTTTTCTTGTTTCTACTATTGTAACGATATTTTTCAATATACACTTCAAAGGATTGTACGCTTAAAGGCCTATTCAGACCTAAGCGGTATTCGCTACCGTCTGCGGCAGAGAAAACCCAGTGGGTATGCGGTAATATTACTGTTCAGACCTAAGCGGTATTCGCTACCGTCTGCGGCAGAGAAAACCCAGTGGGTATGCGGTAATATTACTGTTCACACCAAAACGGATTTCGCTATCCTTGTGGGTAGAATAACGCGCGGTAGTCGAGTTTCGCTCAGAGAGGTAAGAAATTTTCGTTAGTTAGTCATTTCTGAGTCGCCAAAGAATATACACGTCAGTCACTTTGTAATTTCTGCAGAGCATCTGATTTTAGTGATGGATAGTGATGAAGAGGAAGTTTTACTTTTATTAGCTTTAATTGACTCACCAGTTAAGAAAAGAATTTGGATCCATGACATCAACAGACAACACCGAATTCATGGGGAATTCTACACTTTATATCCAAGATTAAGATTGGATGAAGATCGGTTTTTTAATGCATTCAGAATGACGACTGAGAACTTCGATGAAATATTAAATATGATAAAGGAAAATATCAGCAAATCATTCACTAAATATCGAGAACCCATATGCCCTGAAGAACGCTTAGCAATAACGTTGAGGTAAGGAAAACAAATTTGAATATTAATTGACGAAAATCTTTATTTTAGATAACTAGGAAGGAACTTTGGTCTTTTACAATACTAACACAACTTTTATCTTAACCTAAACCTTCTTATTAGATTTCTGAGTGTTTCTGTTGGTCGTAATCTATTTCGTGTTCGTAATCGAGACCTTCTCCAGTCAGTGAAGGTGCTAGAGGTGATAGAGCATTATCTTGAATACAACGCAGAGCAGACTGCAGTTCAGAATCATTAGTAGACTGGGGACTACGAGAATAACATGATTGTTGAGACATACAACGATCATTTTGGCTTGTGTTAGGCTCACTACGAGAATAACATGATTGTTGAGACATACAACGATCATTTTGGCTTGTGTTAGGCTCACTACGAGAATAACATGATTGTTGAGACATACAACGATCATTTTGGCTTGTGTTAGGCTCGGTGGTGTAGTAAGATCGCAGTGTTGTTTCTCGTTGTAGACTACGTTCTTGCTCTTCTTCCAATTCCGCTTCCATCATAACTTGAGCTATTTTCATTTTTGTTATAATTTTACGTCGCTCCGAAAAACTGTCAATTGTTTTTGCATATCCAAGCATAACATGTTCAATCGACGATAATTTATCTGCTTTTGTATTCAAGTACGTAATCACTTTATCGACAGGATGTTCGTTAACAGAAGTCCTTTTTCTGGAACCCGAACGTGAAGTATAACGTTCGGATGATGCTACTGAACTTGACCGTTGTGTTGAATTTTCATTATTAGATTCGGGTTCAGTAATATTTTGGGTATCAGATACGCTTTCTTCTTCTCTTGCCACATTAGTATCAGTTGGAGCAAATCCTATGTGATCTTTTAAAAATTCCATTGAAGATGCTCACTGCCATTTGCTGTAACGACTGTAAGATTTAAACGCACTTTGGCCTGTAGTGGTTTTTGTAGTTTTTAAATATTTACCATAAGTGTCACGTAGATTTTTCCATTTCACTTTGGCTTCATCGCCTGTAAAAAATATATTTTATTTATAATCTATTCAATTACTTTTATTCATTAGTTATACTTAGACTAGTTTAAAACCCTGAATTTGTTAAGGTAAGTAAGGTGATAAATACTAAGGAATCTTAGAAACCAAATTTATAGTAAAAATGGCTTAGACCTTGAGTAAAAAAGCTTATTAATTTTTTTTTTTGCAGATTTTTAGCAAGTGGAGATTCATTTCGCTGTATTGCAAACAGTTATAGAGTGGGTTGCTCAACTGTCGCAGAAATTGTTGATGAAGTTTGTGATGTTATTTGGACTACATTACAACCCATATACATGAAGCCTCCTACAGAAGAAATGTGGAACTTAACATCTGAAGAGTTTTATAATATGTGGCAATTCCCCAATTGCCTCGGCAGTATTGATGGAAAACATGTCACTATAGTTTGTCCGCCTAATTCAGGCAGCAATTATTTTTGCTACCTCAAAAAAATTTCTGTCGTCCTTATGGCAATAGTAGGACCACAATACAATTTTTTATGTATCGATGTTGGAGGTTTTGGAAAAAATAGCGACGGTGGAATTTTCGAAAACTCTGTCATGGGAAGGAGGTTTAATAATGGGACTATGAATGTTCCAAGGCCTAAACTATTGCCGAGAACTAATGACGTCACACCTCATGTGTTAATAGGAGATGAGGCATTCCGATTGCAAGCACATGTAATGAAACCATTCAATCAAAGAGTTTCTAGGGTTGATAGAAGAAAGGAAAAATACAATAAGCGCCTATGCCGAGCTAGACGCGTTGTTGAAAATGCATTTGGATTACTGGCTCAAAAATGGCGAATATATTTCAAACCCATGCACCTAAAAGTGTCTACAGCTAAAAAAGTGATAAAAGCAACATGCGTACTCCATAATTATTTACGCTCTAAAAATTGCAATACCCCGTACTTGCAAAATATGTATTTTACTACTCAACAAAATAATGCAATGAACAATGAATATCAAAATTTTGAAACTTTGCAACTTTCAGGCGATAGGGTACGTACACAATTTGTCAACTTCTTTAATGGCGGTAGTCGTATTTAGTACCCAATTGAAAGATAATATAATAATATATTAAAAACTTACCACTTATGTTACATTTTTCTCCTATCTCATCCCATATTTTATTTTTCATAAATATATTTTTATAATCCGTAAGTGACATATCATATAAAACTGGATTGCACTTCACCATCTCAATAAATGAATCGTTATTCGTTCGTTTCGATGACGCCATGTTGCAAACGCGTCCTTTCGCTAAGGAATATCGTGCGTAACTGTTGTCATGTTAACCCCGCTTGCGGAGTGAGGGGCGGGATGCATGCCGCTGCTCCCGCGCGGTATGTACCTCTACCCACAGCGGCAGCGAATATCGCTCAGGTCGCTCTAGCCGCGGTACTTGATACTAAATACCTGAGCGAAACCCGTGCGGTATGTACCTCTACCCACAGCGGCAGCGAATATCGCTCAGGTCGCTCTAGCCGCGGTACTTGATACTAAATACCTGAGCGAAACCCGCGCGGTATGTACCTCTACCCACAGCGGCAGCGAATATCGCTCAGGTCGCTCTAGCCGCGGTACTTGATACTAAATACCTGAGCGAAACCCGCGCGGTATGTACCTCTACCCACAGCGGCAGCGAATATCGCTCAGGTTTGAATAGGCCTTGGTACAATATGGGACGAAAAGTTGTTGAATACAAATGATTGAATTAAACACTTGCGATATAAAAAAGGATTACCAATAAAAGTGTCATGTTGTTTTAAAGCACTTTTTATTGGAAGATCGCGCTCTGACAGGCAAATGAATAAAACAATACGCAGGCACTGCTGCTAAGCTTTTATTTCTCATACATTTAGGATTAAATTAAAAACTTCTGTCGTAATCCAGCGAAGTTTTATTGGGCCGCTTCGCGAATATTTGACTTTTTACATTTATATTGGATTTTTAACATAATCCCTACAAAAGTGAGTCTTAAATGATTCCTGCTTGCTACCCTGTATAATCTAAGTTGCCACCTATATAAAATGTTGGGCAGGTTTTTATTTCTTCGGTGACCTTTTGATAATATTATCCTGAGATGAAATGTGCTGACGTTTACTGGACGTAAATGGTTTAACGACTGCTATTGTGCGAGGTTTTTGTCGGCCATGTAATGTGCTAGGTGACAGGCAGGTTCTCTTGAATGAGTCTAATAATGTCTGTCTGCGAGCAGACAGCCTGGTGATTAATAAAAGTAATGTAGTATCATTAGAGTTTTCTAACTTGCAAGTACGCATCCACTTTAATTGTATCATCGCGGTTAAAACAAAATGTTTTACACAGAAATTGTAGACCAGCCCCCGTACCCCGATACGTCACGGCGTATCAAAACGGATTATTCGGTTTAGGACAGATTCTGGTTTGGGCAGATTCTTGTTACTATCATGATGCAACTGGTAAAAAAGGATAGATGTCTACAAGTCATATACATCTGTCCCTTACGCACACTCGAAATAACCTTACCCTAAGCGCTTATGGTTACCCCCGATCCATCGCTTACCATCGCGCAAAACGAGGACGAGATCTGTTTCATCTTATGGCCTGCGCACACTAGCGGACTGGACGGCAGAGGGTTTTATTCGGCCTCGAAACATCGCGTTGCAGTGTTCTCTGGAGCACCGAGCATTGATATATAACAGCCTTATTCCGATTGGGTAACTATTAAATTCAATTGCCTGCCTGCCTAGCCTTTTCCTAATTATATTGGGGTCGGCTTCCAGTCCAAGCATTGTAATGGCGTGGAGCGAGGTGAAGCGCGAAGCTCAAGACCGGTCTCGATGGAGGACTACTGTGGAAGCCCTCTGCCCCAGCTAGGGGACATAGGATCTTAAGTCAAGTTCCAGTCCAACCGGATTCAGCTGAGTACCAGTGTTTCACATGGATCGAATGTCTATCTGACCTTCACAACCCAGTAACTGGGAAACACGGTACCCCTTGGCAAGACTGGTGTCAGATCTCAAGCTTCTGACTACTCGTAACGACTGTCAAAGATCTTTAAATGACAGCCGGGACCAAAGGCTTAACGTGCTTTTCGAGGCACGGAGGAAACTCGGTATGTTGAAAATGGTCACCCATCCGCGGACCAACCTGGGCGTTGCTGGGCAAGCGTTTTAGCCACGAGCTCCTCTTAATCAATTCAATTGATAAATTTAAAATTGTCTGGCGTCCCGTCCGCCAGTGTGCGAAGGCCATAAATTTTATTATAATTAATATTATAAAGTCTGTTGTTTGTAAAAGGTAAAATCGGGCAGAACTTTTTTAGAAATTCATTCATTGATAGAAATCTGCTACCGCTGAGTGTCATAAGCTACTTTTTATCCGGAAAAAAAAATATGGGTCTTGTGGGTGTGGGGTTCGTAATAAAAAATAAACAACTATTTAGTGTAGCTATATATTAGTTTTTTAACCCCCGACGGAAGATGAGGGATGTTATAAGTTTGACGTGTGTATCTGTGTCTTTGTGTATCTGTCTGTGGCATCATAGCTCCTAAACATATGAAGCCATTTTGATTTCGTTTTTTTTTTGTTCGATGAAAATCGGTTCAACCGTTGAAAAGGGCGTTTTACTGTTTGAAACGGGCTGTTTTTGCAAGATATCGTGACATAATTACGTGTTCAATAGATTGTTGATCGAAGCGTGTATATTACATGAAATAAAAATGTCTTGTGGGATTTTAAATTTTACTTGAAATTACAATCGTCGAGTCCTAACTAATGGTCTTGGAAAATGAACTGTTCGTGCATAAAGTGTTCGACGGCCTCATTAATATTGTTGTAGTCGGGGCGGCTGTAGGAGGCCACCTTGATCTGGCAGACGTAGGGCTCGCGAAGGTGGCACCAGTAGTCGCGCAGCCCGGGGTTCACGGCATCCATTCCGGCGCAGTGGGGCTCTGCCGGGTCAGCGCTGTCGGATGAAGAGTTTATGAAACTGAGCCTTCAAAGAGAGTAAGAGATGACCAGAGAAACGAAAGATGGATGAGGAAAAGGGGATATTTTTTTTTTATTGGGACAATCCCACCGCACTATTCCCAAACCACTGCAACTCCTGAACGCCAGAATCAACAGTGGCAATCACCAGAAAAGCGCCGAGGCAATGAAGCTCGACGAAGTCCTGGAGAATGAATTTAACTGTCTTGGATCCCGCAACGAAATTAATCAGAAAATAATAAAGGAGGAGTAGGAAAACAAAAAAAAACCACTTCTTCCATATCAAGCAGAAGACAGATCAAACAAGGCCAACAGGCACAAAGGGTCGTTTACAACTGGCTTGCGTTTAACTATTGGCTCATCAAAGTGGCAGATAAAAAATGTGCGTAGGTATGCGTGGGAAGTCAAACACATCCTACAACAACCCAAAATGAATTGGTAAGAGGGCGGAAGGATGGTGATGTTAAAAGGAGTAGCTACGAGTACCTGTTTGCAACATTATTATTGGCCCATTCACTGAAACCGGTATCTCTAATGTCCTCACCTGAAAATTAAAAGAGTGTCTATTAAGTAATGAGATCACAAAGTTCTGCTGGGAAACAGTAACGGTGAATGCTGTTATGTTCTTTTAAGAGTGTGAGTGAGTGTGTTTGTGTTTTCAACTGTTTCCCTAAGATTTGTAGAATTATCAGGCCACGCGTCCGTGCTGTTACAAGACTAGTTCAACCTGACCTAAGTGGTTATACGCTTGGTCAGCTGAAACTCAAAGTGTTACCACGGACGTGAGGTGGACTTCTTTGGTAGACCGTATCGTATTTGGATATCATAACGACTTACGTCCTATCATCATCATCAGCCTAATAGCAGTCCACTGCTGGACATAGGCCGGTTTTCTCGATTTTCGGCAACTCCCATAGAGCATCTACCAGTCTCCCTGTGAAGATCGTCGCTCCTTCTAAGAGAGCATCCCACCTTAACAAATCATTTATTTCTTTGCAAATATGGGTAATTGGTACAAAGATGCTCTTTTTTACATAATAAAGTCCTCCATATTCTACCGTCGCATGGGCATGCAAATAAATTGAATTCTAAAATTAAAATCAAATTAAAAAATACAATACCTATCATAAAAATTTGCCAGATTTAGTAAAATAAAAAAAAACTGAAATATGTCAGACTGGTTACGCCAGTAAAAAATATCACAATGATGTAAATTCGTGGTCTCCACTTACGAACATACCTACCCCAACGGTCATCGGTTCTACGCCTAATATTGTCGGCCTATTGCCATTTCAGCTTGCTTATTCTATGCTAACGTCCTAATAAAAAAAATGTGACTAATATTAAAAATGTGAAAGTCAGAATGTTTGCTTCTGAATGGTTGAATGCCTTAATTACCGAAACAATTAAATAGCCACTGCGTCTCACGTGGGTCCACGTTTCGGGCACGCAAGCGCTTAATCAATCACGACGTACCGGAACTACAATCCCTTTCGATATTTACTTTTGACGTGGATGAGGACACGAGTGGAAGCTATATTAGAATCCTTGGCACTTTACCATCGACGTTCTTCCAGACCGTGTGGTTCTCAATGTTGCTGATGCCGAGCCAGACCAGCAGCTTGTAGTTGGTGCCCGTGACCTGCGGGTAGGACATGCCGCGGACCAGCTTCTGCAGGAACTGGAACTCTTCCTGGAACAGAAGGTTATAGGGAATTAGTTTTACGTACAGTAGTACTTTTGTGTTCCATCTGTAATTTCTCAAGAGCCTGGCATTAGATTTATGCGCGGCTGATGGCAATAGGATCGCTCTTTATAATATGGAACTTAAATGTATTTGGCAAAATTGGTACCTATATTCTGCCTAATACTTCGGCGTATACAGGAGTCGTGCTACGGCGGTCGTGGTCCCTATGGGTGGTCACGGCGTGAAATGTGTTCTGGTGCACTGGTGATGCGGAGTATACCCCAATGTAGCCAGGGCTTGCAGACACATGCAGTATCTCACCTACATTTTCACTTTAGCGTACGGGACTATGTGAAAAGTGGGATTGATACAGTTGATCAATCCCACTTCACATAGTCCCGTTCGCTGAAGTGAAAATGAATGATAACTTTAATTAAGGTTTAGTTAGCGCATACACCTGCACTTTGTTAGACCTAATGCTCGCCACTGACGCTGCAATCGGGGTGGCCACCTACTGGGCCCAAAATATATAAAGTTTTCCATCGACTCGTAAAGAAAAAGAATAATCAGTTACCTGCGTTTAAATGCAATATACCCGGTACTTAAAACGAAAATAAATAGCGTATCGGTAGTCATGAAGCGTAGCCCATATAATGCCACCGTACCCACCGTCATCCGTACCGCCATTGTACAACTTATTTCTTGAAACTTGCCGGCAAACTTGGATTGCTTCTCGTTCAACCTGTCACTTAACTTTTTCTTGCTAACACTCGAGTTACGCTGTTCAGTTTGAAACGGCTTCAAGTTGGTTTGTATGCTGAGCAGCGGTCTAGGTTCTTTGTATATCAATTTAAACTTACACATTATGTACCTAGCTAAATAAATAAGGGCCATTTTCCTGGAAGAGTTTGGCTAGGCAGAATTGTGATGATTGCAGGTACCTACACTCATATTTCGCTTTACTCGTCAATTTAGATGCAATTTTTAAGACTTAACTATTTTAATATACTCGTAGCCTGAATCTAAACGTGAGCAGGAAAACCTTTGAGAAAGATTTCTGGTTCGGTTAAATGCTCAATCATGATTAAAATTTCTTCTTAGGCCCACTTAGGTCAAAGACTTAACTCAGAGTTAGTTGCTAACACGAGGTTAAATAATAAATTTAAGTAAACAATGTAGTTACATTACTGGCCGGGTTAGGTACTAACTCGCAGTAAGTAAGGTAATCTAGGCTGGCGCAAGCGGGCCATATCGAGATTACTTTATTGTGTTCTGTTTCATGTGTTAACTTTACTGAAGTTGGAAGCATCAAATCTGATATTGAACTAAAATTGGTGCCACCAACTGCGTGAGACTACATACTGATCTTTTTGCAAGCGAGTATAGTAGTCACAGCGGATCTTTGTGTCTCTGAAGTTGATTCTGCGAACCATTGCGCAAGAAACAGTTTGACATCGAGTATACTGCATAGAGTAAGCGAGATAGGACGATGCGACAAACGTAAGCGAGTGAAAGAGGCAGTTATACAATGCTATCTTCTACTTCAACATGTCATAAAAATAGCAACTGCGCAGGGTCTTGCAGCCAACTTCAGAAACACAAATATCCATTGTGAGAATTATATTGAGCTATTTTATTTAAGGTTGTAAAGTTTTACCATGAAATCATAGACCTACCAGTGTTTTAGGCACAGCCAACGCGGCGCCGATCTTTAGACATTCCTCTCTGGCACGTATCCACGATTTTGCTTGGTACATCACCTTGTACGCCTTGCGCGCAGTTTTGTTTACTATGAACCCTGGAAATGTAAGAGACAATTTCTTAAAACTCTGCTTCAATAATAAACTGATCCTCTTGATTAAACACAATATTTGGCAGAAAGAGGTGAGATAGTGGTCAAGCGCGAGCCTTTCTATAATAAAAAAATACATAATAAATGAAAGTCATAAAGACAACACAACTATTTTCTTAATGTCCCTCAGCAATCACCGCATTTCCGAATACAAACGAATTCTAATTGCCATGTTCCATCAATTTTTACATTTATCGTGTATAATAATTTGAATTCAGAACTATAAGTACTTTATTTTTATCTCGTTTTGATTTCCGGGTGAAATACATAGAACTGTAAGAATAGCAGCTTAGTAGCCTTCCTCCTCTTCCATTTTAATATAACCACCTTTGACCAAGAGCAAAGGGCAGCTGATAGAAATCCGACGACTGACGAAAGACGAAGTTTGCCGAGGGACATTAATAAAATGTTTGTACTGTATTTTGATGAAAGCTTGAGAGAGAGAAAGATAATCATTAAGCGTGACTAATCCTACTACTATTATAAATGCGAGGATACACGGATCGCCAAAGCACTAGCTATCTTCTGACAGCTGAGACCTGTTTGGCAATCGCGGAAACTGACTCGTAAGATTAAGCTCAAAATCTTCAGGTCCGTTGTTAAAGCCGTGCTGCTCTACGGGTGCGAAACTTGGAAGGTAACAAAGGGCATCTCACGCCAAATCCAGGTCTTCGTCAATCGTTGTCTTCGTCGCATTCTCAGAATATACTGGTCTGAGACCATCTCTAATGAGAGCCCGATCGATCGACAGATCAACATTTGGAAATGGAGATGGATTGGTCACACGCTCCGAAGGGATTCCGATCACATTCCTGCATTGGAATTCACAAGGAAAAAGGAAGCGTGGCTGTCCCCGTCAAACCTGCACCCTAATTGTGTAAGTTCAAAGAGTAGCGCACGGCGCAAGGAAAGCGTCCTTGCATTAATTGCTTCATATGTTCAAAAATCTGTCTACTCGATAGCGTAAAACACGCAATGAATACTGTTGAGTGATCAAAATGAAAGGGAAGGAGTGTGCTTCGTGCTGTCAAAACTGATACGCAATTAGGGTGCTGGCGACGCACCGTATTGGCTGAAGCGACGAGCATCGGAATGACGTGGAGTGAAGTGAAACGTGAAGCTCAAGACCGGTCGCGATGGAGGACTACTGAGGACGTCCTCTGCCCAGCTCAATAGATCAATAGACATACGACCTAAATCAAAATCAATGAATCATTATAAAAGCGAAAGTTTGTGAGGACAGTTGGTTGGATGGATGTTTGCAACGCTTTAACGCAAATACTGCAGTACGGATTTAGAGAAAATTTGGCACATCGATAGCTTATAACCTGGAAAGACGGTAATAGAATATATACTTTTATCCGGGTTATAAGTTACTTTGGGATTATTTCCGACTTACACGTGAGTGTAACTGCTCGAAAAATCCAGCAAATAATTTTATTGAAAGGATCAATACAATATATATATTTAAATAGTATTAAAAGCAAGTATTAACGTAAAACGTATTAACATATTATTTAATTGTAATATTGCACCAAGTGCAACCCCATGTCGTGTCCAGACTATCTCTCTCCATTCAGGGTTGCCTGAAGAGATCGCAGATCGCGGTAAGGCCGCCTGTTGTATGTTGTTGTTATTTTAAGGTTTCCGTATGTAATGTTTTTATCTTGGTGTACAATAAAGTATATAATAAATAAATAAAAGCATATTCTTGGTAGTAAGTAATTAGTAGCAGTAGCATTAGGGTAGTTACCTTGAGGGGTTTCGCTTTGAACGCCGACCAGCGCTGCCAAAATTGTGATGTAGAGCACTCTGCGAATTAATGTCAGTGTAAATATCCACGATCACTTTGGCAATTAATTTTAAATTAAATATGAAAGTATCTAAAAAAAACTGAAAATGGAGAATAATGAGGCATATTAATTTTTAGAAGACTTGTCTGTAACTATAAGTTTTTAAACTGTCATGGTCACTAACACTAACATTAGAAGCGGGCTATTTACCATGTTTCCGTGATCATGGTGCTTGCAACAGCACCGAATTATCGGAAACTCGCAACAAACATTAAACATGGTAAATATCCCGCTGCTAATGTTAATGTTGTTGTCTGTAACTATATAAATAAATAAAAATAGAAAACATCTTAAACTCACCTCATGTTTCAAATCTAAATTATTCGTTGGTTGAGATAGTTATTAAAAACCACTTTCTTCTGATGAAACACTCTATTTATTTTAAATTTTTGCTACTTATATTTTTTATTAGTTGTTCTATATTTTTATACCCGATCGATTTTATTATTTATTCACTTGTTGACTCTTCTGGATAAATACTGACACAAACATGAATTGGAACTAATGTTTATATATAGATAATTTGTGTGAAAACGTTAGAGCGAAGGCCAAGCTCACGTCGACCTAGCGTGCTGTGTGAATGTGATTGATTTATATACAGAGTGTGTTTTTCAAGTAGGCGTGGATGGCCAAAATCTAAACTATGAGAAATTGCGAAAAATACTCAAAGAAGTCTTTTTATTTGGGTCAAGCCCACCGCACTATTCCCAAACCACAGCAACTCCTGAAAGCAAGAATTAACAGTGGCGACCACCAGAGAAGCGCCGAGGCAATGAAGCTCAACGAAGTCCCGGAGAATGAATTTAAATGTCTTGGATCCCGCAACGAAATTAAAAAAAGAAGAAGTCTATGGCTCCATCTTGATGAAAAGTAAAACTGATAGATTTGATTTAAACAGCAATATTCCTAACCAAGAATTACAGATATCTAAACTTTGTTAAAAAAAAACATGCTGTATTATTACTCTTTTCGTTAGTGAATCTGCTACCTAGTGACAGTTATTTATAACACTTTTGTCATATCTTTGTCAGACATCTATACTTATTATATTATTATATTATATATAATATTATAAAGCTGAAGAGTTTGTTTGTTTGTTTGTTTGTTTGTTTGTTTGAACGCGCTAATCTCAGGAACTACTGGTTGGAATTGAAAAATTCTTTTTGTGTTGGATAGTCCATTTATCGAGGAAGGTTATAGGCTATATAACATCACGCTACGACCAAAAGGAGCGGAGCATAAATGAAAAATGTTACAAAAACGGGCAAAAATAATCCTTTTTGAGAGCTTCCATTGCGTGCGCTGCGTAAATGGTTTAAGTTACGCAAATATCATGTATGATGGAATTGTTTCTCTTTAAAAGTTCTAAAAAAAAGTGCGTGACACCATATGTCTATCTTTTAAGGTTGACTCACAATAGCAACTTTTATGTTCTAAATTTTAATTAGATCAACGCTGCCGGTAGAAACAAAAGTTGGTTGCATTCGTATAGTAGTATATTATTTCTTATTCAAATAAATAGTTCAACAAGTTGGTAGGTAGATAGGGTAAGGTAGGTAGGGTAGGGTAGGTTGGGTAGGGTAGTGTAGGGTAGGGTAGTGTAGGGTAGGGTAGTGTAGGGTAGTGTAGGGTAGTGTAGGGTCGGGTAGGGTAGGGTAGTGTAGGGTAGGGTAGGGTAGGGTAGGGTAGTGTAGGGTCGGGTAGGGTAGGGTAGTGTAGGGTCGGGTAGGGTAGGGTAGGGTAGTGTAGGGTAGGGTAGGGTAGGGTAGGGTCGGGTAGGGTAGTGTAGGGTCGGGTAGGGTAGGGTAGGGTAGTGTAGGGTAGGTAGGGTAGGGTAGGGTAGTGTAGGGTAGGTAGGGTAGATAAATGTTTGGTCTTTTTATGGCAAAACAAAGTTTGCTGGGTCAGCTAGTCTTGGATAAGCGTCTGGCCGTCCGTGTCGACTGGATGGAGAGAAAGGCCTAAGTGTAGATGCGCTCATGAATAGCAGTACTATTCTACCGATCTATTCTGCAAACACAAGACACATCAAGTACCTAAGTTTGCACGGTGAGAATTTTACAAAATACGTGTTCTTGGCAAGATGAGTTTGAAGTGAATAGCGATGATTTATTATTAACAATATAATAATTCTATATAGTCTGTCAGTAAGATAATCAAAATATATTGATAAACGTATTTTTTGCTTTATTAAGGCGGTACCCCGAGCAAAACGCCGCGCAAGCCGTTTTGTGTGCTGTTTTTAGGAGCTATCTACTCGTTATTTAAAAAGAAATATCAATTAATAAAAATACATTAAATTTCTACATAATATTGATTCTAAAATGGTAGATTTAGTTTTTTTTTTAAATGTTGTATATATTTCACTAATCTACTTCCAAAAAAACATAAAAATGAGAAATAATTATTGATATTATGCATCTCCTCGTAAAGTGTTCATTGATTATTTTTTGTACTTACACTAATGGATAGACAATTTAATAACGAACATTTTTGTAGAATTATTTTTTTCAAAAGACCAAAATTCGATTTTATAATGATTTTATTCTAAAATCTGGGCGTATTCACTACTGTAATTCATGCGCCACCAGTGCCGCTAGACCAATAGAAACGCTCATATCTCATGCCGATTTTTTGGTCAGGGTACCGTCTTAAATCAATACATATTGACAAAATTTAAGCGCATCAAAGTTCAGAAGTGAGCTTGGAACGTCACTTCTAAGTAAAGGTGTACCATTTCGTCTTTTTTTTTTGTTTAATATTTAACTGGCAAAATAAAAAAAAAATGTTAATATATAAATCAAAAATCCGACTGCTTCAGAAGCGAACTAAAAAGCTTCGCTTATGAAGCAGTCGGGTTTTTACTTTAAATTAACTGTTTATTTACAACTATTTATTTATATGTTTTTTTTTAATTACTTTTAAACATATCAGTGATATATATTTTTGTAATAACCTCTTAAGACTCTTCATTTTGATGACTCGATGGGTTTGGCAAGAAAAAAATTGGATCTCGCACATTCCAGGCACCCAAAATCCGCGCCATGTTTGTTTTATTTCAATCTAAAAACACTTGGGCGGCTGAATTATATAAATCCGTCTAGCGATTTGAAAGATATGAAGTAATAAAGAATATTACATTCATACAAAGAAACAAACAAACATACAAGATACGCGCGAGAAACATAACCCTTTCCTTGCAGTCGGGTAAAAATACGTGTCAATTTTTTTAGCGTAATCTAGCTGGCGAAACTAAATAGATTTTTAAGGTCATCGTCCGTATTATCTTTGCAGCTTAAGCTACAATCTGAAATAAGTAATTCTGACATTCTGTTTCTTCTACAGTATCTCCAAACCCTTCGGGCTTAAAGACTTCGTCAACAATGATTCCACTAAGTAATTGTTAAACAAGTCAGACGGTGGCACAGTGACCCATTTGTTCACCCTTTCGGCTTTCAGTCGAGAGCAATCGTACCCAATCGAGGCTTAAGCCGCGCGGAAAAACTGGCGCGTACTCTTAAACGAATTGCTGAAGATAAGTAGCTGATACCGGCTGTTTTTATTTTGGAGGTACGGGGTTAAACAGAAAGAGGGTTGGTAAAAACGTTTGGATATGAAAGGGAAAATGTGAATAAATCTCTTCAGTTCATACTTCGATTTTCTTAAATTTTGTGCAACTGTCAGAGACAATTCTACAATAAGTGTGAAAGCTACAACCTGGCAGCCAACATCTTCAAGGATGCGCCTTAATTAGTTGTTTAATAAAACACTGGTCCTTACGGTCGCAACAACTTGAGGAATGAATATTAATCCTAGAAACCGTCTCCTGAATCCTGATATCTGATCTTGTAACTAAAAGTAGATTTATAAAGATCAACCTGGGCCTTGTTTTTTTTTTTAGATTTGTAGTATATCCACAAGCGGAAAAGGGAGTCAGTAATAGCTTAACTGGGGACAGAACGGTATGGAAGAGGAAAACGTGTTGCGCCGACCACAAGTAACATGGGATAAGGGCAGGAAGATGATGATGATTCACAAGCGATAATTTTGACTTTTATGCGGGTGAAGCTGATAAAAGTGAAATAACTAGTTTCACACGAGTGAAAATCGGAATTAATCCCAAGGGAATCGTACTCCTGGTACAAAAAGTATTGTATGTTCTTCTCCAAAGTGCAGCGATTCGCCTACCAAAATAAAATTGGTTCAGCGGTTTATACATAAAAACATACAAAAAAAGACAGAAGTTATTAGAATTAATATTTGTTTCGGGTTATTTACCATGTATATTTGTTTCGGGATATTTACCATGTATATTTTGAATTTGGTTGAGAGCTCGATATTTCGGCACAATTACAAGTGCCATGATCACGAGTACAACCAAAACCCAACCAAACCAAACCAAATTCAAAATATACATGGTAAATATCCCGAAACAAATATTAATTGTAATGATTGTGACCATGTCAGCTTAAAAACTTATATTAGACAGAAGTTATTTTGGATTTTACAATATTTGTGTGGATATATTGGATTGCCGATCATCGTCATCACACGTGGTTGGAGCGTGTCTGTCGATGTACGATGTATATCAGTGCATGTATCCGCAGACTCCGAGTCTAGACGTATACGTATGTCTGCTGATAAGATTATACATAGTAATAGTTTTATATCTGTTCTCAAGTCAACGACATTGACTTCACTATCTATCACTTATAGGCCGGCTGACTGCGTTTTTAACTAAGGTTTTACAGGCTTATTTATACAATCTTTTTGACCATATGATTCATCATCATCAGCCTTTTAACGTTCCCACTGCTGGGATACAGCCTCCTCTCTGTAAGAGGGAATGGGCCCTAATCCACCACGCGTGACCAGTAGGGGTTAGAGGATATATGATTAGACTATATAGACCAAATAATTAGTTTATAAATTAATATCATCATCATCATCATATCAGCCGAAAGACGTCCACTGCTGGACATAGGCCTCCCCCAAGCGTCGCCACATTGACCGGTCCCGTGCATCTCGCAACCAGCGGATCCCCGCAACCTTCACCAGGTCATCGGTCCACCTGGTGGGAGGCCTTCCAACGCAACGTCTTCCGGTTCGCGGTCGCCATTCTAGAACCTTTCTGCCCCATCGGCCATCCGTTCTGCGAGCAATGTGCCCTGCCCACTGCCACTTAAGTTTGGCAATTCTTCGGGCTATGTCGGTAACCCTGGTTCTCTTGCGGATCTCTACGTTTCTGATTCGATCACGCAAGGAAACGCCGAGCATAGCCCTCTCCATTGCCCTTTGAGTGACTGTAAGCTTTCTGATAAGGCCCATTGTAAGCGACCACGTTTCAGAGCCATATGTCATAACTGGCAACACACACTGGTCATAGACTTTCGTCTTGAGACACTGCGGTAAGTTGGACGAGAAGACACCGCGAAACTTCCCAAACGCTGCCCAGCCGAGTCGGATTCGACGGTTGACCTCTCTCTCGAAGTTGGCCCTACCCAATTGGATCGTTTGTCCCAGGTACACATAGTCGCCCACAACTTCGAGTGTAGAGTCTCCAATCTTGATAGGAGTTGGTGTAACATGGGCATTCAACATCAACTTAGTTTTGTCACGGGGTCTCATTGCTAAGAGAGAATATTTGGTTCAAATAAATCTCACTAGATGGCGCGACATGTACACAAAAAACAATAAAATGTGTGTAAAATTAACATTTTCTGGAATTGAACACAAAAATTGTATGTTCTTGTTTAATCAACTCTCCTAAGTACAAAATTATGGAATATTGGGCTCTTAATTCACATTTCAAAGATTATTTGAACGGATCATTTAAAATTGTTCCCAGTAGATGGCGCATTTTTAAATTACTGAGGCATTCCACTCGATTGTTAAAATTTGCATTGTAACGCTTTTAGTTGCAAAAAAAACTGTAAAAACGTGCAACAAAATACTATAAAACGAACCTTCACTGTATTTAAAGAAAAAAATATTCACGAACCTAGTAAACCCTTTTACTTGCAAGCCGCTGCTAACACCATCTATTGCCGTGAAACGGGATCGAACGCGATTGATGTCCTTACAAAAATAAGAAGATTAAGCAGATGAAAAACGCTAGTTACGTCGGCACGGTTTCTTTGTATGGGATGAGGCATCTGTATGCTAGTATTATATTATCTGTGGTTTTGTCCATGTTCATCCTAAGACCCACTCTTTCGGAAGCTCTACTGAGATCATCGAGCATTGTACTGAGGTCCTCCATGGTCTCAGCCATAACCACTATATCGTCGGCAAACCGAAGGTGAGTGATGTACTCGCCATTGACGTTGATGCCTAGCCCTCTCCAGTCCAGAACCTTGAAGACATCCTCCAGTGCAGCGGTAAAGAGCTTCGGAGATATTACGTCTCCCTGACTCACACCTCGCTGCAGAAGGACGGGTTCAGAGGTCTGATCCTGGAGTCGAACTGACATTGTGGCGTTTTTGTATAAACACTTCAACACTTCGATGTACCGGTAGTCAATTTGGCACCGTTGGAGAGACTGCAGTACAGCCCAAGTCTCGATCGAGTCGAAGGCTTTCTCGTAGTCCACAAACGCTAAACAGAGAGGCAGGTTTTTCTTTTTTTTTTTTTATATATTATAGGCTCGCGCTTGACCACTATCTCACCTGATGGTAAGCGATGATGTGGTCGACGGTGAAGCACGCTTGCCTAGAAGTAACCTATTCACTCTTGACTTAAATACTCCTAGATTGTAGCTATCGGGAAACACAGACTCCGGCAGGGAATTCCACTCCTTAGCTGTACGCATAATGAAAGTATTTCCAAAACGTTTAGTGCGTATGGGTGGTATGTCTACCATGTAGCGATGGCGCATCGCCGTACGTCTTGTAGTCCGATGATGAAACGGGCTTGCTGGAATTAGATCATGCAATTCCATCGCACACTCCCCGAAATGCAACCGATAAAAGACCGACAAGTTGGCAACTTGGCGACGATGTTCAAGGCTCTGGAGCTTAGACTTAACCAGTGCCTCATCGCCGATGAGCGTTTTGGCCCGCTTTTCGATCGACTCTAGTGCATCAAGCTGGTATTTGGCGGATCCGTCCCAGAGATGAGAACAGTACTCCATGCATGATCGAACTTGCGCTTGATACAAGCTGAGCAGCTGTTCTGGCGTGAAGTACCTTCTAACCTTTGCAAGGATCCCCAGCTTTTTGGCAGCCAGCTGAGCCTTTGCCTCAATGTAAGGGCCAAAATTGAGAGTCGATGTCAACGTAACGCCAAGAAGCTCAAGATGGTCAGTTATTGGCACGGTCACATCTCGGAAAGTTGGAGCCGGTTGAAAAAGGCTCTTTTTAGCGGAAAAAAGACACGCCTGGGTTTTAGCAGCATTAAACCTGACCAGATTGGCATCGCCCCATTCGGAGACTGCCTGCAAGGACAGGTTCAAGCGCTCCACCATGGCCTCCCGCAGAGACTGGATCTGAGGTCCGGTAGCACGAGCGTTGGACATGTATCTCTCAGCAACAGTGCTGTCGTCTGCATACCCAAAGGTGCCGGGTTTTAGCAGATCGTTAATATGCAGCAAGAATAAAGTTGCTGAGAGTACCGACCCCTGAGGGACCCCGGCATTGATATCCAATTGGTCCGACGAGCAGCCATCGATAACCACCCGAATGGACCGATCTCTCAGGAAGTCTGCAATCCAATCACACAGACCACCGGGCAAACCGAATGAAGGAAGCTTACCAATAAGGCTTTCGTGCCAGACCCTATCAAAAGCCTTCGAGATGTCGAGGGAGACGGCAAGCGCTTCCCCGTGCTTCTCGATGGCCTCACTCCAGATGTGAATGGCATACGCTAGAAGATCCCCAGTAGACCGATTTCGGCGGAAGCCGTATTGACGGTCACTAAGGATATCGTTAGCTTCTAGGTGGGTCTGTAGTTGGCCGGGTCAGCTCGACTGCCCTTCTTGGGCACGGGCTGTACGTTAGCTTGCTTCCAAGCATTCGGCACTTTTCCAGCCTCATACGAAAGGCGGAATAGGCGTGTCAAGATCGGAGACAGTTCAGGCGCACAGGTTCTAAGAACAATTGCTGGAATGCCATCAGGGCCGCTAGCCTTGTTCACGTCGAGGTGGCTCAGCACCCTACGGACGTCCTTTTGGTGGATACGAATGTCCGACATACTCGTCTCGCATCCATCAGGAGAAGGAGGGGGCTGCGCGTCACCAGGATTCAGACGTGAAGATTCCGCAAAAATAGAGGCAAATAAATTTGCCTTCTCCTCAGCGGAGTGTGCCAGCGACCCATCGGGTTTCAGCAGTGGTGGTAGTGAGGGACGGCAAAAGTTCGACTCGACCGACTTAGCCAGGGACCAAAACGCTTTACTTCCTGCTGGGTAAGAAGCAAGTTTGGCCCCTATTCGGCCAATGTGATCGAACCGAGCCCTTCGCAATACCAGCTTGCAGGACTTGGCAGCCCTGTTGAAGGCCTTCTTCTTCCGAGCCACGTCACTCGCCTTGCGCGATCGAGCTCCGACCCAAGCCAGGTACGCCTCATGTTTAAGCGCGTCAGCGCGCCTACATTCGGCGCCAAACCATGGCCGGTCAACGCTGGACATTGTTACGTCAGAGAACGGATTGTGGTCTAAAATTGTACTCCAGGGTGAACCCTGGGTAAGACAAGTACGACACGTCTGACGGTTTCGCTATCTGCGTCTCCGTAAGGAAAAAGAGCGCTGGTTTCTCAGCCTCCAGATGGTAGTGGACTGCAGTGATATTTGAGTGCAGACCTCGAATATTTGTGAGGTGCACTTTGTGGGGGAGGGGGTGCAGCCGCTGTTTAACACCATTATTCTTTTTCCTTAAAAGAAGGTTGTACTCTTCGGTCTTCTGTATAACCTGCCGCAGCGTATGTATGTGGTCTACGGTGCTGAAGCCTTTACGGAATCCGGCTTGTTCGGGAGGCTGGAAATCGTCAAAGCTGCGTGCGAGACGATTCGTGATGACTCTTGAAAACAGCTTGTAGACATGGCTAAGGAGTGTGATGGGCCTATAGTTCTTCAGTAGGGCATTGTCACCCTTCTTGAAGAAGAGTACCACCACACCCCTGCACCATGCCTGTGGCGTTTTCCCCTCGAGTATGACGGAATCAAAAAGCTTCTGAAGGGCCTTAAGTACTGGTTTTCCATCCGCCTTCAGGAGTTCGGCCGTAATTCCGTCATCACCCGGTGCTTTGTTGTTCTTAAGTTGTTTCAGAGCCATCCTAATCTCATACAGGCTGACGTCCGGAATGTCTTCGGTATAGTGTCGGGTCAATCTAGCTCTTGGGTCATTCGCTAGAATCGCGACGGGTTTACTTTTTGACGGGTACAACTGTCCATAGAATCTCTCGATCTCCCTCAGAAGCTCCGGTTTGGCGGACACGATCCTGCCATCATCGGTCTTCAGTTTCGTGAGCTGGCTCTGCCCAATAGACAGATCTCTTGCAAAGACCTTGGAGCCTTTGTTCCGCTCAATCGCGTCTTTAATACTTTCAGTATTAAAGCGGCGGATGTCGCTTTTCAAGGACTTTGAGATCCGTCTATTTAGCTGCCGGTATTTCAACGAATCGTCTGAAGACTGCAGGATCATCTCACGCCTCTCCTTCATGAGCTTGAGAGTATGATCAGAGAGCTTTTTGTTTCTATCTGTACGGCGGGTCTTGAAAAACTTAGACCCGACCGTATGGACAGCTTCCACGAACCCATCGCTGTATTCGTCCACGGAGCTCCCTAGGCACTCGAAACGATTCTGGAGTTCGAGCTGAAAGCTCTCGGGGTTTTGGACCTGGATTTGTGCTGGACGGAGCGTGGACTTCATCAGTCGAGACCTTTCAAGCTTAACATTAATGTTCAATGTGCCTCTTACCATGCGGTGATCACTCCCGGTTTTCACCGAATTGATCACTGAGACATCATTGAACATTTGCTTCTTGGTTGACATGATGAAGTCGATCTCGTTTTTAGTTGCACCATCGGGGCTTTGCCAGGTCCACTTCCTGTGCTCACGCTTTCTGAAGAAGGAGTTCATCATGTAGAGGCCCTCCTTCTCCATAAAACTGGCCAGTAGGTGACCCCGGTGGTTCCGACGTCCAACTCCAAATTGCCCCACTTGCAGCTCATCCTCGTCTCGTTTGCCCAGTTTCGCTATTTTTAAAATTAATATAAATTTAAATTAATACATACATACATACATAAAAAGGCGTGAGTTTATGTATGTATGTATGTAATAAATTTAAATTCGGTTATAACCATTACTTTTCAGAATTTGATTCTTATTAGTGACACTATTGGATGTTGTATACAGCGTATTTTTCTCCAAAATCAACGGGTTCGATGCCTATAAAGCTTTATATTAACTTTGAAAAATCCACTTATGCAGTTTTAGTTTTTCAAAATTTGGACCTGGAGTCCTATTTCTGTATTTCGATTTTTAGTGATCCAAAAAGAGCCCTATTACTGTCACTCACGGGTCTGTCTGTCGTCTGTCACACACCCAAACGGTTGTCGCTAATTTCTTAAAATGTTCACAGTATAAGCATCTTTTTGACCCAGCCATACAAATTGTCAAAAAATATTTTTAGAAGATATTTAAGGGGGGCTCCCATACAGCTAAAGGAAGGGGGGAGCCCGAAAAAAGAAATGTACCTACCCCATCGAGTGGGTATTTTTGTTTAGAGCTCATTAAGTAGATAAATGCTTTGTTTTTTGTCTTAGAAAATATTGGAAAACAAAGGAATGAGAAGCCATCACAGTCAGCTTTTTTAAAAAAAATTTGTTCCGGTAATTTTTTTAACTTTCCATTGACCTATGAACCTCAAATTTGGTGATAATGTTTATTATTACGTATAGTTTACTAACAAATACCAATATATTGATAAACCAAATGTTTCTTTGAAATTTCCTAATTTTTTTTCTATTAAAATCAATTTGTTTTTGCAGTTTGGTACGGAACCCTAAATTTGCGAACTCCGACACGCACTTGGCCGGATTTTTCTCTTAGTTTCGGCTTTTTCCATCTACACCCACTCAAAAAACTCGCTTTGTGAGTTCATGTCAATGCCTGTCTAACAAATATACAACTGAGTACCTATTCTGAATTAGCACGTATTCTATAACGAAGTACCTTACCCATTTATTCGACAAAGCGCAGTGTAGGCAATAAAGTAGGCAAATTATAATAACTGTACCTACCTATAAGGTACTTTAGCAAAACACTAACTAAACAAATTACATTTTGAACCATGCGCTAAATGTTATTATTTTCTGAGTATCGGCAAGTGGTGCTATGCATTATTAATAGCCAGTAACAGCCCGAGCCAATGGGGAGACGTGGCCAGAGAGAGTGCCAAGCCCTGGCCATGATTACACACATTCTTATGCATTTTTATTCACTTTGAAATGACTGTGACTAGGAAGGAAACTGTGAGTTTTTGGATTATTGGTGCGTCACTAGCTAAACCTACCTGTAACGGAAAGTTACGATCATATTTTAAACAACTTCTTCTACCCATGTAAATAAATAACATTATGCAAAAAAATACCCACTTCTAAAGCAAAACACTATAAAGCGAAAATTATATTTTGTTTCTCGAAGTTGGTGTCGAATAACGAAAAACAATAGGTACCAAAGACAGTAGTTAGTGTTTTGCTTTAGAAGTCGTTTTAATATTTTTGTTAAAAAGTTTTTTGTTTTACTCTTTTTAGCGTTGGTACCAACGCTACCAGTTAGCAGTTAGTACCATAAATTACCATGAAAAACATTTATAGCCAGAGTAAGTACTATCTCATTTCAGTTCCAATAAACCCAAACACGACTAGGACACATTGTTTTATTATGGATTTCCAGTGCCTACATTTCGGTTTCATCATCAGATCAATTCGATGGCACCATTTTCATCAGTACCATTTTTAAGACAAAAGACAAAGACAAAGACAAAAGATATTTATTTCAACTGGGCCACCAAGCGGCACTTTTGAATGTCACAATTTAAATTCAAATGGAATACAAGTTGATTCTACCGTGCATTCGGAAAGTAGCTAGTTATGGAGAAGAATGCACAAGAAACTCCATACTTTTTAAATTTACAGGGAATAAAAGTTGATTCTACCGTGCATTCGGAAAGTAGCTTGTTATGGAGAAGAATGCACAAGAAACTCCATACTTACTCTTTTTAAAAAAAAAAATGATTCTACCGTGCATTCGGAAAGTAGCTTGTTATGGAGAAGAATGCACAAGAAACTCCATACTTACTCTTTTAAAAAAAAATGATTTTTACAATATTTAGGTACATGAGTACATACATTAATAAATTCACATATCTGAGGACAATGCACCCAGAATAGCACTACACACTATACTATGTAAAGGTATAAAGTATTAAAAGTACTCACACATGTACTGTGCAGTTATACAATAGGTACTAGAAAAACATCAACATCCGAAGCAGTTGAGTTATGACCAATCCCAACTGACGGCGCCCGTTCACGAACATGACGCATGAATCGGCACCACCCAGCTCAACCATCATGAAGGGAACCGAATGATCCAACACACGCGCCACCATCAGAGAGACATTTGAGAGAGCATGACACACTCAACTGCCAGGGCACACACAAGTCAACGAACGACACATAGGTATAGCAAATGGTAGATTTACAGTTGGGTACATAGTACCCACACACGTGCTGTGCAGCTATACAATACTAAAAGAAATCGAGTCTATACAACACAAGCATAAACATATCATTTGTTTTTGCGCCCTAGTGGTTGTGGCAATTTATATATATGTATTTGCTTTATCATAGTCGCTTAACGAGTTGATACTTGTTAAACACATGACATACTCATTTAGGAGTTCCAGTGGCCATCTGTGGTCTTCTTCATCAGTTTCACTTCACCAAATGATACTTTCTGAGTTCCATGTTATTGAAAATACCAAAATAGCTATATGTCTGCCTATAATATTTGAGGAGTGCCCTCGATTTCCATGAGATCATATCATCATATTCTGATTTGGTCACAATGGAACCTCGAGAGTATACCCTTTCAAACAAAAAAAAAATCATATCCGTCGTCTATACATGACGGAGTTATGTCCAAAAATATGTAAAAAAAAATAAATAAAAATAGTTACATCGGAATTGAGAACCTCCTCCATTTTGAAAGAAAAGAAAGAAAGTAAGAAAACATTTATTGCCACTAAGGAATGTAACAGCATAAACAAAACACAAGATAGCTAAAAATAGTTTTGGATAATCCATAAAAATGTTGGTCAGCTGATGACTAAATGATAAATCCAATTTATTTTAAAGGAAAGGCCGTCACAGCCTGTATAAGAAACATATTATGTAGCGTATGTTGTTTACTTGAGGTAAATGACATTATCATGGGTCAAAGTGGTAATACGTTGTTTTAAACTTTTATAAAGAATGTATTAATATTGATTTTGTTTACTAAAATTCTAAAGACCATAAACGTTTGATAAAACGTACTAATGAATGACTGCAATCATTTTTTAAAAACGGTATTTTCTATGTAGCTACGGCAACGTCTGGCACTATTTGACAACAATCGAAAAATAAGTAAAATATCTCACCGAGCAAATTTAGCATGATGCATGGTTGCGTTCAAACCTATCTCAATCATCTCACTGATAGCTAACTGTCTACTGACAAACTTTACCATTCATATCGGATGCATAAATTTAATGTAAAATAATCATTTTGACACTATCTAAAAATACACTCAGTAATATATATCACAGTTTAGCAAATTAATTTGCTAACGGTACACAGACGTGAACTTGGCCCACCCACAGTTATTTAGCAAAAACGAATTATTCATTCGCACACTTTATCTCGACACCTCGTTTAATTTGAATACACATTTCTAATTTTCACAAAAATCTAACTCTAAATATAAACTATGAATTGCAAATTAATTGGTTTTGGGCGTTATCAATTGATAATTTATTTATTACTGCATTTAATTTGGCCTTTGACTTTAGAAATATTCATTTAACTGTTGAAACTTCACTGTCGTATGTGTAAACGCTGGTAATCGATGGCGGTGACTGGCCGTGGCCGCTGTCACATTGTGAAAGTTTTGGACAAACTGCCGATAGCATAAACAATTAGACCAATACACACAACGGCAACAACGGCACACCAAGGCAATAGGTGTGATGATATTGTTGTTTTTACTGCCGTGTAATAATCAATTGTTTGTGTACAATTAAGCGTTAGTTATTTATACACGATAACCAAACCTTTGAGAGCAGTGGTGGTAACGGCTACGACTGACAAGTTGTAGGGCGTAGGTTCGAGCCCAGGTAGGCGCTATACTTTGTGTATATTTTTTCATCACCACTGCTTTCAAAACGGTGAAGGAAAACATCGTGAGGAAACCGGCATGTCTGAGAACCAAAAATTCAAAGACATGTGACATCCACCAACATGCACTGGGCCCGCGTGGTGGATTACGGCCCATTCTCTATCACAGAGAGGAAGCCTGCACGCACAACGGACCAAATGCGTGTCTAAGTGCGGAAAAGGGGTCCATCTATCTTATCCTATCCTACCCAAACCGTTGGTCTCGTGGGCGCAATCGCGACAACCGCGCATAGGTTTCTGGGTTCAATTCCCAAGTCAGGAAAAAGTGTTATTGAATTTCACCATCAAGAATTTCCCAGTATCCTAGTTTTTGAACGTTGACGGTGTGATGTGTTGATCTTACGTCCGATATCTCCCAGTCGCAACGGCTTGCCATTTCATATATTGAGGGAACAGACAGTGCACAAAAACACACTTGCCCAAATCACTCCCTGTCTCAAACACATGTTGCCGCACTTCATAATTTCAGCCGAAAGACGACCATTGCTGTACATTGGTTTTCTCCAATCTTCGCCACACTGATCGGGCCTATGCGTTTCGCATCCACCGGACTCTCGCAGCTTTGACCAGGTCGTCGCTCGAGGACTTCCTAAGCTGCTTTCTCAGGTACGCAGTTGCCATTCCAGAACTTTTCGGACCCAACGGCCATCCGTCTGCGAGCAGTGCCCACAGAAACTTAATTTTGGCAATTCTTCGGGCAATGTCGGTAACTTTGATTCTTTGGTAGATGTCTTCAGTTCCCGCACTTGTGCACAATCTTTCGCGTATTTCATCTCTCTTACATTTATCATTACAGGATCCCCCAATGCGATAAAGCGCACATCCTGACATAAGTTACCTAACCTCATAACAAATCATATTACCATCATCAGAGCAAATTTTACAGTCTTTGATAGGCTAGATATGTCTTATTGTCCCGAGGATTACATAACAGTAATTTTCTTGATGACATAATTCATGATGGTTTATTATGTAAGTCTTTCAAAAAGAATAACACTAAACACGACTAGATTATCATAACTCTAAATGCTGCTGCTGAGTGATGAAATCCTATTGATGCACGACATAATAGATGTTGTTGTTAAGACATTAGTAATGTTTATGAAACACACACACACACACGTTTTGTTTTCAAATGTATTGAATAAGAAACCAACACTAATAAAAATGCTTATAGTTTCTGTATTTGTGTTCTGTTATGAAATTAATCTCACCAATAGATTCTTCTCCGAGACAGTATTGATACTTCCTACATTTGCACTCAAAAGACGGACATAGGCCCGTCCATTTCTACTCAGGGATTAAGATAGATATAGATTGCTAAAAGATGTCGGCTCCATCTAGCTTTAATTAAACAAAAATACTAGAAAAAAGATTTTGATATCATTATTAATTTCGCAAATGGAGACAGACACAGCACAACATCATCAGGAATCATTAGGAAAACCCCTAATCATAATTTTTCGCACGACCAGGAAATCAAACAGGACAACCAGCGGAAGCAGAAACCACAAGTCGCAACTTTGCTGCAATACGCTAATGTATCTTTAATTCAAACGATGCGGTCTGTGATATCTGCCTGTTTGGCGTACCACAGTATGGCAAATGCCACTTCCTTGTTATTCGCAGAGAAGGAATGAGCGTTGATTCAATCACATATATATATATTTTTTTTAATCTTTGCCCCACACTAGGAATTTCTTCCTGTATCGTGGGTGCGTTTACAAACATATAAACTCACATACACAACACCCAGAGCCGGAACAGCTATCTGTAGGTCATACAAATATTTGTTCCGTGCGGGAATCGAACCCGCGACACGCAGCGCAGCAGTCAATCTCTCAACCACTGCGCCAACCGTGCGCCCAGATGAGTATGACATACGAGTTTTATATTGATTTTAGGCTCGCGTTTGATCACTATATCGCTTGGTGGTGAGCTATGACGTCGTTGACGGTGAAGCACGCTTGCCTAGAATTAACCTATTCACACTGACTTAAAGACCTCCAAGTTATAGCTATCAGGAAAGACAGATTCCGCTAGGGAATGCCACTCCTTAGTTGTACGAATAATGAAAGTATCCCAAAAAGATTATTTGGTTTAGGTTTTTTGACGATGCAGTGATGATCTCCTCTCCAAGTTAGTGAAGTTAATCGCAGATAATCTAGAATGTTAAAAATGTCACCCCGGACGTATTAGAGGCTCTAGACAAGTGTCATTCGGTCAGTGTTGGCGATGGCCGAAATTTCAAAATGTTAGGGATTGATCACCGCAACAATTTCGTTGATAGACTGACACTTGTCTAGGGCCTCTGAGATTTACTTTAGAAGAGAAAGCATTCGAGCCCTACATTGCCCAAATGTCCAATAATATTTTAACACTGACTATCGTTCTAAGAAATGTTAAAGCCTTCTGACGGAGAAAACACATTCCAAAGAAAGATTCAAGGGGTCCTTCCGCCTGACCTAAGTTTGCTTTCTATCATCGGGTAACCCATATTTTGTAATTACGAATTCTGATAGACTCGTCAATCTTTTATTTCGTCGCGTCATTTTATATGCAAAGCACATAATTCTTTTGACATGTAAATAGTGTACGTGCCCTTTCATTTGGAGCTCAGTGGGACAATACAGCGTTAATGAATTGATAACGTACGACATGGTTTCAAAATAAGCGCATTTATTTTATAAAAGTAGGTACTCTAAATATTTGAGCCTCTTCTCAAATATTCAGAGCCCTTTTACAAACTAAATGCAAAAATAACGAGTAAACGTCCCATGGATAATGTAATAAATGACAAACTTTTAACAACATAACATGCACCTAGGGGACATCCACATTTCGCATGTGATGTTGAAGTTCTGTGTAATGGGGGCGAGCCTATTGCCATTAACCCAGAAATACCAGATGGATATACCCAAAAACACTTTCATCATCATCATCATCATATCAGCCGAAAGACGTCTACTGCTGGACATAGGCCTCCGCCAATCGTCGCTACATTGACCGGTCCCTTGTGTCGCATCCAGCGGATCCCCGCAACCTTCTCCAGGTCATCGGTCCACCTGCTGGGAGGCCTTCCAACACAACGTCTTCCGGTTCACAGTCACCACTCCAGAACTTTTCTGCCCCATCGGCCATCCCTTCTGTGAGCAATGTGCCCTACCCAATACCACTTTATTTGGCAATTCTTCAGGCTTTGTCGGATTAAAACACCTACCTACATATAAGTTTATATAAAGATTAATTGAAACATAAAACGATGTCTTTAAAAAGCACACTTTTTCAGAAATCAATATGAACCATAAAGATATAATAGTAAAGTACCGTCCGCCTGTCCGTTTACCCTACTTTTGAAGGACTGTACGTAAATTAACACATATTTATATGATGGTACGAAACCCTCGGTGTGCGGGTCCGATTCGCTTTTGCCCGGTTTGTTTAGGGTTCTGTACCCAAAGGGTTAAAACGAGACCCTATTACTAAGACTCCACTGTCCGTCTGTCTGTCAGTCACCAGGCTGTATCTCATTAACCGTGATAGTTAGACAGTTGAAATTTTCACAGATGATGTATTTCTGTTGCCGCTATAAAAACAAATACTAAAAACAGAATGAAATAAATATTTAAGTTGGGCTCCCATACAACAAACGGGTTTTTTTTTTCGTTTTTGCTAATGGTACGGAACCCTTCGTGCGCGAGACCGATTCACACTTGGCCGTTTTTGTATTTAGGCTCGCGCTTGACTAGTATCTCATCAGATGGTAAGTGATGATGTGGTCGACGGTGAAGCACGCTTGCCTAGAAGTAATCTTTTCACTCTTGACTTGAAGACCTCTAGATTTTAGCAATCGGGCAACATGCAGGGAATTCCACTACTTAGCTGTACGCATAATAAAAGTATTCTTAAAAAGTTTAGTGCGTATAGGTGGGATGTCCACCATGTACCGATGGTGCATCGCCGTACGTCTGGTAGTCTGATGATCAAACGGGCTAGGCGGAATTAGATCATGCAATTCCATCGCACCCTCCTCGAAATGTAACCGATAAAAAACCGACGAGCTGGCAACTCGGCGACGATGTTAAAGGCTCCAGGGAGTTTTGTCTTGACCAGTGCCTCTAGCTTTAAACTATTAACTGTCTTAAGATAATACAATCTTATAGATGAAAAGATTAACGTTTACAAAGGTCTGTACCCCTCAACATCTGAACATATTTGTATACACTTAACACACGTGTAGACCATTTTCTGGAAGAGATAGGAAACGATTTAAATCGGAAATAAACTCTTTTAGGATAATTTTAGACTTACACGCGGGTGAAGCCACAGGCAGAAACTAGTTTCCCATAAATTCGCAGATCAAGAAGAAGAATCAACCCTCAGTCGATAAAACAGGAACGCTGAAGTTGAGCGTCATCAATAAAATTAAAGGAATATCTGTCGGCTACACATCTGGCACAAAAAGCCGCTCCAGATAAAAGGAACAAATAAAACATTGCTACAATTTGTTACAATTACTTGACATGACATAGGAAAAGCAGAAAGTCCACACCGCAGAGAAAAATGAAATGCCTCAGAAGAAAAGTTGCGGATTACTAATACATAAGCGCTAGAATGCTGCTTCAAGTGATACAGTAATAAATTATTTTGGCCCATCTTTTTTACATCTATTGCATCGTCCGTGACAGCTCTTAGGCCACTTAGACTGCAAGTTGGTCCATACTGAAAAGATACTTAGCTTGCCACTGCCGCTGAAAAATGAGGTTTTGAAGACAGAACATTTTAATGACGTCTTCTGATAGCTACAACCTGGGAGTCTTTAAGTCAAGAGTGAATAGGTTACTTTAAGGCAAGCGTACCCTATCGTCGACCATATCATCGCTTACCATCAGGTCAGATAGTGGTCAAACGCGAGCCTACCAAAAATAAAATGTGGGCAACAGCGTTTTTACCACTAGTTAGAAAAAAGTTAATAAAATAAAAAAACCAGACTTCAAATATATAAACAAGAAGAAAATCATGCTGTGCAGTTGGAGGATACATATTTGCGAGCTAACTGACCAAAACTATATATCTATATATCTTCCGACTGCACAGCATGATTTTCTTCTTGTTTACATCTTTGCAGTCGGGTTTTTTAATTTTATTAACTTGTTTTATTTACCACTTTTTAGTTATACTTTTTTTTGATCGACTTTCAAACATATGGACTATGTCTTAGTTATAAAAATGCGTCAAGTGGTTTGAAAGACACGAGGTATTAAATAATATTACATACATATAAGATACGCGCGAAAAACATAACGCTCTCCTTGCAGCCGGGTAAAAATCCTTAAATCTTGATATTCTTAATGTCAAGAAACCTATGGTTGTAATTCTTTCCCAAAGAATTCTCTCAGCAGTTATAAGGAAATTTGTATTGTAAGTATTTTGTGCTTGTTTTACCCGACTGCAAGGGAAGGGTTACTTGATAAAGACTTAGACATTCACAGACAGAAGTAGCTGGTTCTTTTTTAGGTGCACAACAAAAATCCTGTGAAAACTGAATCTTTTGCTCCTGTTTGTACAGTGACGTTGTTGATACAAATACACTGCGGGCCATTGCGGTGCATCCGTGTGTTTCCGCAAGGCCAAATATTTGGCGAGCCATAATTTTATTACTACACAGCCGTGCAGGTGAATTCACGTGAAAATTGCAAAAAATTGGTCGTTCTTTTTAATTTTGCGTTTTTTTCAGTTTGTTAATTTCATTCTTCTTTGTTCTCGGAGGAATGTTTAATGTGACTGTTCAGGGGAAAGTGGTTATTAATTATTCATTTCAGGATGGAAAAGTTTTAATTAGAATTTTTATAACTTCTTCTATGTAACTATGGCAAGGTGGACCAGAAATCAGAGGCTCTAGACTCGACAAAGTATCCTTCAATCAGCGATGACGATGGTCAAATGCCAAAATGTAAGAGATTGATAACGGTAACATTTCAATAGCGTTTGACAATCCCATGGATTTTAACTTTTTCCAATCGCTATGGCGACGCTTTTGTTGATAGAATGCATATAGAATGTCACTTATCTAGAGCCTCAAGTATATACTGATAAATTTTGACCAGATGTTTTCCTTCACCGTTTTGAGAGCAGTGGTGGTGAAATAATTTACACAAAGTAAAGCGCCTGTCTGGGTTTGAAACCACGACCTACAACTTATAAGTCTCGACCGATACCACTAAGCCACTACTACACTCTGGTGTGTTTTGCTAAGATATATTATTCAGGCGTTCACAATTATGAGCCAATTGAAAAAGTTTGTGCTGCAGTAAGTTACACCCCTTGGCAAACAGACGGATGCTACTGTGTGTACCAGTCCAGATATGAAACAAAATATCATTATTTTGTACCAACATGGATATTATAAGCGCAGTGGTGGCGCAGTGGTCGTGGGTTCAAACCCAGGCAGGAGCATTACTTAGCGTTATTTATTTCATCACCACTGCTCTCAAAACGGCAAAAGAAAACACCCTAAGAAAACCGGCTTGACCCAGAATTAAAATTCAAAGACATGAGACATCTACCAACCCTCACTGTGTCCGCGTGGTAGATTTTGGTTCATTCCCTCTCACAGCAAGGAACCTGGTGTCCCAACAGTGGGCATATTATAGGCTGAAAATGCTATCGATATTATTGATCTTGTTTGCAGCTTTGACAGTAGTAACTGTCAAAGCTGCGAACAAGATTTGACAGTTACTACTGTCAAAAGTGATTTGTAAGTACAATACTTCCCTTCCGTCTTGTAAATCCTTTTGCAATTTCAAGACCATGTGAAAAGTAATGAGGACAAATAAAAATATCAACACCCTTAAAATAAATAATTTATTTAACAATAAATAATCCTACTCTTCACAAACCTACCCAAATATATGGAACCCATGTCCCGCACCCTGACCACCGAAGAACAGCCCGGAACCATAACCACCGTAGAAAGTCCTGAACGTGTTCACTTCTTCATTATTATTGTCATCTTTCTTCTCCATCACCGTGTAACGTTCGTGCTTCTGGTCCATTTTGTGAATGGTCTTCTGCAGCGGTATTACTGACAAATCCTGTACCGGTACCAGGTTGTGATGTATCGGGATTAGAATCGGTATTACTGATGCTGATGATGGATGGGTGATATTCGAAGTGCTGTGAGACACAGTTTGTGTAATTATCGGGATTTTGACATTGTCATGTGTGATTATGTGCTTAAAGTCTGTATGGACAGCACTGTGGTGGCTATTTGATTGTGGCGGGGCGTGGTGTAGTGGTATTATATGGAATTTCGGTACGAGGAACTGTTGTATCGGTATCGAGATGATATTGGGGCTCTTTTTCTCTCTGGTCGGCGTGTGGATGAGGACGTGTGGTATCGGGAGTGTTGCGTGGTGTTGCGGCAGTATCATCGGTATCTCCTGTCCAGGTTTCAGCTCTCTGAACTGTCGCAACGGTGTGTTGAGGACTCGATCAAGTTGAGCGAGTATTAGCAGCAGGATTAGTTTTGTCACCATCTGAAACAGAAAAAAAGTAGGTCAAAACAATGTTTACAGACCAATCAAAACAATGAAAAGTCGCCTAAAAATAGAACAACCCAGAAAAGTTAAATAAATACGACGACAAAAGTATCCTTTTGTGAAACATGTTATTGTTTCAAAATAAAACAATGTAACGGTTAAACATTTGGGCCCATTTTGGAATTAGAAAAGTGAATAAAGTAAACTTCTAAGAAATGTTTTTGATTGTTCTTTGCTTCTGGAAGCTATCATTAAAAGCGACGTATTGTATTCATCCATTACCGATTAGACCGAAGCGCTCCTGATGACTTTATATGAGCATTTACACACATATGCTATATTTTCTTCTTGAAAAATAATTATAAACTGGCTGTAAGTATTATTGCTTTCAATAATAAGGCATTTCTAAGCTCAAATGCCTGAAATTAGTTGAAAATCAAACTGCTTAGACTTTTTCTTACTAATTCGGGAACGGCTACCATTCTAACCAGATGTAGCAACTTTAACATTTAAGCATAAGGCACCAATCAGACTACATCATTTCGTCCAGCAATAACTCAACCTTCGTATATCGTTAATAACCGCTGTCAGATCCCGGTAATGACGCGACCGCACGTCAGTCAATACCGGTACCACAGATAATATACTTGATACTCGCGAACCGGTACTGTACCGGTAATATAAATATGTGTATTACAAGCGGGACTCACTGACATTTACCGGGATTATCGAGAGAATGAACGTGTTCATATGTGTAGGAGTGAGTGAATTACCACATAGGTCAGTTTTGTTTTTGGATTTGGAACTGCCATTATTCATTTTGGTGTTCGTCATTGTAACTGTTTTGACCACAGAGGGGGTATGTGGTATCCAAGGACCATCATATTGATCAACTGAGTTTATATGTAGGTATATAAATATAGGTGGGTACGCGTAAAAGAGTACCTTATTTCTTTTCTTTTTATTATCCTTGTCATTTACGAGAAATTTTCCTAAGAAGTTAAAATATCGGGATGAGCGGAAGGCTATGGCTACCTTCTTTGCGTAGGATGTAGCAATAGGACACTTAGGTTTAATAAAAAAAAACTCTGCCTTTATATTTTAACATGAACGTTTTAACAAAGTTGAACGAATTCATAATCCTTTTAATTTATAACCAAATCCACCACTGACGAGACGCACTAATCGCTCATAGAAAATGAACCAAAATCATAATCCGCTATTAATTCAATAGACATAAGGTCCACTAGTAATCTGTACAAATTCATAAAATAGAAGTCTCTGTTTGTTATATCTAAATAACAGCTTTCTACTAAGTACATATTAATTTTCTCGGTACTTATATCAAGGAACCCATATTTTAATTTCTTTTCTGTCTGCCGGATTGTTTAATTCTGGCCAATCTCTGAAACTGCTGTCCGGTTATTGACGGGACTTTCACTGTCTCATAGCTGATGTTTTAAGGACCAATTTACTGCTGCTTTAATTTTCGAAAATGAATTAGGATTTAACGTTTTTTTTTTGTTTTGTTTAACGCAAACAAAGTAGCGGGCAACAGCTAGTTTTGTATTAAAAGAGGTTTAAATCTCAACTTTTTCCAATATGGAGTTGGAACTAATTAATAAGAATACAAGCAGGGTTGTCGTTCGGAGCACAAAGGGTAGATAATCCTGTTCATTGCGATATCAGGGGTGTACTATTTGTTTCAGAGACTGATTAAAAGTGTGTTTCTTTGCGTAGAGCGGGCAGAAAATGATTAAAATTAACCAGGAATTGTGGAACTGATTACAAGCTGAAATAGAGTACATTTGATTCTAAATTATGTCTGGGCTTCATTAAATGATTTAGGTATCTTGGTTTTATATTAGTGATTAATGGAAACTAACTAAATAGGCCTATTTATATATAAATAATAGCGTTGACCTGAATCCAGTGTTAGTGAGTCTATTGAAATATTGTGCCTAAGTTGGAAGTACCTTCGGTAATTTGGCTAGCAAGTCGGATGGATGGACGAGATGGTTCCAGATATCTACTCAATCTATCTATCTACCTTTTTCCCAACTGCGCTAGGGTTGACTGTCAGTCTAACTCGATGCGGCTGAATATCAGACAGAGACTGTTCTTATTAAGGATTTTGTAATACATAACTTGATTTAAAAAAAGTATGTATGGATGGATAGATATAGATATCCATCATCAGACATCTCTTCATGCTGACAATTTCTTATGTATGTATGGTACTTATGTTAGAGCAGTGGTGGCCCAGTGGTTCCTAATTACCGCGACTTACATGTTGTAGGTCGTGGGTTCGAACTCAGACAGGCGCTTTACTTTGTGTAAATTTTCATCACCACTGCTCTCAAAATGGTAAAGGAAAACATCGTGAGGAAACCGGCATGTCTTATAACCAAAAATTCAAAGACATGTGACATCCACCAACCCGCTCTAAGCCCGCTTGAATTACGGCCCATTCCCTCTCACAGAGAGGAGGCCAGCAGTGTAATTGCGTAGACGGAAAGCCACATCGCGTCTTTTATCTCGCATGTGTGATTGGTCTATTGATGGGGTCAAAACCCTTTGCCTTGCCGAATTCACTTACACAATTAGGCTGTAAATAAGTGCGGAAAAGGTGGTCCATCTATCATATTCTATGATACCTACTCATATTTTAGCAAATTAAAAATGATTTGATTTAATTTGATGGTTTCTTGCACAAGATCATCTTCCTGACTGACCGACTCCTTTGCAATTTTAAATTGACTGTAAATTTGTAATAAATGCTTTCAGTTGGATCTTGAATATCCAGAGATGTGCAATAATTCTCACTAGATCGAGTTTAACCACTAGTAGGGCCTAACAGTGGCGGTAATCCCAAAGCACACGTTAGACGCAAAAGAATTGGGCTTTACTAAGCATTGCATAGACCCAGTGGAAGCAAGCCGAATACTGTGAACGGAATAATACTGGAATGATTATTGATGAGTGACTACGTGATCTGGTACATAATTAGGATTTTTTTAGGGACTCTAACGATTTACTGAAAATTTCATGTCTTCAAAAATATCAAAACCACTTTATTAAATAGGCTTATAATAGTTCTGTAAACTAGTTACCTCTCTTAAATTACAAAATGGTGCGGTGGATAATATTAATACCATCTTTTGTACCGCATTTAATGCAAATAAATGGCTTTGGCTTTGATAAGAATCTATCAAAATAATGTGTTCAAATAAATCTTTATTTTCTCTAGAATCTTAAACCGGAACACCACATTATTCAAAACTTCCAACCAGTCTTGATGACGGAACCAAATCGTATCCAAATTAAATACATCCATCTTCGTATCGGTAATAAATGTCCATTTTGTCCACACGTATCGAATTATCCGTGACCTTCTCAACGATAACGGAAACCATTCGTCAAGTAGAAACTGACAAATTATCTGTTTGTCTACGATTTGAGGAAACACATTAATTTGTGTTGATTTAGAATTTAGAAAACTAGATTTATTAGTTATATGTGTGTCAGCTGTGAATGATATAGCAGGTTTGGATTTTGATGCAGTTTACTCGCGTTGCTAGGAATTTTAAATTGATTGTTGTGTAGGGTATCAATCATTCCCATCAATATAAGATCAAGCATTCCCTGAAGAGTTAAGGCAGACAGAGGTCTGCCTAAAGTACCTACAACCACATTTTGAAATATTTGTTATAAAGGCCGAGCCAATTGGAGACAACCGAATGCAAATCCGCAATCCAGGCTGCTACTGACAAATCCCAGATAGAAAATCTCAATAATAGTAGGCATAACACTAGACCATACATCTAAGAAAGTTAAGAAAGTTGCACAATGTGGTGATGTAAAAAATTAAAAAAAAACTTTTGAAATTCTATTCTGACTAAAAGTTAATGGCTTTTCTCTTAACTTATAATTTACTCTTAAGAACCCCCTAGTCTTTATAGCGCCATAACAAAGAACTGCATGATTATAATTAATAAAACCCGTTGACTCTGCTAATTGATATGAATGTTCGAAAGTTACGCGCCCCTGGCGACTTGGTCCACAATATTGATTGTTGAACAGACAGGTCCGGATTTAAAGGTGAAGTGGCCCTAGAGCAACCTCATGTGAAGACCCCAAAATTGTTTTGGTGAGCCCATTTTTATTTTTCATTCTTTTCAATATTATGTTATAAAAATATCTTCTATTCACTTCATTCATTGAAAAGAGTGAAAACAATTTTTTGGTCGAATGGAACTTGGAGTGTTGCTATCGTCGTTAAAAATCATTAATAATTTCGGTGAAATCACTTTGATAGGTAATTCTTTGTCATTGTTTGAAGTTTATTATGATATTTTTCTTCAACCTACACCCTACCTATCCTTCCTTTAGCAACAATACCTACCGACCCTTCCTGCTGGGGGCCCCTTCCTTTTGGAGGCCTCTTCCTTGTGGAGACGCGGCGCCGGGGTTAGAGCCCCGTTGCCCTGATCTAAATCCGGCCCTAGATGTTGACCTCTGACTAAAAAGCACTTTAACGCGCGTCATGCGCTAAACATAATCAGTGTTAGCAGGTAATATGGTAAGCAGCGACCTAATTATTTTGCGGCTAAAGCGCGTTAAGCCGCTGGATGGCGTATCAACGTGACGCATATGCGCTAAGCTTAACTTATGCACCGGGTGAACTTGATGTGATTTTTATGTGTGCATTTTCGACTTAATGTATGGATTTTGCAGCACGGGTTTCGCAGTGATTTAGTGGTTGGCTCTGCGTTATGTGTAGTGAGCGAGTTTATTTAACTTATAATTGTGGCCTTCTCTGTATGAGAAGAGGCTTTTGACCTGCATTGGGAAGGTAAGGTATTATTAGTTGCTTTGGGTCTGGTGGATGTTCATTTGATATTTGTGACTTACAAATGCACCTATCCATAATAGAAGAATCTCCGAGTGAGAGGTAACTAACTATTTAATGAGTGTGGAGTTCCAAAGACTGTATATATTTTATTTAAATGTTGACATATGGATGTGTACGTTGTGGAATATTTTCATAAATTAACACTCACTTTACGTTTGAATTGTGACAAAAAATCGTCATTTTAAGTTACTGATTTTTATATTCATTAATAAGTGAAAATATCCATGAATCATGTATTGCTCTACTTTTACCATTAAGATTAATGGCTTTATCATTTTAATTCAAACACATTAACTTTATTTGCTGACTAACGAAGTAATATCTCTCTTAATTAAAAACAAAAACTACATCAAACTCATTGCTTTGAATGTGATGAAATGACCAACTATTCTGTTGCAATTTGTTAAATTAACTAAATTAATAGATGGTTATTATGAACCGGATATTAGATAGCTAATTTCCAATCATAATATTTGCAGTGCTAATGATAACTTCGTTTGTATAGTGGATTTGGAAAGCCTCGAATGACAGATGGTACATGAAGACGAGAGGTGAAATTGAAATTGCGCACTTAGTCAAGGTGTGGAAAGCTCTGCCAGCATCTGTGCTCTCTACCACCTATGTCCCGTCACCCTTTAAAGAAAGAGTGAATGCGAGTGCATCTTCTGGGTTTGCTTGCTCCATCGTAACCTCATCCATTGCTTACCATCTGGCGAGATTAAGGTCAAGAATGGGATCACAAGGAGCAAAAAATACTATTAAAATAGTAGTGTTGCCAACTGAGATAGTACCTCACCCAGTAATTATGCCTGGTTCTTTCACGAAAGAGAGCAGTGGTAACGGCCACGACTTACAAGTTCGAAACCAGGCAGGCGCTTGATTTAGTGTAAATTATTTCATCACTGCTCTCAAAACGGTGAAGGAAAACATCGTGAGGAAACCGGCATGTCTTAAAACCAAAAATTCGAAGACATGTGACATCCACCAACCCGCACTGGCCCGCGTGGTGGATTACGGCCTATTCCCTCCCACAGAGAGGAGGTCTACCAACGCTACGACAGGAGTTAAAATCCGTACTTCCATAGATACCTATACCACAGATAATATAATACGAGTACTGGAGTTGCCGTGCCGCGTTTAAACTAGCGTTTTTCATCTGATTGTACCAACATTTTTTTGTAAATCGATCGCGTTCGATTCCGTTCCACGGCGATAGATAAATCTCCATCTATATCCGTGGAACGGAACGGAACGGAACCGAACACGATCGATGAACAAAAAATAATCAGTATAGTACTAATATAAATGCGAAAGTAACTCTGTCTGTCTGTCTGTTTGTTACCGTTTTCATGTCTTAACGACTGGATTTGGATGAGACTTGTTACGCAGATAGATCATTTCCTTGATTAGGACCAAGGATAGCTTTTTATCCCGGTAGTAAATTTCACTTTCACGCAGGCAAAGCCCCTGGTAGAAGCTAGTGGGTCAATACGTTTCATCTCTATGCTAACTACATGCTGTTTTTTAAACCCAGTTATTAAATTGGCTGCATTATCCACGCATATCGTACGCTAACTAGGCGATACTCGATAATATTTGCATAATAACAGTGATAGGTCAAACAACAGGTTTCGGCGCGGCTGTTCTGATCCAATTGGGTGACACTGACGCGAGGACGCGTCCTAGAGTAAGTAGGTGCAGACAAGACAGTCGCTTTGATGAGTAGATGGAAACAAACATCTAACTAGTAAAGTTGGTGTCGTGTATTAAATCGAAATACCAACTTGAGAAAATTAAAAAAAATACTGTCAACAGGACTCCCATTTTGCAACCATGGACAATGCAAATTGATCATGGGTGTCGAATGTGGGATTGTCTGATCCCGATGGAATTTTTAGTAATTGTTTAATTTAGTCTACCAACTAAGCATAATTATTTAAGTTGTAGTTTAAGTACATAATTTGTAATATATTGTGACACGAGAGAAACTGCCGACACACTGTTTTATAGTTAGGCATTGTATGAATGTAATAGTGTAAACAGAACTAACTTTGGGAACTGTGGGAACAGCGTACTATGTGTCTTTTAATACATCTGTATTTGCCGACATCTCAGTTACAAAAGTGAGTATTGTTTTAACCATATCAACCGAACATGTATATTTTTTTGATAAACAGACAAAATAAAAGGTTTTTAATTTTGAGAAAGATCTATTTTTGTACTTTGTGACTGGAATCTACTGGCAAGTTCCTAATTATAAAATGGTAGGCACGATAGAAATGCGAGAATGGGAAAAATGCAATTTCGTTGCATAATAACTATTTCGAAACCATTTGTTTGAAAGATGTCTTGTCTCCCAGTCATCTTGTAGAATTATTTCTACAAACTTTTAAATTCATCCCTGCCCGATGCATCACAGATCACGTATAGATAGTACACATTTTCTTTGGCGACTTTTCCAAGGCGTCACGTTTTCCACCTGGCACCGTGTGTCGTATCTGCGTGTCGTCTGCGCTATCGGTCGCGCTCGATATAGCGCACGTGGCGATTAATTATTATTTACCGCTTGTTATGCGTCGCTCGTTTGCTGCTGTTTTACGTAAGTATGCAGAACCTTCGGGGTTAAGTGGATTTGTTTTGGTCTTTAGGGCTAAAGATGAGTGTTTATTCGTCTTGAATCGAGTGAAATATTTCAAAGATTCTAGAAATCCTTGAAAGGGGTGATTATGAAGTTGTATGGCTTTTGGCATGTCTTCTCTCGTCTAGTTAGGGAGAGGTACTCGATCTTTACAAAAAACGAATGATTAGGTTAAGTGAGGTTGATGATTTTGACAACCAGTGAATACATAGCAGAGCCTATGAAAGAAAAAAAGATATTTATTTGTGACTCGCACAAGAGGTATAGACAGAAAAAGAACAAAACAGTAAATAAACAAAAATTTAAAAGAAAGAACCCAGTGCTAGTGTGATTGTGTTAAAAACGATAAGAAAGCAAAGAGGTGACTATTGAGATGATGGCAAATCTGCCGAAGAATAACTAAAATGCCGTTATCCAACATCATCGATTTTTTACTTTTGAGGCTATATTAATGAGAAAAAAATATCTATCGATGTGTGTATGCGAATTTCCTATACTATTAAAGGTATTTAAAATTCCTATACACAGATCGATCGATAATTTTTGTTTCTCATTAATATATCATCAAAAATTAAAAATAAACCAGATGTCGGTTAACGGCATTTTAGTTATACCACGGCAGAAATAGTGGAATATGGAGGAAGAAGACATGCTGCACCGACCCCAAAAAACTTTGGACCTTAAATATTGCCTTATTATTTACTGTGTTGACCAAAAAAAAAACATGTAAAGAAACCGCTGACTGCGACCACTAGTCGTCTCTGGAGCAGGCCTTTCCTCTCAACATGTGAGTGGTTCATTCATGCCATCGTGACTGGTTTTAAATAGTTTGTCGTGGTGGCCCAGTGGCTAAGCATTGCCTGTTGTGCTAGAAGTCGTGGGTCCAAATCCGGGCAAGTACCAATGTGACTTGTTCAATTTCATATGTACTTTCTAAGTTTATCTTGGACATCACAGGCAACGGTGAAGGAAAACATCGTGAGGAAACCTGGAATTATATAGTTAATGTAAGTCTGAAATAGTCAAGTCAGAGGCCTGTGGGGATCCCAGAGGCGTCTTAATTAACTCTGACACCAGAGGTGGCCACATCCTGAATGAAAGAAAGATTGCTTACAAAGCAGATTGCCCATACACAGGCCCCTTATGAGGTGTGTTTGCGATTTCAATATTATCCAAAAATAGGATACATATTGTGTGTTATTTTTCCAACCGTTTCCTTTACTTTATATATACAGACAACAACAGATCAGGTTCCTTCACTTGGACATTTCTATGCACCTTATTGCATTGTAATAAGGGTTCATTTCAAGAACAAAAAACGTCGTTATATCTCGTGAACCCCGAAAAAATAATAAAAATGTTTTCTTAATATGAATATAACGTGTTTTTTCTAAAATATACAACCAAATTCATCAAGATATAACCATTTTTTCAAAGGGGCCCAAGTTCCCGTACAAATGGGCATTTTCCTATATAACAAAAAATATTATACTTTTTTTGCTTGTGATTGGAATTGACTGTACTTCAAAATGGGAAAAATAAATCAACTGACATAATATTCAGAAAACAAATATTAATCAATATTATTTAGATTATTTAATCTTTATAATATTTACATTTATACAAACTATTTAATTTAATTTTCACCTATGCATATATGTTTTTATTAACGAACACTTGAAAAATATAAAACTGCATTGCATGAATGGATTTTCTTATTTATTTACTCTACTGTCTAAACTCTGGATCTAAGTAAAACATCGCAACAACTACTAGTATATACCATAATATTTCAAAAGTATAACTTTCCCTTGATTAAGTTTGTCTAATTCGAAACCGGAATTAAGTTAAATATACATTACATTCAATCAAGGAGTTTGATCGAAACCAAGTTTAAGATTAATTTCTGCTCAGAGTATAACTTACGGTTTTTAATTATAATTTCAGGTTTACGTTTGTGCCAAGCAAAGATTTAGTAGATAGGTCTCTTGTAGTTATTAGCAATGAGGAGGACTGACGGTGTTGTCATTACTATTCGAAGACATGACATGTGACATGTACCAATTGGCACAGGGCCCGCGTAGTAGATTATAGACCACTCTCTTACTATGAGAAAGGCCTGAGTTTCAGCAGTGGGAAAATTAAAGGCTTATTATCTTTACTTCTATATACTAGGAGGGATCAAAAAGTAGTGAGAACGACATACTCCTTGGTAAGAAAAAGAACTGACAGGCATAGCTCAGATACATATTTGTAATATTAATAAAGAAAAAACCTTCGATTCTCTTTTGTTTTTTTTTCTGAATGTAGTCATTTGTTTGCTTCGTGTCGGAACGTTTTCCCGAAAATGTAGAAAAACGAAGTGCGAGCCGTTATTAAATACCTCTGTTTAAAAAAGTTAACGACGCAAGAGATTCATTGCGATTTGGAGGCAACATTAGGAGAGTCTGCTTCGCCGTATTCCACTGTCGCACTTCTCCATTTCGAGTAGGGAGAACGAGCACGGAAGACGAACATCGTTTTGGCCGTCCATCGACGTCAGTCACCCAAGAAAATGTTGCGAAAGTCGAGAAAATTGTATTGAGCGATCGAAGAGCTACCATCCCATACTTAATTCAGGAAACGGGCATTTCATATGGAAGTAATTAATGCATATTGAAACAATCTTTGAATATGAGAAAAGTCTCCGCAAGATGAGTGCTGAGAATGTTAACCGACAGTCAGAAACAAAATCGACTTGACATTTCGAAGATATTGTTGGACAAGTTTCAAGAAGATTCTGAAAACTTTTTGTCTCGTTTCGTAACAATGGACGAAACATGGGTCCATAATTTTGATCCCGAGACAAAACAGCAATCTTCGCAATGGAAACGGCCATCATCACCGGCCCCGAAGTAGTTTCGTGTCGTGGCATCGGCTGGCAAGGTTATGGCCTCAATATTTTGGGACTCAGAAGGGATATTATATTGTATAACCACTATTACAGGCCAATATTATGCAGATTTAATGCCCAAGTTGAGGAATGCCATCAAAGAGAAAAGGAGCGGGAAACTTCGAAGGGGCGTGCTGTTTCATCACGACAACGCACCCGCGCACAGGTCGGCAGTTGCGATGGCTGCCATTCAGCAAGCTGGCTTCAAATTGGTTGACCACCTTATTCACCAGATCTGGCGGCTAGCGATTTTTATCTGTTCCCCAAATTAAAAAAAAATACTTAAGGGGAAACAGGTACGAAGACGATAACGAGGTGATGGATGCCGTGGAGAGCTTTTTGCAGGACCAAGACAAAACTGTTTTTGTGAAATGGATTTAAGCCTTGGAAAAGCGCTGGACTCGGTGTGTAGAGAGACTCGGAAACTATGTAGAAAAATTAATTATTAAGTTATCAATAGTCATTATATTCTATCTCATTCTCACTAATTTGTGATCCCACCTCGTATACAAATATCTATACTTCTATACGAATATTATAAAGAGGGAATTTGTATTTTTGTATGTAACAAATAAACTTAAAAAATACTGAATCGATTTCAAAAATTCTTTCATTGTTGGGAAGCTACACTATCCCCGGGTGACATAAGCTACTTTTTATCCGTGTATTCCTACGGGAACGGGAACTACGCGGGTGGAACCGCGAGGCGTCCGCTAGTGCTTACTATGCTTTATTTAGGTCAACGTGCGTCCAACGATACACGTAATAATACCACCATTTTCCTCTTGTCCATAAGGAAGGCATTTTCAATTGTATATGGTCATAATAGTATCATGATAAACTTTGGAGGTCTTCATCATATATTTTTTGATGTTTTCCTTAATACCATTGTTATTATTTTATTATTTTTTTACTACTCGTAAGATGACAGAAAGAATACTAATTGGGGCTCTTTGGTTTTACCTATAGATTGAAAACCAGAAGTGTTTACGCAAATTATTCAGTTCATTGAACTCTGGACGTGTGACAAATGGAAATTGGACGGACCAGGAAAAAATTGTATAGCTTCTTGTGTAAGAGCTATTCGGAGAAAAACTACCAAAATACCTATCTTCCTACAAATTATATGTGTTCTTACTGCAAATCAACATAGCCAGCTGTGTTCAAGTTTCGAAGCATAGTTTAATGGTGTTATGTATTGTTATATTATATTATTGCAGCGGTTACCCGAGATTTTGTCCACGTCTCACACGCAATTTTTTTATTATTTTCATTTTCACACAGGAATTGTGGTGAAGTGTACTGTAGTCCTTATAACATCAGCTATATACCAGTGAAAGTTCCATCAAAATTGGTCTAGCCCTTTCGAAGATTACCCGGAACAAACAGACAGACAGGCAAAAATATAAAAATGCGTATTTGTTATTATTACCATATATATACTTTCACATGCATTCAATAAAACATTGTTATTTTGATTTTTTTACACACTTAATTTTTTTCTTTACAATTTCCATCGTTTAGTTTAGTTTATAGATAGTTTCCAAAAATGGTGTTAAGGTAGACGCCACTATTATAGATACAAGCCATTACTATCAGCCCGTTTATCAATCTACCACTTATAAAGCACCTTCCTACTTAAATCTAACGCTATTATCTTTCGTAATAACAGGCTTAGCCTGTACCTTTACTGATGTAATTAGACCAAAACCAGCACCTCTATGCACACTATTAACATAATATATCTATAAGGTCACTATCAACTTTATATTGAGTATTTGACTCACTTCCGCGGTTCGTGGTTGATAGAATTTTATTAAATATAATGCAAACTATAATTATTATTATGATGACTTTTATCAGTTGCTGGCAAAATCAAATTGCAAGTTATATTATTGGTTTATTATGTAAATATAAGTTTTTGCTCGCGGTTTCACTGCTGTGACCTATCGACTTGCAGGTGACAGAAACCGTGCATTTTTACCGAGATGTAAAGTAGCCTTTGGCATTCAGGAATCAACTATCTCTAAGATATTCGAGGCACTCCTGCTGCGACATCTTACTCCACACCTGACCCCAAGACCTGAGCAGTTTGGGTTCTGCTCGGAACACAGCACAACGCTCCAGCTATGTAGCTTTCTAACAGAGACAGAATTTTTGTAATTTAATCAGTAAGTTTAGTCAAAGCTCCAGAGCCTGGAACATCGTCGCCGAGTTGCCAGCTTGTCCGTTTTTTAACCCCCGCCGGAAAAAGAGGGGTGTTATAAGTTTGACGTGTGTTGCTGTGTATCTGTGTGTCTGTCTGTGGCATAATAGCGCCTAAACGGAAGAACCGATTTTGATTTCGTTTTTTTTGTTTGAAAGGTGATTTTGTCACGAGTGTTCTTAGCTATGTTTGAATAAAATCAATTGAGCCGTTTAAAAGTTATGGGCGTTTTACTGTTTGAGTCGGGGTGTTTTCGCAAGATAAATGTGTCAGAGGTTTTTTAAATTTGAAAATTTTACTTGTTATCAGTTACATTTCGGGGAGTGTGCGATGGAATTGCATGATCTAATTCCGCCTAGCCCGTTTTATCATCGGACTAGACGGACCAGACGTACGGCGATGCACCATCGGTACATGGTGGACATCCTACCCATACGCACTAAACTATTTGAGAATACTTTTATTATGCGTAGAGCTAAAGAGTGGAATTCCCTGCCGGAGTCTGTGTTACCCGATAGCTACAATCTAGGGGTCTTTAAGTCAATAGTGAATAGGTTACTTCTAGGTAAGTGTGTTTCACCGTCGACCACATCATCGCTTACCATCAGGTGAGATAGTGATCGAGTGCGAGCCTATTTTAAATTAAAAAATAAAATTAAAGTATTTACAGAGATTATCTTCCACAGACATAATAAAAAAAACAATTTATCAATTTTTAACAAAATATTTTAACATGTTAAGTTAGGTCAGACTAAGTGGTGTAGTCATCTGTAGCCGAATTTTTTTTAACTTTTTCGTTTATGGTTACTTTTCTCATCTTTGGCGAGATCAAACTGTAAGTTAAAAGATTGGTATATATGTAAATATTTGCATTTCTATTGGACCGGCGAATATTTGCAGTCTGTAGGTCAAGACTGCCGAAACGATTGATCCTTGTGCGGAAGGCTAGATTAGATGTTTGTTATGTTTAACATTTGCATAGTCATAAGGGCACCTCAATGGAAAATTCGACTTATAAGGTAGTGATCGTTAATAGTATACAGATAATTTATGCAAAAAATATTCGCTTTGGTTTGACCAAAGTTTTGTTTACTTTTTAGGGTTCCGTAGCCAAATGGCAAAAAACGGAACCCTTATAGATTCGTCATGTCTGTCTGTCGGTCTGTCTGTCTGTCCATCCGTCCGTATAATAGAAAAAAAACAATAACTTTTGGGAGTTCCCCGTATTTGAAACTGAAACTAAAAAATGTTTTTTCATCAAACCCATACGTGATATTGCGTGAGAGACACCTTCAAAGTGTGTCCCCCCCCTATAATTTCTAAAATAGGAGAATGATAAAACTAAAAAAAATATATGATGTACATAACCATGTAAACTTCCACCGAAAATTAGTTTGAACGACATCTAGTAAGAAGTTTTTTTTTTAAACGTGAACATAAATAAATATAATAATAATAATATAATAACATTTCATAAATCGTATACCGCAATTTACCAAGTACGGAACCCATCGTGCGCGAGTCCGACTCGCACTTGGCCGGTTTTTTTTTATTGATAGGCTCACGTTTGTCCACTATCTCACGTGATGGTAAGCGATGATATGGTCGCTTACCAAAAAGTAACCTATTCACTCTTGACTTAAAGACTCCCAGGTTGTAGCTGTCAGGAAATACAGACTCCGGCAGGGAATTCCACTTCTTAGCTGTACGCACAATAAAAGTATTCCCAAAATGCTTTGTGTGTATGGGTGGGATGTCCATCATAATTACTGATGACGCATCGCCGTACGTCTTGTAGTCTGATGACTAGGCGGAATCGAATTGTGCAGTTTCATCGCACACTGCCCGAAATGTAACCGATAATAAACTGACAGGCTGGCAACTCGGTGATGATGTTCAAGGCTCTGGAGCCTTGACTCGATCAGTTTCTCATTGCCGATGAGCCTCTTGGCCTGTTTTTCGATCGACTTAACTGCATCAAGCTGGTATTTAGCAGATCCGTCCCAGAGATCGAACTTGTGCTTGATATAAGTTAAACAGCTCTTCTAGCGTGAAGTCCCGTCTCAACTTTGGAAGGATCCCCAATTTATTGGCAGCCAGTTGAGCTTTTGCCGCAATGTATGGCACAAAAGTTTGTTATTAAAAGCGAATAGGCACTCCTACTCCCTTTGCCTTAGAAACAGTATAATTTATATAGCTGTGTACAACGAAGCTACATAGACTCCTTCGAATGTCCACAACTAATATCAAGCTTGTTTTTTGCAGATATGTTATGGGTAACGAAAAAGCGTACCAATAGGTAGTGGACCCATATTTTCCAATTAGAAAAGGTCCCATGGAATAGGGTCGAGCTTATTGCCATCAGTCGGACACATAACTAGACTACGGGCTGCTACTTGTGTAATTTCAGATGAAAAAAAAAGTTACACTGTCCGACCCAGGAGTGAAACCAATGATCTTAGCAATAGTAATTTCGATCACTAGACCAACGAGGAGAAAATAAAAATAAACTTTTTTACAAAAAAATACTCCCGACTAATAACACTACAAAGTGAAAAATAAGTTTTTTTTCGAAGTCGGTGTCTTTGGTAGGTACCAATTTTTTTTTAATTATTACTTCGAAAACAAACTTATTTTTCACTTTGAAGTCGTTAGTATTTTATTGTAAAAAAAGTATTTTCATTGTTCACTATTTAGTTAATTATTAATAATAATAATTTATTATTATTAACTAAAAAGTGAACAGTTGTACCTAATAGGAAGTCGTAAGGTACCTGTAATGCCAGAATAGATTACCCGAACATCATGAAACTTGACCATAACCGGTGAAATGAGAGTGTACCAAGGTGAACCTTATATACATCTGCGTACCCCTTTTGATCGTACTGGCATGATGTTATGTTATGAAATGGTATAAACAATAAACAGACATGTGATTGCAGTTGCAGCAATCCCGAGAGATATGCCGTTATTTATTGAAGATTTCTGTTGTATATCTCCGAAGTTCTTCATCAGATCTTCACCAAATTAAAATGGGACCAATTTCGGAACATACACTATAAAAAAAAGAGTTTTCAAAATCGGTCCACAATTGACGGAGATATCGGTAAACATACACAAAAAAAAATATACATGTAGTCGAACGTAGAACCTCCTCCTTTTTGGAAAGTCGGTTAAAATGGAGATGATAATGCCTCTAATGTGCGAAAAATGTATTACAACTTATCTTATCTCAAAGTATTGACATTCCCATCACGTTAGTGCTCGTTCACACAGAGGTCCGTTTTACAGGTCCGCTTTATCGTATACAAATATTGAACCTTTTTGTTTGAAACTTGGTGTTACACTGACTAAATGTGGTGTGAACATTACCCCCAGCAGCGACGGATCTTTTAAATCGAGACTGTAAATGCGGTGTGATCATCACCTCCAGTGGCGACGGATCCGTTAAAAACGTACCTGAAAATACGGATGTCCTGTGTGAACGTACCCTAAGCACCACGAAGCCTGTTCATATAATTTGGCATTACGCCCGGCGTGTTGTCCGAATGTGTTCCAAGCATTGTCTGTGTCAAACAAGTTGTTGGTAACATTGACAAATAACCGAGTACAGTGTCAAGAGAATGTATATCGTAATGTCAATACAACAGTCGTAAACATGACACTCACAAAAGAAAAATATCAATGGGAATGTTTTATGGATAGGCATTATCTTCTGGACTTATTATTTCAGTTATTATTAACTTGTCTTTTGACATTTGACAAAAATAGAAGATCCAAACGCACTATGAGAACTGGAGTAATTTTAAGAAGAATATTGATGGCTCTTGCTGTCGATAAAGTCGGTAAAAGATGAACCAGCTAACTAAGATAACCAGCGAGACTGTAAAGCATTCACGAAGTGAACGACTAGGCTTTGATAGTCGACTGTGGCAGGCCGAAAGGAGAGTTATGTGTTTCAAAACTTTTGTATGGTGGTCTAGCTATTATCCTTGGTTCCAACTATCCAGTTACTTTTATGCAACTGTGATAGTGATTGTCGAAGAGCTAGTTTAGATCATTGCTTAACTTGAGAGTTAAGTGAAGCAACTTATTAGAGCTTTGCTTAGGTAATGATGGCTACAATAAATAAATATGGTGGACTGATTATGTCATGTCATTGTTAATGATTGTGATGTAATGAATATTGCGTTGATTTGTACTGATATTGTATAGAAAATTATTAGGTGAGTGTGATTGGATACTAGTGGGTTAAGTTCATAGATTCAATTTGAATCGATGACGAGACACCTTAGTCCGTTTATTTGACACTACTCGTTACTACACTATCCGTTGGCATTAATGACTTTGTTGACTTATTTTGAAGATTTTTTATGTTGTCTATGGGATGAAGATAAAGTTTATGGGTAAAGGCTGCCATGATCACAGCACTTATTGATGGATCGGACAGTCCCTAAATCATCTTTTACGATACTCCAAGTTAACAGGGGATTCCAGAAGTAAAAATCTTTAGTTTCGGTTGCTAAAATAATAAGTAGGTATACATAACGCCAAAACCTTTAAAACGAAAAATATAATAAACAAAAACGTACCTTTCAAAAAACACTTCTAAAAATCACTTTTTAAAAACTTTATCTGTATCAAAATAGAAAAAACTAAAAACTTAAAATACTATAAACTTGAATAGTGCTTGAGGCTTGTGGCATGGTCAACTCCTATCGGAACACTGCACCGTTGAGCCCAAGTGAGAGACGGAGCGAGCGGGCCGGGCCATTAAAACAGCGATAAAACCAGAGTAAAAGTTAGTCGATGATTAAAAGTGGTTTACTTTAGAAACAGAGTTTTATGGTTGGTGACGTAGTGCAGAAATAAACGTATCTATACGGTGTTCAAAAGAATGTTTTAATTACCTACTCTTGTGGGCAATCTAATAAAATCTAGTTGGATTTACCTTTTGGATTATCAAGTCGGCTTTTCTCAGCTCTCACAGTGAGTCATATATTATAAGATTTACTTTCGCCTGGCAAATACCGATATCGTGTTGTTTCGGCAAGTCCTGCAGAATTAAAAACAGTACATAATAGTTAAAAGGCATGGTCACTGTTACACGATTTTTAGTAGTAGGCTCATCAACAAACTCCGGTTATTTATTACTTCAGTCACTCGGGAAAAATGTGTGAATAACAAAAATATAGTATTGTCTTAATTGTGAAATCCTTTTCTATTATTATTTGTAATAACATCTAGACAAAAAAAGAAAGAAAATTGAGTATTTGCGCCTTGAGGTGTATGTACTCATACTATAAAAAAAAACAAATGAGTAATGGGAAAATATCTGTCACATCCGCGGAAAAACGGCGTAGTCCCAGCATAAGGCCGCGGTTCCACTGACGCGGAGCTGGGCTGAGAGGAGCGGAGACGAGCGGAAGCGACCAATTACAATGGTTGAAATCCTCATCGCGCCACTCGTCTCGTCTGTGATTGGACGATTCCTGCTCGTCACCGCTCCTCTCCGCCTAGCTCCGCGTCAGTGGAACCGCGGCCTTAGGCTGTTTGTTACAAGGCAGCGGAGCGGAGCGAGGGAGTAATTAGGAGCGGAGTAGCGCACTGTGTTTGTCCATCAATTCGGAGCGAGATAGTGCGGATGTGGATCGCCGTTGAGGATTGTGCGGAACAGCGCACAGACGTAGCGTGCGCAGCGCTACGCAACGAGTTATTTGCGCGGGTGGTGGCTGGAGATCTGTGGGCTTAGTATGAATTTCAAGCTCATTCGCGTTAACGTATACGTCAATTTGTATTGAAACTGGATAAGCGCCGTCTGGTGACAGTAAAGATAAACCTCTTTTTTGTATACAAATTGACGTATGAGATCGTTTACGTTATCACGATCGAGTGCGTTAAAAAACTCGGAATAACCCAGTTCAGTTATACGCGATATGTTGGGCCCCCGCTCCGCTTCGCTTTCAGGTTTTGTATGAAATTTTAAAGTAGTAAGTTCGCAAATCCCTGTCCATTGAAGGGGAGCGGATATTTTATGCTATTCTATAGGTTAATATTGGAACAGCTTCTCTCCGCTCCATTCTTCTCCGCTCCAGTGGATAGTCAGCCTAATGCTGGGACTCGTTTGTGAAACCGAGCCCCTTTCGTAATCATGTTAAGGTATTATCTTTTGTTTTTAAATTGCTTAATTGAGCGTATATCAGTCTCAAATCGCTGGTCTTGTGGCCATAGTGCTCAGTTGCATGCTTAAAGCGTAACACGTTAAGGACACCATATACCTCCTTGACGCCTTTGAATATGTGCCATCATGCAAGCGTGAATATTTTATGACAAATTCAACAATATCCTTATGTGGGTAACTCAGGGAAAGGCAAAATGCCATCGGAGCCAAGAGTGGTCATTGATACTCGTAAAAGTCGATTGAAAGGAAAAGTGGCTGTAACTCTTTTGGGTTTAGGCTGGTAGTTGCTAGATCTCGATTTACAAGATTTATGTAAAGAGTGGCTTAGGATGACCTTTGTCATAAATTGTGAATACGAATCCGATTCGCTTTGAGAATTTTATTCTACATTTATTTTTATACTTCTTTGTAGTGAAAGTCACGAGAAAAATATGATAAAGCTGGTTATTTGGGACATTTGTTTTGTTGATGATTAAAATAATAAATTCTTATGGCACATTATATCATACGAAGTTCAACTACAAAGGCTCATGTCCAGCAGTGGGTGATCAGTTGAGCATACGTATCTCTTTGCTTGTGGCAATCCTCGCGTTCCCGTGTCAACCTAATCTAGGTCGGTCAATGTTTTATACCCTATCGTTATCCTCTGCATTGAAAAATGCAATCCAATTCTTCACCATCACTTAAAGCCGGTGCCCCACCAATCAGTGCGATACGGCCACTATTTCTGCCTCAACAATAAAAACTCCATGTTAGCCCAGGTAGGCAGCATGGCCGTTATTTAGTATTCTGTGCGGCATCCATGATTGATGCCGAGCCGTGCCGAGCTCTGCCGAGTTGTGCCGAGTTGTGCGGAGTCGTGCAGTACCGTGCCGCAGGCTGTACCCGGGAAATGCATTAGGTTTTACGTATTTTCGTGCCCAAATTGAGACTGCTTTTTTGGCCATTTGATGTTTATTTTCTTATTCTGACTGTGCGCTTTTTTGGGTTGGCAATTTTATACGTGATGTGTGGCGACTTGGCGAGTCTTTTATTATGTTTGTAGCAGCCTGTAAACATACAAATATTTAAAAAGGTTTGTGTATGAAAGAAAACTTATTAATAAAAAATCAAACCGATTTTCAAAACAAAACACTACAAAGCGAAAAATAACTTTCTTTTCCGAAGTCGGTGTCTTTTGAACCCATTGTTTTCCGTTATTCGAAACTTCATCATCATCAGCCTTTTAATGTTCCCATTACTGGGTCTCAGACCTCCTCTCTGCGAGATGGAATAGGCCGTAATCCACAGTAGATGAATGGCTTCGAATTATCGGTTGCCTCACGATGTTTTCCTTCACCGTTTTGAGAGTAGTGTTCATGAAATAATTTACACAAAGTAAAGCACCTGCCTGGGTTCGAACCCACGACCGACAACTTGTAAGTCGTGGGTCGTGGCCGTTCCCAATAAGCCACCACTGCTCTCAGTTTCAACCTAAATTGAAAGGATATTTTAAGAATTGCAATTCACAGGGTAAGTACCTTTTATTTTGGTGAGGATCGATATTTTTCCATGACCGATAAAGTCGTCAGATCCAAACGGTTGCATTTCACCTTGATGATCTTATAATAGTCTGCAAAATATCTCTGAAGTATAAATCTGTATCGTTTAACGTCCATGCTCGTATCGATACATATCATTGTGATTGTAGTCGACCTTAATCTATGCAGGCTCTGTGTGGCCGAAGAATTGGGTGAGGTTTTGTGAGTGATGAGCTTCCACATATGTTATACTAGATAATGCCAGTGGCTTCGCTCTCGTGGGTATCGGCAATTATCCCACGGGGATAAATAATATACTAGCGGGAACAAAAATAGCCTTTAAGCTATTTAAGACTATAAAGCTATCTCAGCGCCAAATTTCACTCTGATCCGTTCAGCCAGAATGTGATTGAGTTACAAACATCCATCTGTCCAATATTTCGCATTTATAATAGTAGGATTGATTTAAAATTCACTGCAATTTAGAAAGTATCGCATTAACTAAATGTGGTGTGTCCTGACCCCGAGCTTCAGGATTTGGAGTGAAACCGTGAAGTTCTGGCAGGGTCAAGATTGTTTGATGGGTTTTAGAAAACGTGACAGTGATGGTCAAAATACCAAAATTGGTTGCGTCAATTATAAACAATTCAGTAGCGGATTTCAATCCCAATTTATTTTACTTTTTGACAATCAGTGTCGCTAATAGAATGTCGCTTTGTCTTTTCACCAGAGCTTCTAGCTCTTAAATATGCTTTCTCTAGACAACGCTTATCAAACTTTTGTACAATGGGGCTCAGAAGTGGTTTGGCTTAGTCAATTTTAGATTTAATTATGGGGTTTTTATCGGTTTTATTTCGGGGAGTGTGCGATGGAATTTTATGATCTAATTCCACCTAGCACGTTACATCATCGGACTACAAGCCGTACGGCGATGCGTCAATGGTACATGGTGGACATCCCACCCATACGCACTAAACGTTTTGGAAGTAAAACTAAATTAGAAGCCTTCTTGTAAGAAAAATGTTTATACTCGGTGTCAGAATTTATGTCAGATAAATAGATACTTGCTATTAAATCATTTTTAATGAAATTTATTTGACATTATATATATTATGTATTTGACATTACATTGGATTCATTGAAATCACAATGTTTTTGTGACATAAATTGTATTAACTTGACATTATAATTTTTTGTGACATATATTGGTTTAACTCGATGTTTATTACTTGTGACATATATGTTGGAGTATAACGCTGGCCATTTTTATGAAGGCTTTCTTTTTGAATTTAGTACTCTCTGTCAGCGCTGTCTCCGTCTATTAGTTTAGAAAAATATATGTCATGTGTCTGTAAAAATAATATATTAAATGTTTTTACATTGTTTACACTGCGTCCGTATTACTCATTTAATAACCCTGTAATAGGTAATGGGCCTTATCACGGCAATGTGAATATTGTGTGAAACGAATATTATTTTGTGCAAAATATGGGTGAGTATTCTAACTCAGCAGTTACGATGGAAAAGCTGAAAGGTACCATCAATTATCGTGACTGGGCATTCCAAATGCAGAATATTCTCATATTTGAAAACTTATGGCATTGTATTAAGGGGCAGGATGAACCCGCAGTACTAAGTACGAGTACGAGTATGAGCACTGTGGATCAGGCCCGTAAAGAGGAGAAGGCTCGAGCGAGGCTTTGTTTAAGCGTTGAGAAGTCATGTTATCCGCACATTGTGCAGGCGAAGACTGCAAAAGATGTTTGGGATGCCTTAAGGAAGGCATACGACGACTCTGGTTTGCATAGAAGATTGACGTGTTTACGTACTTTATGTTCGATTAAACTAGAACAGTTTGATACCATGGAACTTTACGTTAACAAGATTTTGTCACTCGCTAATCACTTGCGTAGCATGAAAAAGCCTCTTGACGATGAATTTCTGGCTGCTATTATGCTACAAGGGTTGCCTCAGGAGTATGAGCCCATGATAATGGCTCTGGAGCACTCAAGCATGGACATAACAACAGATATGGTAAAAACTAAACTTCTTCAAGACAAGCGATGGACAGGGAATACTGGTGGTAACAATGACTGCTTATTTACGCGGAATCGTGGTGAAAATAAGAACAGTTCCCGAGGTGCAGAGAAGAATGCGCCTAGTACATTGAAACACGCTAGTTCCTCGTCAAATGCGAACAAGTTGTGGTGTTGGAAGTGTCGGTCGAAAGGCCATGTCAAAAAGGACTGTCCTCAACTGGATCCAAGACTATCGACTTCTTTGGTCTTGTCTGCACTTAACACTGACAGTTCGTGGATTGTCGATTCGGGTGCGACAGATAATATGTCTGGATGTCGAGAATGGTTCAAATCTCTCGATGAGTCATCGACGAAGGAGGTGTGTGTTGCTAATGGCAAGAAGTTAATAGTATGTGGTGTAGGAGATGTACATTTTTCAGTTTATTTTCGTGGAAATACGATAGATATAACTTTAAAAAATGTAATGTTTGTACCTGACCTTACTGTAAATTTGATATCTGTATCTACTCTTGCAGCTAAGGGTTTTAAGTTTAATTTTAACAATACTGGATGTGACATACTCAAAGCTGGCAAGATAGTTTTTAATGCTAGGAAAGTTGGGAGAGTTTACAGACTTAACACTGTCGGTAGAGTCAATCTGACAACTTCATCTACGTCTACAGACATGATGTTATGGCATCAACGATTAGGACATCTTAATTTTGATAGCTTGGCATCACTTAGAAAGGTTGCTAATGACATTGATTTTCAGGTTACGACCCAAAAGAAAGTTTGTGATGTGTGTCTTAAGGGTAAGCAATCACGCTCTCCCTTTGTGACTAATCGTAATAAGCAGGTGGCAGACGCACGGCTGGCGCTCATCCACAGTGACGTTATGGGGCCGATGCCGACCACTTCTCTCGGAGGCAAACGATACGTTCTCACGTTCCTAGATGATCACTCGAGGAAAGTGTTCGTATATCCTATTGCGAAGAAGAGTGATGTGTGTAAGTACACTATTGATTTTATTAGATTGGTTGAAAACCAATGTAGTGCTACGGTGAAAGTACTGCGTTCAGATAACGGTTCTGAGTACGTTAATGCTGAGTTGACAAATTACCTTAAAAACAAAGGTATTGTTCATCAGCTTACGGTACCGTACTCCCCGCAGCAAAACTCTTCCGCAGAAAGATTGAATCGTTCTTTACTCGATAAAATCAGATGTTTACTGTTTAATGCGAATCTCGATGACAAGATGTGGGCAGAGGCTGTACACACAGCGGCATTCCTTATTAACCGATCGCCTAGTTCGAGACTTTCTGGTAGATTGCCAGAAGAGGTATGGAGCGGTAATAAAGTAAGCCTTAAGAATCTGCGTGTTTTTGGTTGCGAGGCATTTGCACATGTAGACGACTGTAAACGGAAAAAGTTAGAACCAAAAAGTAAGAAGCTAATTTTTATAGGTTACTGTGATAATGTCAAAGGATATCGTTTGTTCAACCCTGATGACAATAAGATTGTTGTGTCACGTGATGTGATATTCAACGAATCTGTGTTTCCAGGTAGACACTCTAAGATAGGGCTAAAACGTATGTTTGAACCTATTTATCTTACAGGAGGTGATGACGTGGAGAAGATATTGAATACTACGCCGGTTGAGGCGGAGCCAGATCAGTTTTTCTTCGAGTCATCAGATTATCCACTTGAGGCGGAGATGGATGCATTTCCTGTTGACATGCCAAGTCATCCTGTTGAGTTGGAGTGTGAGCATGCGCCAAGTGAAGACTCAGTAGTAACGCCTGGATTGGCACCAGAGTCTACTGATCAGCGATATAACTTACGTCCACGTAAGCCTAGACCGACTTGTAACGTGACTAACGTTTGTAATGTGACAAATCCTATAGAGCCGCGTAATTTCAAAGAAGCTTTGAGTTGTGAAGATAAAGAGTTATGGCAGAAAGCCATGAATGAAGAAATAGATTCTTTTGTCTTACATGGAGCTTGGCAGCTGACTGATAAACCAGTTGACAAGAACATCGTTAAAAATAAGTGGATTTTTACAATTAAACGAGACTCAGAAGGGAACATTACGCGTTACAAGGCTAGGTTGGTAGCGAAGGGTTTTACCCAAAAATATGGTGAAGATTTCCATGAAACTTTTTCACCGGTCGTTCGTCATTGTTCTATCAGATTGTTATTATCTCTGGCTGTGGAAATGAATCTTACAATTGATCATTTAGATGTACAAACAGCATTTCTAAATGGTGATTTAAATGAGGAGATTTTTATGCAACAACCGGAAGGTTTCATATGCCCTGGGAGTGAAAACAAAGTTTATAGACTACGAAAGGCTGTTTATGGGTTGAAGCAAGCATCGCGTTCCTGGTACCAAAAGGTAAAAGATGTGTTACTTTCTTTGGGATACGATCAATGTAAACAAGAGGACTGCATCTTTACTAAGAGATCTGGTGAGTCAATTGTTTTTATTGCTCTGTATGTCGACGATTTTTTCGTCTTCTATAACGACAAACGTCTAGCTCAGACTTTGAAAAGCTCTTTGTTAAAGGTTTTTAAACTTAAAGACTTAGGACCGGTACGAAATATGTTAGGTATTAAAGTAGAACGTGATGAAACTTCCATTAAACTTAGTCAGGAAAATCGGATTGACAAGTTGTTAGATCGTTTTGGCATGACAGACTGTAAGTCTGTAAAGTCTCCCATGATAACTAACATTAGTTCTGTTTGTGAGAGTACTTGTAATGCTACGAGTAACAATGTAACGAAGTTTCCATACCAAGAGTTAATTGGTAGTCTAATGTATTTATGTGTAACTACTCGCCCCGACATTTCGTTTGCCGTGTCATACTTAAGTAAATTCAATAGTTGTTATACGGAATTCCATTGGATTCAAGCTAAGCGTATACTGAGATACCTTAAAGGTACAAAGCAAAAGGCTTTAGTATTTAACAAATCGAATGAAGGTCCCATTCTTGAGGGATATTCTGATGCAGACTGGGCTTCAGACCCTGATCGGAAGTCATATACTGGTTATGTGTTTAAATATGGCGGCAATTAGATATCTTGGGGTAGCTACAAACAGTCGTGCATAGCGCTTTCGTCCACCGAGGCGGAGTATTGTAGCTTAAGCGAAGCGAGCAGAGAAGCGGTCTTCCTGCAAGCTTTAATTAAGGAATTGTTAAAGACGACTAGTTGTAAAATAGTAATGTATTGTGATAATCAATCTGCTATACAGCTTGCTACCAATCACACTCTTCATAGAAGAAGCAAGCATATCGAAATAAGATTTCACTATGTTAGATATATAATTGCTAGATTTAACGTTGAAATTGTATACATCCCTACAAATGAAATGATAGCAGATGTGTTCACCAAGCCCCTGGGCTGTGTCAAGCACGAGGTGTTCACTCATCAGCTTGGAGTGGCATGATGCCATGATGCCCACGTTATGGGCGGGTGTTGGAGTATAACGCTGGCCATTTTTATGAAGGCTTTCTTTTGAATTTAGTACTCTCTGTCAGCGCTGTCTCCGTCTATTAGTTTAGAAAAATATATGTCATGTGTCTGTAAAAATAATATATTAAATGTTTTTACATTGTTTACACTGCGTCCGTATTACTCATTTAATAACCCTGTAATAATATATCGTATTAATTTGAAATTATAATCTTCTTGTAACATAATTATGTTGTATTAACTTGAAATTATAATTCTTACTTGTGAAATGTACCTATAGGAACATATTTACTTACTTACTTGTTTTTTTTTTTTGTGACATTTTGAATTAACTTGACATTGTAATTAGTTCTTGTGACATACATCGGATTGATTTGGAATTGTCTTTTTTAATTTTTATTTTTTTGTTACTTTAACAATATAAACTTGACATTGTACCTAATCTTATCTTGAGGCATTTATGGGATAAATTTGAAACTGGAATTTTCTTTTGGAACATATTTTTAATTAATGCGGCTCAATTTTCTAATAATTTAATTGACCTCGACGTGTTTTATTATAATTCTTTTTTTAATTTTAATTATGTAATGTTCGACACAATGTAAATTGTTTGAGAATAAATAAATGAAATGAAAGTACTCTCATTATGCGTACAGCTAAGGAATGGAATTTCCTGCCGGAGTCTGTGTTTCCCGATAGCTACAACCTCGGAGCCTTTAACTCAAGAGTGATTAGGTTACTTCTAGGCAAGCGTGCTACACCGTCGACCACATCATCGCTTACCATCAGGTGAGACAGTCGTCAAGCGCGAGCTTATCTATAATAATAATAAAAAAAAGGTTTTATAATCAACGGTGAATAATGATTCGTTCTTCTGCATGTATGATCATCTGTTCTTCAAACGAACGATGTTATTTTAGCTCGAAACTCTGTTCACTCTTACCTAAAAAAAATAGCACAAAATAAACCAAACCCTCGCGTCTATTTCTGCCACATGTTTAAAAGTCATTTATTCAGTATGTAAAGCAGAATCACAGTCCAATCATCGCGGAATTGAAAATATACGTCCGCGAAAAATTTAAGCAGATTTCAGCTGTGTCCGATTTTTACATAATCATGTCGGGGCGGACGAAAAATGGGATGAGCCCGCATTTTATTAGAGAGTCGTGGAGTGGGATTACATGGACCGGATGTGTGGAGTGTGTGGGTGACGATGAAACATGTGGAGATTGGTATTATGTATGGACTGCCTCTTTGAACTAGTAGTCGCTGAGCGGTCCTGGATTCGTTCCCCGGGTCGGTTCCCGGTCAAAATTGTATTGGTTATTCTTTTTTGCATTTTTCAATTCCAGCTTGGATTTGTGCCCGGTTGATGGCGATAGCATCACCACCCATTACATGGGACTTAACCATAACTGTTGAACTATGGGTGTACTAGGTATAGGCACCTTTACCTAACCCATCAGTGAATACAGGCGTGATGTTATAGTATGATTGAATACTAATGAATCTTCAGTTTGTACACTTTGCAACTATTGTAGGATAGGATAGATAGACCCTGCCAAACGGGAGTCAACTCCCACTAGGTCCGTTGTGCGGAGCAGGGGGCGAGCTTTGCCTACTGCGAGAAGCTTGACCATGATAAAATGGTTCTATCACAGAGGCCGTGCTCGCCTGGCATGCCTCCTCACTGTGAGAGGGAATGGGCCGTTATCCACCACGCGAGCCCAGTGCGGGTTGATGGTTGTCACATGTATTCAAATCTTTGGTTCTAAGACACCTTCCTCACGATGTTTCCCTTCACCGTTTTGAGATAAGTGGTGATAATTTGATGAAATAATTTAAACAAAGTAAAGCGCCTGCTTGGGTTCGACTTCGAACCCACGACCTACACCTTGCCGTTGTCAGTGGGCCACCACTGCTCTCTTGCACCTATGTTATAACTTGTAACATAGAGACGTGACCGGTCTTAGTTTTGCGTGATAAACCCAGGCTGTGGCGTTACATAGAATCTATTCTAATTTTCTTACTATGGTAACGAAAGAAGAAGATTACAAGTGTCTAATAAAGATGAAGATTTTACCTCAGAACTTCTGAAAGAGCTCTAAACAAGACTAATGGTTGCTCAAATTATTCACACATGAACAAAAAATCAAAAAAATCAAAATCAATTTTTTATTTCATATAGGCCTACATGGGCACTTATAAAACGTCGACAAAAGGTGCACGGTTGAACAGAACTTGAGTACCTACATTGCTTTTAATTAGCTGGTGTTAAATACCATTACGTGTGTAGAAGAACAATGCGCCAACTATACCGAGTGATATTTCAAGAACCTTTTAATTACTTAGAAGGTTGTTGCTTAATATTTTACCTGGCATTATATAAGGGGCAATCGTAGATGTGTCTTATAAAAATAAGAAACAGAAATGAAAATCATTTTTTGCCAACACTATAGGTGTCTCTTGCAACCCACGGAGCCCCCACGCCCCCTCAAGTTAAATGGGAAAATTAACAAGTCCGTGATTAGACCTGTGATGGATGAAAAGAGATTGTATGTAGCAGAGATGATAATGTTGAGATATATGTGCGGAGTGACGAGAATGGATTAACTGAGAAATTTGTATATTAGAGCAAGTTTGAAAGTGGCGCCAGTGGCAGAAAAGTTGAAAGGTAACCGTTTGTCCTGGTCATATGATGAAGACGGATGAAATGCATGTTACTAAAAGAGATATGAATATAAAAGTGGATGGATGGAGAGGGAGGAGCCGGCCAAAGAAAAGCTGGATGGACTGTGTGAGGAGTGATATGAAAGAGAAGGGTGGCGGTGATGGCGTGACGGTATGGAAAAAGAAAACATATTGCGCCGACCCCAAGTTAAATGGACAAGGGCAGGCAGATGATGATGACTATAAGTACTATCTCACTATTAATAACATAAAAAAGATAAATAGTTCACTGCAGAGGATTCCATGCGATATGCAAGTTGAAAAATTCCTCTCAAGTCCAGATTTCCCGCATAACACTTTTGCTTAAACAAAGAATCAAACGCTGGACGTCAGCACGCCATTGCAACGAGAGCAAACGGTCCGTATGTAAATTATTCGGCATATGTAAATGTTCGGCCTCCCGCAGCCCGCAAGCCCGCAGGCCTCCGAGCGACCTTATTCTTTTGTCTCTGCTCTAAGGCCGCTCTATTTGACTTTCTTTGCCTCCAATTTTGATAAGGTCGGCAAGGATAGACTTTGGCGCTTTAAGTCTGAGATTAACTTAGCTAGACTCGAGGTATCCTTTGTAGACGGTTGGTATTTAGATTTACGTATAATATGCTAGGTTTTATGTCTGACCCCTGTTACCTTTTTGACCGTTGCGTCGTTAGTTGAGCCGAGAGAGTAAGGCTCATTTTTTATCACCTTATAAATAGTAAATTTTGCTTTTTGCTTAGCATACTAGGTCATTTATCTTGGTCTCAGAAAATATAGGTTTATATCTTAGATTTGAATAGAAAATGAAAATTTTAAAATTTATTAAAAACCCGACTCATTTTTATTTCATGCTACATTATTTAACTAGTAGTTGCCACGCTTCGATCGACAATCTATTGAACACGAAACTATGACGCGATATCTTACGAAAACATCCCAATACAAACAGTAAAACGCCCATAACTTTTAAATGGCTGAATCTTTTTTTTTGTTTAGGGGCGAACACCTTCAAAAGGCGCCTGGAATTTCGGGGCAAAGATCAGGGAGTGTGGGATTTTTACCTCACTCAGCACATCGAAGGGGCCCCGTTACCTCTTTGAAGACCGCCTCGGAACCACCTCTGTGCAACGCCTGTTAGGTCACATCCTTGGGGAGACTATGAAGCGTCTCCCCTGATCCTCGCTGTGCACGGCAGCACGTGATCTCTGTGCCACCATCTTTCCTGGAGTCACTTGGTGGGCAAACAGAGTCCCCGATCTGACCATCCATAGAATAGCTGAAACCTAAGAACACTCTCGATAAAGTCACATTACAAACAACAACAAAAAAACAAAAACGGGTCATCCGTTTAGGAGCTTTGATACCACAGATAGATACCCAAACCCATAGGTACACACAGTCTCGAGTACACACGTCAAACTTATAATACCCTTCTTATTCCGTCGGGGGTTAACAATTAAGAATATCCGAACGTTTTCATATCATATAAGACGCGTTCACGATACAAAAAAAAGTGAAAAATAAAATAAAAACTTTTTACAAAAAATTCAACCGAATTCAAAACACTACAAAGTTAAAAATAACTTCAATTTCGGAAGTCGGTTTTCTTCTTTTCGTTTCTTCTTTTTTTGACACTGACTTCCGAAATTGAAGTTATTTTTAACTTTGTAGTGTTTTAAAGTCTGTTGTATTATTTGTAAAAAGTTTTTTTTATTTTTCACTTTTTAGTTGTGGTACCTATATTATGGACCAGTTAACTATTGGCTTGGTACCAATAATGCCCAAAGTGAAGCCAAAATAGATTAACCCAATAACATGAAACTTAAACAAAACTTGTGGAATAAGAGTATACCACGGTGAACTCCACCTGCGTACCCCTTTGGAGCGTACCTACTAGTGGGATGTTGTGTTATGAAATGGTGTAAACAAAAAACAGAAATGTGATAGCAGCTATCCCGAGTGATTTGCCTTCATTTATTAAAGAGTTCTGATGTATATCTCCGAAGTTCTTCATCAGATCTTGATGGAAAATTAAATGGGACTACATGACAAGCACCAGCTTTCAAATAAAAAAAGAATCATCAAAATCGGTTCACCCAGAAACAAGTTCTGAGGTAACACACATAAAAAAAAACAGTCCAATTGATAACCTCCTCCTTTTTGGTAAGTCGGTTAAAAACGTAGCATTTTAAACATGTCGCGTGGGGTTTCGCTATGTTTCACTTGTATGACCAAATTTTAGCGTCAAAATCAGCTATAAGCAGGCTGAATGATGAAAGAATATCTGCTTTAAGCTTTATCTTACTTTGTGTACCAACCAAGTACTTACAACATTTAATTTAATCCAGGTTAATTCTAATTCCTCAACTACAGAGCTTTTCATCACAAGTACCAAAACTATGTACATTGCATTCCGCACCTCTGAATATGTTTGCGAGTAAAATTAGTACTCAGTGATGCAGTCAGCAGATTAATTCGGGTGAAGAGGGGATTTATGGTAGCTTTTATGAAAACAGTTTTTACAAACATTTTATACTATTTTTTTAGTTAATTGACATTTACCTTAGCATGCAAATAAGACAAATTATATTATTAACATCACATCTGTTTTTTCCGGAATGGTTGAGATGCATCTGTAAAGGAGCGTTCTAACTGGGAGCATTTGTAAAGAAGCATTCGTAGGCGAGCAAAAAATGCTTCGCAAATTTTTTCCCGCCCATTCCGCGGAATACCTATGGAATTTTATGAAGTTGCACGCGTTGCGGTAAAAAAATCGCGCAGAAATAATACTACAAAAATCGCGCGAATAAAAATCGCAATGCGTGTTAAGCCTTATATGCTCACTTGCTCGCCGGAGAAAGTGGGATGGAAGATTTAGAAATACACGTGAGTGAGTCAATAAGCAATACGTCAATTTGTTTGTCACAAACTCAGATGCGACAACACGTCACGTCACGTTTCGATTTCGATATTTTTTAAAGTCTTAAAAATTACGTTAAAGTTTATAGTAGAAGAAGGTCAAAAATAACGTAAAATATAACGAAAGTTACATTCTGGCAACGCTGACGTGAATGCTCTTGGTGAGTCAAAAAAAAGTCTAGGCAGATGATGATGATGATGATGTTTAATTCCCATGTGGGAGGGCACAAAGCTTGACTCCGGGCTGCTACTGAGAACTTCCAGATGGAATAACCTAATAACACCTCGCCCGATGCACTAATAAATAATAACTCTCGCGTAAATAGGCTAATTCTCTGATACGACTTCAGAAGAAATCAATCCCTGGATCCCAAGCAAGTAGTAGCGCTTGTGTTGGAAATTCTACCCAACACTTCGGGCGGACGGAGCGTGCCATCTACGCTGCACATATATCTGCGTGACACACGCATCGGTGTGTGAGTGCGCAGCGCGGCGGCGACGCGTCGCGGCTCGGCGAGCCACTCGCTACCAAAGATTACTATTATATACTGCTCGTGCTCGCTACCACGGACTCCACCGCGACAGTCGACACCTCTTCCTAATATCTAATTGTTTTCCGCTACAGTTTACTGTAATTTAAATAATATAACGGCTTTAGAACCAACCACCTTATTATACAGTCCACTCATCTCTTCATCCACGAGCTAAGAACTTGCGACCACTAGACCAACGAGTGAGTAGAAAATGAGGGAAATAGAACTAGAAGCAACTTCAACAGTTTCATTTTTAATCCCTGACAGAAATAAGAGGGGTTTTATAAGTGTAACGTGTTTCGCTGTGTATTTGTGCCTGTCTGTGGCATCTGAGCTCTTAAACGGAGGAACCGATTTTGATTTAGTTTTTTTGTTTGAAAGGTGACTTTGTCAAGTGGCTTTTTAGCTAAGTTTGATGAAAATCGGTTTATTCGCCCAAAAAAAATATGCGAATTTAACTCTTTGGATCGTTACTCACGTTGGGGGAGCGCCAACGGAAACTTCCAATTTACTTACTAGGAGGGATCAAAACGTAGTGAGAACGACATACTCCTTGGTAAGAAAAAAAAATACTGGCTATGCCTAGCTCCGATACATATTTGTAATATTAATAAAAAAAAATCTTCGATTCTCTTTTGTTTTTTTCTGAATGTTATAGTCATTTGTTTGCTTCGTGTCGGAACGTGTTCTCGAAAATGGAGAAAAAAGAAGTGCGAGCCGTTATTAAATACCTCTTTAAAAAAAGTTAACGACGCAAGAGATTCATTGCGATTTGGAGGCAACATTAGGTAAGTCTGCTCTGCCGTATTCCTCTGTTGCAAGGTGGGCTTCTCAATTTCGAGTAGGGAGAACGAGCACGGAAGACGAACATCGTTGCGGTCGTCCATCGCCGTTAGTCACCCAAGAAAATGTTGCGCAAATCGAGAAAATTGTATTGAGTGATCGAAGAGTTACCATCCAATCCTTAATTCAAGAAACGGGCATTTCATATGGAAGTATTCAATCCATATTGAAACAATCTTTTAATATGAGAAAAGTCTCCGCAAGATGGGTGCCGAGAATGTTAACCGACAGTCAGAAACAAAATCCACTTGACATTTCGAAGATATTGTTGGACAAGTTTCAAGAAGATTCTAAAAACTTTTTGTCTCGTTTCGTAACAATGGACGAAACATGGGTCCATCATTTTGATTCCGAGACAAAACAGCAATCTTCGCAATGGAAACAGCCATCATCACCGAACCCGAAGCAGTTTCGTGTCGTGGCATCGGCTGGCAAGGTTATGGCCTCAATATTTTGGGACTCAGGAGGGATATTGTTGATTGATTACCTGGAGCGTGAAACCACTATTACAGGCCAATATTATGCAGCTTTAATTCCCAAGTTGAGAAAAGCGATCAAAGAGAAATGGAGAGGGAAACTTCGAAGGGGCATGTTGTTTCATCACGACAACGCACCCACGCACAGGTCGGCAGTTGCGATGGCTGCCATTCAGCAAGCTGGCTTCAAATTGGTTGACCACCCCCCTTATTCACCAGATCTGGCGGCTAGCGATTTTTATCTGTTGAAAAAATACTTAAGTGGAAACAGGTACGAAGACGATAACGAGGTGATGGATGCTGCGGAGAGCTTTTTGCAGGACCAAGACATTTTTTTTTTTGTGAACGGGATTGAAGCCTTGGAAAAGCGCTGGACTCGGTGTGTAGTGAGACTCGGAAACTATGTATGAAAATAAATTATTAAGTTATCAATATTCATTATATTCTATCTCATTCTCACTACTTTTTGATCCCTCCTCGTATTTCTAAACGCGTTGTTATTCTGATTATTATTTTATTGTGTTGTGCAGTTTTTGTGTTGCAGTTTTTTTTAATCTATATCTATATCTATACTAATAATATTATAAAGAGGAAAGGTTTGATTTTTTGTTTGTTTGTTTGTTTGTATGAATTGAATAGGCTCCGAAACTACTTGGCAGATTTGAAAAATTCTTTCACTGTTGGATAGTCCATTTATCGAGGAAGGTTATAGGCCATATAACATCACGCTACGACCAATAGGAGCGGAGCATAAATGAAAAATGTTACAAAAACGGGAAAAAATATTCCTTTTTGAGAGCTTCCATTGCGTGCGCTGCGTAAATGGTTTAAGTTACGCAAATATCATGTATGATGGAATTGTTTCTTTTTAAAAGTTCTAAAAAAAAGTCCGTGACACCATATGTCTATCTTTTAAGGTGGACTCACAATAGCAAATTTTATGTTCTAAATTTTAATTAGATCAACGCTGCCGGTAGAAACAAAAGTTGGTTGCATTCGTATAGTAGTATATATATTATTTCTTATTCAAATAAATAGTTCAACAAGTTGGTAGGTAGATAGGGTAGGGTAGGTAGGGTAGGGTAGGTAGGGTAGGGTAGTGTAGGGTAGGGTAGGGTAGGGTAGGGTAGGGTAGTGTAGGGTCGGGTAGGGTAGTGTAGGGTCGGGTAGGGTAGGGTAGTGTAGTGTAGGGTAGGGTAGTGTAGGGTAGTGTAGGGTAGTGTAGGGTCGGGTAGGGTAGGGTAGGGTAGGGTAGGCAGGTTAGGCAGGGTAGACAGGGTAGGCAAGGTAGGCAGGGTAGCCAGTTGACGGGAGCGAAGCCCCGCGGGTCAGCTAGTTTTAAATAAAAAAAATTACATTAAAAAATAAAAATCAAGTGTTCTTTCATTATCATTGCCTGTTACTTTCCCAGTGGAATAAAATATACCATTTTATCTTCAATAAAAAAACACACATAAACGCACGATTTTTCCTATGCCCCTGCTACGATCCTTACATAATCGTTTTCCTAAAACAAGTCCTGTGAATTTACTGTTAAATAGTTTTAACCTAAATAGTTGTAATGCCAGAAGAAAGGTAGGAAGGTTGTCTGTGCGTTAAGACCGCCCATTGTACACTTTGTTTTAAAAAATGTTTGTTCTGTATGTTTTTTTATTATGTGGTGTACAATAAAGTATATAATAATAATAATAATAAAGACCTTTAGTTCCAAAGTAGAATTCAAGAGTAATCCCGGAGTTGTTAACATAAAAATTAAATGGTCTTGATTAGCGAGCTCGGATTGTGTCGAGTTTGTTGAAATTTACAAATTACAAAGTATAAAATGTACTACATTGAGAAGTTTTGCAGAGACGTATTCTTGCATTTTTACTGTCTGTAAAATAACAGTTTTCAAAGGAGATACTTTATTTAACAACTAGCTTCTGCCAGCGGCTTCGCCCTCGTGAAAAGCTTTTTCCTAACCCAAGGGCACATTTTATCGGAATGAAAAGTACCCTATCTAGACTATAATCTATGTCTGTGCAAAATTTCATCCAGATCCGTTCAGCCGTTCTATCGTGATTACGCACATAGACATCGTAATAAACATACATTCACACAGACACATCCATCCAAACATTCACATTTATATTATTAGTAAGATTATTGTAAGTATAGATCTCGTCTTGTCTGGGAATCTGGAAGAGAGAGCCAGATGAACGAAATTTGTCCCTCGCTAATTTTGGGTCATGACGTCAAAGGTGTCAGTAGTCTACCTTTTATGTCTAAAATTAGGCAGGCAAGCTGACGAAAAATCTCTGAACTTTTTATCCGATATCGGCAGAGTCAAAAAGAAGAGTTATGATTTTGGCTGTATACGTATGGGTGTTTTTTTCACTAACGAAACTATCTACGTACTATTTCATCTGAATTAATTTTTAAACAGTTTTTGTGTGATATCTTGAAATTCATATTTAAAGAAGAGTGGGCAAAATTGAACGGAACCTTGGCGATCCGCGGCCAAACTTGAGTTTGTTATTTTTTGTTGTATAATCCTACAATTAGTGTGTAGAAGTTTCATTGCCGCGACGTATCGTATCGTTTTCAGAAGATTTTGTGGAGTTTTAGGAAAATGCATTACACACCCGGAATAATTGGTATTATGCTCTATGCAATTCCATCATGTACACATGTAATTTTTTCCTAAATTGATTGCAGTGAGACGTTCATAGTAAAAGTTGTTCCTAGTTATCACTACTTTCTTTAATGGCCGCTGAGAGCCCAAAAATGCCCATTCTCCTTTAAATGTAAATTATATAGATGTCAATATCACGATTATATTACACACTAACATCTCAACAATTTCTCAAGTATGTCGGACTCGTCAAACAGTTCTAGCAGCCAACAATAACGTAAGGGCCAAAAGGCACACATCCCATCTCCAGTCCTCAAGACGTTATGTAAACAGGCCCTTTGTCAGGCCACAAGGCCACCCATATTCGAGCAAGGCCAGGACATAATAAAGCGCTCTTTTGTCTGACGTCATAATGGGCTTGATTTCCGATAACCAATAGGGATTTGTATCTCAATGTCTGTTCGAAGATGGTGGAATAATGGAGGAGCTTGTGACGTCACTGAAAGGATTTACTTTGCCTTGTGGCGGAAATTTCATTTAGATTTCCCAAAAAAGTCTTTTACAGAAAATGGGCATGAGATTTTTTATATTTTTAACAAAGGATGTTTTGATGTTATAGAGAGTTTTATTATTGGCTTAGTGTGCTTAAAAGACAAGTTATTTCCATATTATTTATTTTCACAAACAACCCATTAATAACGCTCAAAATATTATAATTCCATAACCACCTCAAAAATTCTCACCCCTCAGACAAATAATAGGAAATATAAAATAATGAGTTACAATTTAGGCGTCGCTCCCCAAATTACACACAATACGCCTCGGTCGGCTCATTACCAACCTGTTACCAACATTTTCAGGTACTTTCAAAATATTTTCAGGTACTTTCAGGGTATTTTCAGCGTCATTACTGCCTGCACCGTTATTATTATACTTAGTATCAGGCGATTATATGAAAATGACATGAAAATTTAGGAGATGGGGTGTTAGAGTAACGTTTAGTAGTGCTTGAGTGAGTGGCAGGATATATGTGTTAGCTCGTTTTGTGAGATTTAATGTAGATATGGAACGATCTTTATCAGCCTTTTAATATTCGTACTGCTGGAACACAGGCCTCCTCCCTGTGAGAGAAGGAGAGGGCATTAATCCACCACGCGGGCCCAGAGCGGATTGGTGGATATAGAGAAGAAAAGAAAGAAAGAAAGTAATTTTTGGTTCTCAGACATGCCGCGGTTTCCTAACAATGTGAATGTGAGTATAATAATAATAGGGAATAAAGTATGAAATTGCCGTTTTATTGTAGGTTAGGTTAGGTTAAAACGGGGGGTGTGCGATCGATGGCCCCGTATGTATGGGGCCCCGATCTGGGCGGCTGACCTGACGGCCGGCACATCACTGTTCTGCGAAAGCCGCAGGGGGTATCGCACGATCTCCTACGAGGCGGCTTGTGCACTGGCCGGATTCCCGGCCTGGGACCTGAAGGCGAAGGTGCTCGCGTCACTGTATCGGTGGCGCGAGGAAGCGCGGGTGCGGGGCGAAGGATGCAGAGACATATAGATTTGCGTCAGTCTCAGCTTCGTGAAGTCCTGGTGGCGGAATGGCAGGATAGGCTTTCACGCCCTACCGCCGGACTCATTACCATCGAGGTGGTCCGGCCAGTGCTCAAGCGCTGGTTCGGGAGGAGGCACGGCTCCCTGTCGTTTCGGGTGACGCAGGTGCTCTCGGGGCATGGTTGCTTCGGGAAGTGCATGTGTCGCATGAACAGGGAGCCGGACGCCCGGTGTTACCACTGCGTTGACTGCGGGAGACTGCGTCGGGAGGACACGACGTGGCATACGCTGGCAGAGTGTGCCGCTTGGGAGGAGCCACGCCGTGCCCTCATCTCCGAAGTAGGCAGTGACCCGTCGCTGCCGGCCGTAGTCGAGTCTATGATCGGCAGCGAGGAGTCAGGAGTCCTGGGACACGGTGGTATCCTTCTGCGAAACAGTCGTCTCGCAGAAGGAGGCTGCGGAGAGGGAGAGGGAAATTTTATCAGCTCACCCGATACGCAGCAGACGCGCCGGGCGTCGGTGGAGCTTCCAGCCCCCCTAAATGGGTTCAAGGGCATCGGACGTTCCCCACACATCAGGACCCGAGGTGACGGCGCGTAGCGTTCCACGCGCGCCCCTCTTAGACGTCGCGGGGGGAGTATAATACCTCACCCTCTTCTCTCAACCCGAGGTCGAAAAAAAAAATCGAATGATTTTTGAATACGAGGTCCGACGCGGCATTAACGCGGTAGAAACAGCTCGCAATATCAATGTTTCGTTTGGAGAGGGGACTGCTAATGAACGCACCGTGCGATTTTGGTTTAAACGCTTTCGTGATGCAAACTTTGATTTGAAGAAAGAACCACGTGGAAGACCGCCACCACAGGTGAATAACAATGAATTGAACGAGATGGTGGAAGCCGATCCGAGCCAAACTACCCAGGAATTAGTGGCATGGTTTATCGTTACCTTAACAACAATATTGACTCATTTGCGTCAACTCAATAAAATAAAAAAATATGAAAAATGGGTACCTCATGATTTGACTGATCTGCAGAAAGAAACGCGTGTTGAAACTTGTGTTGCCTTGTTGAATCGATTCAGAAATATAATAATAAGGAATATTGGATCGAATTGTGACATATGATGAAAAGTGGATTCTTTACGATAACCGTAAGCGAAAAATGCAATGGCTGACCACAGGTCAAACGCCGCAACAGTGTCCTGTCCAGTGCCGCAAAGCTTACCAATAAAATGGTAATGGTAACTGTTTGGTGGTCTCAGCATGGTGTTTTTCTCTACAGCTTTCTCCGATCTGGTCAAGCAATAACGGCAGATGTATACTGTGCCGAACTTCGAACAATGATAGCAAACAGAGTAAAAAGCAAGCCCATCACAAATAATAAAAAAAAAATAGCATTGAAACCAAGCCCCAACTCATGAATCGATCTTCGCCATTATTGCTCCATGATAACGCGAGACCTCATACAGCACGGGCAACCGTTTTATCTCTACAGCAACTGCAATTAGAAACCATTCGCCACCCTCCGTATTCGCCAGACCTTGCTCCAACGGACTACTATTTTTTTCGTGATTTGGAAAATTTTCTACGTGATAAAAAGTTTTCTTCTCAGGAGGCAGTACAAAATGCTTTCACACATTTTGTCGAATCTAGATCACCAGAGTTCTGTCGCAAAGGCAAAAATGACCTTCCTATTAAATGGCATCGATGTATAGATAATAATGGTAATTATTTTGATACATAAATATGTTAAATAAAAAAATAAAAACCCAATTTTTCAGTACAAATCGGCAATTTCATATTTTAACCCCTAATATTATAATCACACTAATATTATAAACGCGAAAGTTTGTGAGTGTGTGTGTAGATAGTGTGTTATTATATTAGTAATCATCATCAGCCTTTTTAATGTTCCCACTGCTGGGACGTAGGCGTCCTCTCTGTGAGAGGGAATGTGCCGTAATTCAACACGCGGGCCCAATGCTGGTTGGTGGATTGGATGTCACATGTTTTCGAATGTTTGTTTCTAGAACATGCCGGTTTCCTCACGATGTTTTCCTTTATCGTTTTGAGAGCAGTGGTGGTGAAATAATTTAAACAAAGTAAAGCGCCTGCCTGAGTTTGAACCCACGACCTACAACTTATAAGTCGCGGCCGATATTACTAGGTCACCACTGCACTCTTAGTAATTAGTACTAGTATTAGTTTATTAGTAATTAGTAATATTTAGTTTAGATTCTTCCACCGTGTGCGGCGAATTGATACCTACAGTTCCCGGATTTCGGGGCGACACATGATTTAGAAATGGCTTGTTTGGAATGAAATCTTTTACCGAATCCAACGATTTTGGTATCAAAACAAAGGGAATGAAGTCTAGTTAATGCTGATATAGTTTTATTACAGTCGTATTTCTTAGCCTAGATATAATCCAGATCGGCGCGTGGAACTTTCAGGACAGCTGGCCTGTGCGTGCTCAGCCCACGAATAAGCATTTTTTCAGGAGTGTCTCAGATCCGATCCCGATAGTGTTATAAGAGATCGTTAGTGAAACAGTCTCGATCCTCACGCCCTAGGCTATAGGATAGTCAGCCTGTGGGTAAATCAGTGGATCCTGATTGGTACATGCCAGGCTTTGAACCTACGACCTGAAGCACGAGAGGCAAATTCTTAGCCACTGTGCCACCATGGCCCAAGTCGTCGTTGACAATAATATCTACTTACATTAAATAGTCATAGCAGTGTCAAGTCCCAGATCTTGATATTAGTATTGCGAGGCAAATGTCTTATTTTCTCATAAGATAAAATTGCGATAAAAAGAAACTTACTTGTCATGCAGACTATAAAGTTGCCATTAAATTAATATTAGGCGCGCGAGCTTGATATAATTTAGGCAGACGAGTGAGCCTAAGGCAGGGTATATATTGTTAGAGCAATGTCTTTGTCCTAATAAGTAATACTATGTTTGACTGAGTAGTCAAAATCAACGGGAGTAAAGCCAGTTATTTTATTCTTCGTGATGATTTTCGTCCACAATTCTTTACCCGGAACTGTAAGTAAGGATGAGTATTAATGAACAACCAAATTAAAAACCCATGAGTATCCACTTCTTCAGTTGTTATTGTTACGCGTTTCATCATCTTCTGACTCTGTCCAATCTTGGCGTCGGTGCACGTGTTGTTCTTATCACACTACATTCATATTATTCCTCACACAATCCATCCATCTTTTCTGTCTCACTTCTCTCTCCATCTATCTACATTCATAATATCAGCTTTTTAATCACATGCGGAAGCTTGTTTACTACTGATATTAGTAGTTCAGTGGTTTAATCATGAGGATGATGGCATTTCCGACTACCATCCATGCACTGCAAGAAGAAGTAGGTATCTGTCATCCAGCAGCAAGATGGGCAGACGAAATTGCTGCCATCGCGGGTAAAACCTAGATGAAGAGATTGGCACAAGAAAAGAGAGGCCTATGTTCTGATGATAATGATGATGATGATGTCATACATTTCATCATCAAGCCCTTTAATGTTTCCACTACTGAAACAGGGCTCCTCTCTGTGAGTTAGGTTAGTCGATGTCATATGTCTTAAAATTTTTGGTTCTACTTCCTCACGATGGTTTTATTCAACGTTTTTAGAGCAGTGGTGATGAAAAATTTACATAAAATAATGCGACTAGACTTTTACTTGATGCTAATGTGAACTAAGCCTAAAGTTCTAAGTGTCATGTTTATGACGCGTGTTTATTTATTATTTGATCATAATGTTGAAATGGAAACGAAAGGGGAGGTGATAAGTAACAGGTGTGTCAAATTACCTTCGTCAAGACGTTACGAGGTGTGAAATATAACGCAGAACTTTTTTATGGATAATTTGATAGAAGTGAAGTATCTTAGTAGAAGTAGGGATTATATTGTGATTGGACTCGCATAAACCAGGGCAGCATGACGCAAAAAGAGGAAGCCTACGTATATATATTCATCACTCACCAGTGGATGGAAAAACGCTGCGCATGATAATGATGTAAATAATTTTAAGTAGAGTGGAGACCGCTCAAGCTAGGACGCTCTCAGGATAGGAGGCGCGACGGGTTTTACACTAAAGCTGATAGCATCTGAATCAGTGTTACCGAGAATCGAGTTAGCTTGGTGTTTGAAAGTTCTGTGTTCCTAAAATCATTCTCTTCATTTAACATAGAACTTCTCTTCAAATCGTCACGATAATCTTATCCTTTCTATTTTTCCAACAAAGATTAAGCGCCATGTGTAAATTATTGTTGTTCCCCACGAGGGGAAAATAACACATAAGGATAAAAACTTTTTTACAAAAAAAAATACAACCGATTTCGAGAAAATAAAAAACACTACAAAGTGAAAAATAACTTCAATTTCGGAAGTCGGTGTTCCTGTTTTCGTTTCTTCGTTTTTTGACGCTCTAAAGGTGTTATAAAATGGTGTAAACAATAAACAGACATACGATTGAAGCTATCCCGAGTTATTTGCCGTCATATTTCAAAAATTCTGAAGTATATCTCCGAAATTCTTCGTCAGATCTTGAAGAATTTAAATGGAACCACATGAGAAGCACAGCTTTCAAATAAAAAAGGAATCACCAAAATCGTTTCACCTAGTAAAAAGTTCTGTTGCAAAACACACATTAAAAAAAACAGTCGAATTGATAACCTCCTCCTTTTTGGGGAGTCCGTTAAAAAAATGGAACATTAAAAGCTGTTTCCTTTACAAAATAATATCTTGCTTCAGATCAACCGTAACGATAATTTCAATGGCTTAAGACCAAAGACAAGGAAGTCTTCCATCCGTATTTATAGTCTATAGTCTTTTGTTTTTCGGCTGATATCGTTGCGCAGTGTCGTTATTTTTTATTCTTCGTTATCCTTTCGTTTTTACCGTTTATGAGGTAGTCGTTGTGGGGAAGTTATTAGACAATATTGTGGTTATCAGATATCTTGCCTAGTAGTCGTTTGGAATTATTTAGAGGAAGGCATGATCAGCGGTAGTTAGATGGTATGTTTGATAAATATATTTAAATTTAGATAATAATATGGTCTGGTTATGTTTTATTGGTATTTTAATTATATCTCAATACATCATGGTAAGTAGTATGACATAAAGAGCCTCACCTACAGGTGCAAAGTGACAATGCGACGACATTGCGACAGTTCGTTTTACAGACAAAACAGTTTCTATGAAAACGCACTGCCACATCATTGTCTCAATGTCGCCTCGCACATGTCTATAGACTTACGCTATAGGCTATACGCTCATGCTTAAACTCAGTCTCAAATGAAACGCTATTGTTACCATGGCCATGTTTACATAGCTCTGCGTGCGGTCGATTTGTGCGATGGTCTCACTCAATGCGTGTCTGGGGACACATTGGAGTTTGAAACTGCCACAATGCACTCCAAGTCTATGTCAATAAACTGTTTTATTTACAGGATACTTGACTAGGAGAATCTCGTTGGTCGCAAGCGTGAAAGCTGAGCATGGGTTCGATTCTCAGATTGGGCAAAGTGTTCCTGGGTTTTTCAACTGAATCTTTTTAGTAACTGCCCGGAGTCTGGACTTGTGCCCGGTTAATGGTAATAGGCTCGCCCAATTTTATTCTTCATTTTTGCTTTTAGAAATGCCCACGCATCAGTATGCACCTACTGCGCTACCACGGGGAGATAGCGCAGTTATGTGGGACTCCAACCCACTAAAACGCCACGGTGTCCTCCTGTGCCGCTTATGGCGGGAACACGGGCACGCGTTAGCACTCACCGCGAATCCGCCGCGGCTGTCCGTCCAAGGGTGACCAATAGCAGTGGCGGTCAAGTGGTAACGGCCCCGACATTAGAGTGAGTCATGGTTTCAAACCCAGGCAGGCGCATTACTTTGGGTATTTTTTTCATCATCACTGCTATCAAAGTGGTGAAGAAAAACCGAGGCCCGACCAGCAGGGAAGACATGTGACATCTATCAAACCGCAATGGCCCGCGTGGTGTATTACAGCCTAGTCCCTCTGCCTTTGAGAGAGGAGGCCTTTGTCCCAGCAGTAGGAACATTTATAGGCTGATTACGCAATCAAGGGTAGATGTAATCTAATAGCTGGTAAACTATCTTACCTCCAAGATATCCTAGTTTTGGAGCGACATTACACCCAGCTTCCGTAATAAATAAACATGCGAGTAACTCATTCCAATTCCAGGCAGATATAAAATTCCGTATTCACGTAGTTCTTTGTGCGTATCCACGTGGAGATGTCGGCTGTAACAAACAAATGAAGACTGACGTCAGGTGAAGCGGCTTCATTCCTTCACTCACAGGGAAAATCACGTTTGATATAATTTAATTTATCTTTTACTAGCTTCTGTCCGCGTCTTCACCCGCGTGAATGTAGAAAATTATCCAAAGGAAACATGTTTCCGGGATAAAATATGCTTTATGTTATTCCAGACTATAATCGATCACTGTGCCAAATTTCATCCAGATGCACTCAGGCGTTTTAGCGTGAAGAAGTAACATACATACAGACACACTCACAAACTTCCGCCTTTATAATATTTAGTGTGACAGTGTGACTAGCTTCTGCCAGCGGCTTCGTTCGCATGAAAGACGGAAATAATTCCAAGGTAATATACTTCCTGGATAAAAAGTACCCTAAGTCCTAATACAGGTCTTTAATAACCTTTACTTTGTATTACATTTGCATGCTATATTAAAACAGAGTTTACTTTCGCATTTACGTATAATATTAGTATTGATTGTAGTGATGCCGGCATTTTCTAAATTTTGATCGTATATTCTTGAATTATAAAAGATTCAAGTTTTTTTTGTGAGAGGTGTGTCATCCTTATTTTCACCACCACCGCTCCACCTTTTGGCTATGAATGACACTGCTGTTTTATAAGGTGTTCTTTAGTAATATTTTCGCATCTAAATCTAACTAAGGTCCAGTTTTTTCCAGTAGTTAATTTAACCAATGGTTAAATTTGCCAATCAATGGTTTAAAATTTCGATAAAATGCGTTCATTCATAAAAAATATGAATGAACGCATTTTATCGAAATTAAACTATCTAACAAATGGTACAATAATTTGCTCTTCAACGTATTTAACCATTTGTGATGCCCACAATTAATGAAAAAACCGGCCAAGTGCTAGTCGGCCTCGCGCAGGAAGGGTTCCGTACTTGGTAAATTGTGGTTTACGATTTATGACGTATTAAAAAAAAACTACTTATTAGATCTCGTTCAAACCAATTTTCGGTGGTAGTTTACATGGTAAAAAACAATATATTTTTTTTTTAGTTTTATCATTCTCTTATTTTAGAAGTTACAGGGGGGGGGGGTCATTTTACCACTTTGGAAGTGTCTCTCGCGCAAACTATTCAGTTTAGAAAAAAAATATATTAGAAACCTCAATATCATTTTTGAAGACCTATCCATAGATACCCCACACGTATGGATTTGAGGTAAAAAAATTTTTTTAGTTTTAGTTTCAAGTATGGGGACCCCCAAAATTTATTGTTTTTTTTTCTATTTTTGAGAGAAAAGCTTAATACGGTTCACAGAATACATCTACTCACCAAGTTTCAACAGCATAGTTCTTATAGTTTCTGAAAAAAGTGGCTGTGACATACGGACGGATAGACAGACAGACAGACAGACATGACGAATCTATAAGGGTTCCGTTTTTTGCCATATGGCTACGGAACCCTAAAAACGTGTTTACTGAAATTTGTAACCATTGGTTAGCATTATTTAAGCATTGGTTTAGTTAACTACTGATAAAAAAACTGGGCCTTAACTTCCGGTTTGAAGTGCTTTGTACTGTAACAGTACAAATGCCAGTTTTAATGTGGTCATCTTGAGCCTTATAATTTTCCCACAGCTGGGATACAGGCCTTCTCTCTGTGGGAGGGAGTGGGCCGTAATTCACCACGTGGGCCCAGTGCGGGTTAATGAATGACACCGTCTTCGAATTTTTGGTTTTAGGACATGCCGGTTTCCTCACGATGTTTTCCTTGTAACGGCTAGGTCTGCGCTAGGTAAGCTGCGCAGGCCGCTAACTGGTAGTTAGGAGGTAGTTAGAGAAACAGCTTGTAATTTAATACATATATTTAAAGTTAAATATAACAGCTAGGTCGAGGGTTCTAGCGCCACTCAGTTCTGTACCAACGCCGTCACGCGGATAAAATAGTAAGGGGGTACCGTCCCTTGGCAGCACGTGGTAGACGCGGGGACTGGTCAGCACCGGCACAGCGATAGGGTCGCCGGAACTGCAGCAGCTAGGGTGCGCAGGGTAGGCTGCGCTGGCACCGGCTCGCGCGACGGCAGGCCGCAGGTAGGCAGGCAAGACCGGGCAGCGTGCGTAGGCTGGCACGGCGGTAAGCCGCAGGTGTCAGGTAAAAGGACCTGGCGGTGGGCGTAGGTAGCGTGCAGGTAGTTGGCAGCGTGCAGGTAGTTGGCAGCGTACAGCCGTGGGAGAAAGGCAAGCCTCAGCCCGTACAAAGAACCCTGAAAGCACCATAGGGTGCGCATGTTAGATGCGGTGCAAAAAGCAGCAAGCCGCATGCGATGTACCAGCTTCGTCCCCATTTTAGGCCAAGGAACGGTATGGGAACATTGTAGGTGAAAGCTCAGCACATCGCAGCGGTTTACAGATAAGAAACTTGCAAAGATAGCAAGCACATTGACAGATGCAAAGTTAGGTTAAGCATGAACACGCTAGCATTTAATAACATAAGTAAACGTGATCACTTACAATATAACACGGAGACACAATTCAATGCAGTAGAAACACATGCTCATTGCAAATTCCTTTGTCCCAGGCGACCCTTAGCCACGCGTCCAACATGACAGTGCAAAACTGATATTAAATAGGTGATGGAATCGATATTGGTCGCCTGGCGCAAGGAATAAGGTACAATAATTAAACTAATGAGAAACTCACCCTAAATCGGGGCACCAGAATCGTGAGGATAGAAAATATGTAATTAGCTAAGCCACCGGAATCCAAATGACCGAGTGACAGTACTCCGGAAGGTTAGAGTTGTGCCGTGTTTTTAGAGATGTGACTATTGACCGACTAATTTTGATATTAGTATCATTCGACTATTTTCAGTTGAGATCTCACAACGCTACAGTACCCCGGCTGCAGAGAGAGGATTTTACCTGTGACTGTAGCGTTGTGAGATCTCAACTGAAAATAGTCGAATGATACTAATATCAAAATTAGTCGGTCAATAGTCACATCTCTAAAAACACGGCACAACTCTAACCTTCCGGAGTACTGTCACTCGGTCATTTGGATTCCGGTGGCTTAGCTAATTACATATTTTCTATCCTCACGATTCTGGTGCCCCGATTTAGGGGCTCTTCGTACGGGGTCGACGTACGGGCGTACCGTCCGGCTATGCGCTACCCTAGGACGTAGCGGCGTGCGCAGCCTACCCTGCGCACCCCTAACCGCTACAGTCCCTGCGGCCTACCGCTAAGCCGGCCGCGGTCTACTGCCCCACGTTGGGCGCCACTGTAACGGCTAGGTCTGCGCTAGGTAAGCTGCGCAGGCCGCTAACTGGTAGTTAGGAGGTAGTTAGAGAAACAGCTTGTAATTTAATACATATATTTAAAGTTAAATATAACAGCTAGGTCGAGGGTTCTAGCGCCACTCAGTTCTGTACCAACGCCGTCACGCGGATAAAATAGTAAGGGGGTACCGTCCCTTGGCAGCACGTGGTAGACGCGGGGACCGGTCAGCACCGGCACAGCGATTGGTCACCGGAACTGTAGCAGCTAGGGTGCGCAGGGTAGGCTGCGCTGGCACCGGCTCGCGCGACGGCAGGCCGCAGGTAGGCAGGCAAGACCGGGCCACGTGCGTAGGCTGGCACGGCGGTAAGCCGCAGGTGTCAGGTAAAAGGACCTGGCGGTGGGCGTAGGTAGCGTGCAGGTAGTTGGCAGCGTGCAGGTAGTTGGCAGCGTACAGCCGTGGGAGAAAGGCAAGCCTCAGCCCGTACAAAGAGGCAGCAGCACGTGGCAGACGTGGGGCAGTAGACCGCGGCCGGCTTAGCGGTAGGCTGCAGGGACTGTAGCGGTTAGGGGTGCGCAGGGTAGGCTGCGCACGCCGCTACGTCCTAGGGTAGCGCATAGCCGGACGGTACGCCCGTACGTCGACCCCGTACGAAGAGCCCCTAAATCGGGGCACCAGAATCGTGAGGATAGAAAATATGTAATTAGCTAAGCCACCGGAATCCAAATGACCGAGTGACAGTACTCCGGAAGGTTAGAGTTGTGCCGTGTTTTTAGAGATGTGACTATTGACCGACTAATTTTGATATTAGTATCATTCGACTATTTTCAGTTGAGATCTCACAACGCTACAGTACCCCGGCTGCAGAGAGAGGATTTTACCTGTATAAAATCCGCTAGAACTTACTATACTTTCCACTATCTAGTTCAGAAGCCAGCCAGTAACACCTTTGGCTGGTTTCCTACTTGTCATGAAAGTGTCTCATGTTAGTTCTGGTGACGTACCTCTATTGGTATGTTTACCCTTGGGGTCAGTGTAGTCTCGTGTGTAATTGTTAGAGTGTTAGTGGGAGTAGGTTTGGTTAGTATGGCGGTAGTAGTTTTTAGTGGGTTAGTGGGAGTTGGTATGGTTAGGTTTAGTAGTGGGTTCGTGTTAGAGGGAAATGGTTAGGTAGGTTGTTGATATTGTAACTAAGTTAGTGGCATCGACGTCTGGTGTATCATGTAGTATTATTGTTTGGCTGTTTGTCAAACTGGTTGCGGTCACCTCTCTTGTAGGCGCCGTCTTTATGATGTTCGTTATATTTTTATTTTTGAACATGAGTAGTACAACACAAAAGTTAAAGGTAGTTACCATAGAGAGCTACTCTGCCAATAGTAAGTAACACCCCTGTAGGGTCCTCAGTATTCTCCATGGCAACGCCATATTTACGTAGTAGATTAGTAGATTAACTATTGCTTAGTAGTTAGTTATACTTGAACGCACCTGCACAGTCTGGTTGCGGTCACCTTTTTGTAGGAGCCGTCTTTAAGATGTTCTTTTAGAACATGACATGACAACACAACAGCTAAGGGTAGTTACCATAGAGACCTGCTCTGCCATCAAAAATTAAACACCCCATTGGAGTCCCCAGCATTCTCTATGGCAACGCCGTTCTAACGAATAATTAAATTTTTGTCGAGACTATTTTCAATTGAGAATCCCCTCACAAGCGAACTCACGCAACTCTGTAGGCAAGAACTTTATTTACTCTAGTAGGTGAGATTAGTGTGATCACCAACTGACCAGTAGTTAGGTACCAAAGGAGCTTAGGACCCCTGCAGCCAAGGTTAAATAGATAAACCCCTGTTGGTGATTGACCCCCCACGAAATGTGGTGGTAGTAGTCCCTTGGCATCGTTTGACCCAGTGTGAGTCAAACGCTAGCTAGCTAGGCCTACGGGACTACTGTGGATTCTTCCACTTTAGATCCTTGATATGCCAGGTACCCAGTGGTTTTCCTTGTGTATCTACCAAGTCATACACCAGTGGGGACAGTTTCTTTGATACCCTGCATTTTACAAACTTAGGTGCCAGTTTTTTGCTGAAATATTTGTCCTTATCGCTCTGGTAGTACGTTCGTTTCCAGACTACATCTCCCACATTGAATTCTACGTCCTTCCTACGAAGGTTGTAGTTACTAGTGTTCCTAGAGAATGCTTTCAGTAAAGCTGTTTGTACCTTGTCGAAGATGCTAGATAGGACACCCAAGTTCTCTGCATAGTGGTCCCTTGGTTGGTATATTATTTCCTTTATGTCAGTGTCCTGATAGTGAGAACCGTCAGCGATCAACTCCCTACCATAGACCAGAAACGCTGGTGTGTAGCCTGTGACCTCACTGGTTGAGCTGTTTAGTGCAATCTGAACCTTTGGGATGTGTAAGTCCCAGGAGCGCTGGTCATCATTGATAAATGTGGATAACGCCGTGATTATAGTTTTATTGTAGCGTTCCACAGTATTCACTTGTGGTGTATATCTCGGTGTGTAGTGTACATCAGGTATATTGTATTTTTTAAAGAGGTTTTTCATTTCATTTGATGTAAATTGTGTTCCGTTATCCAAAATTACAACTTGTGGTATGCCATGGACCAAGAATATACTGTCTTCTAATAGTCGTACTATAGTAGTGGCATTAGCATTCCTTATGGGAAATAGTTGGCAGTATTTAGAGAAACAACAAGTAGCAACAGATAGATATGAGTTTTGACGTCTAGAGAACGGCAGTGGTCCCACTATGTCTATACTCAGCATTTGGAAAGGACGAGAACACTCTTTAGGCTTCCCCATTAGTCCTAGGGGGGCGTGATTAGCTTGTTTGTGAGCGATACAAGTGTCACATGCCGTTACAAACCTCACCACGTCACCATGCATCCCTGGCCAGTAGTAGCGTAGTGTTAGTCGTTTGTATGTTTTATGGATACCTAAATGAGCTGCGGTTGGTTCAGCATGGTTATTAGTGATTATTTGTTGCCTATCTTCCTTAGGAATGACTTCTTTCCAATCGAACTCACATAGTATTGCGAATTTACTTTTTTCATAACGGTATAGTTTGTTATGTTTTACCGTGTAGTTTGGGAATGCTGAAGGGTCTCGTTGGCAACCATTGTAGATATTTTGGTACCAAGTGTCGTCTGTCTGTTTAGGCGGGCTTGACTGTGTAGTGTTTTCTTGTGTGAGAGCTGCGATCGGACAAGCACGTGACAACGCGTCTGGTAAGGTGTTATCTGTACCACGTCTATGTTGTATGTCAAAGTTAAAGGCCGACAATCTTATACCCCAGCGCGCCAATCGTCCGGAAGGGTTTTGAAGTTTAAGAAACCACTTTAGTGCGGAATGGTCTGTGAACACTGTGAACTTGATGCCATTTTCTAGGTAACAGCGCCAATGTTCCAGTGCCAACAGTACAGCCAGTGCTTCCCTTTCCGTGATGCTGTAGTTCTGTTCTTGCTTAGACAAGGATTTACTCATGTATGCTATGGGATGTTCAACGCCGTCCCTAATTTGTGTTAGCAAACCGCCGATACCATAGTTACTGGCATCTGTGTGTACTTCGAATGGGATGGTGTAATCTGGACACGATAGTACTGGGGCCGATATTAGTATTTCCTTTAGTTTAGTAAAGGACTCTTGACAATCCTGAGACCAGTCAAAGGGAGGTGCCTTCTTACTTGAGCTTGTGAGTCTATTTAGTGGTGCAGCTAGAGTACTGAAGTTTGGTACGAAACGTCTATACCATGATGCCGTTCCTAAGAATCTTTTTACTTCTTTAGGATTGGTGGGTATTGGGAAGTTCTGTATAGCTTCTACTTTTTCCGGGTCTGGATGTAGTCCCTTAGAGTTAACAATGTAGCCTAGATATTTCAATTCATCACGGAAAAATTGGCACTTATCCATGTTTATTGTTAAGTTTGCGTTAGATAATTTATTGTATACTTTAGTTAGCAAGGCTATATGGTTCTCAAAATCAGACGACACCAGCACTATGTCATCCAAGAAAGCAAAGACCCTATTCTCAAACTCTAGTCCGTAAAACATTTTATCTACCATTCGTTGTTGCGTAGCAGGCGCATTTGTTAGTCCAAACGGTGTAGTTTTAAACCTGTATGTTCCCCGGCCAGGTATGTAGAACGCTGTTTTGTTTTTGTCAGTTTCATTTAGTGGTAACTGCCAGAAGCTTTTGTATAGGTCAATGCTAGTTAGGTATTTTGCATCCCTCAGGTTATCTAGTATTTCCGAAATGTATGGCAAATTGTAAGCATCTTTTTTTGTAATAGCGTTTAGTTTCCTACTATCCAAACAAAACCGCAATTTGCCGTCCTTTTTCGGTGTTAGTAGGACTGGGGAAGACCATGGACTTTCACATGGTTCAACCACATCCAGGCCAAGCATTTCGTCCAATTCTTTACCGAGAACACGCTGTTTTTCCGGAGACATCCTGTAGTAACGTTGCCGTATTGGGGGAGCATCACCTGTGTCTATACTATGTGTTATTAAGTTAGTGCGGCCTAGGCCTTTATTTTCTGAGGAAATGTTCTTAAATTGAGTCTTTATTTTCTCAGCTGTTACTTTTTGTTCCTCAGTTAGCTGTGCAAATGAGTGCAAATATATATTTGGCTTAGTGTTTGCACTGGTGTCATTTATGTTTACTAGGAATATGGATTTAATATTCTTAGGGAATATATGAAAGGTGTTCCAAAAATCCATTCCCAGCAAGATAGGAGTGTCTATTGATGGCACCACATGAGCCTTGATAGTGTGTAGCTTTCCTTCGAAAGTTATTGGTATGTTTATAGTACCTATAGGATGAAGCACTTGTCCCCCAGCGGCAACAAATGTTTCTGAGTGGTCCCTAGGCTGCAGGGTTAGCCCTAGGTCCTTAGTTAGGAGTTTATGGTAGTCTTTACCAACGATGGTAACAGCCGAACCTGAATCCAGCAAACCACAAACTGGCATGTTGTTTATTTCTATAGAAGCATATGGCCTTATGTCGTTGTGAGGTTTGTTTTGTATAGTTGATACAGAGTAGCAGGTTTTGAATTTTGTGACTACAGCTAGCCAATCCTCCCACTCTGTTTTACTTAGCCTGGCGTTAAATTTTTTATCATAACAAACCTCACTAGCTAGTTTTTTGGTGGGTGACACTTCGCACAATCGGGGTACTTCACCCCTTTTTCTCCACATTTAAAACAAATTAGGACACGGTCTGCAGTACACTGTCGTAGTGAGTGTGAGTTAGACCTACACCTAGGGCAATAAGGTTGACCTCTGATTGGTGTAGCTGTGCCTTTTTTGTCTACTAGCGCGACCGGTCGAGAAGAGTGAGAGATATCCCCGGTTGCTTCAGGTTTTTTATCGTAGTCCCTGCGGCCATACCCGTAGCGGCTATAGTATGGTTTCGAGTTAGTGCTGTTAGTTTTGTTAGTTGGCTTGACGTATGCAAATTCTGGAGCCAAGGAGTTGAGGTTTGTTTTTGTTGGGTCTTGGTAGTGTGCTGCCCGCATCTTATATTTTTCATAGTTTTTACAGACCAACTCTAATTGCTCCTGACTTTGCACGTTACTGATAGCTAGTACTTCCGCATACATTGGTTTAACATTGTGAACGATGATGTCAAACATCTCTGCTTCTGATGGTTTAGTATTTAATCGATTGAATAAACCGCTCATTAAGGATATGTAGATGGTTATGTTTTCTGTTTCGCCTTGTGAACGTGTTCTAATCTCGGTAAGTAATCTATAATCATAGTCATCATAGTCAAAAGCAGCCTTTAATTGATCTAATAGCTCTTCCCATGAGGTGACGTTTGGTTTCACATGCCTGTACCAATGCAGTGCATTATCCGTGAAGATATCAAACGCGAAGTTAAACATATCATCATCTTTTATTTGTTTACATGTTTTAAACTCGCGTATTTTTTGTATGAAAGATCGCACGCAGGTTTTGCCATCATACTTAGGTTTATTTGGTACATGACTAGTGCATGTTACGGTTATGTTAGTGTTTGTAGCAGTTATTGTGTCAGTTCGTTGTGAGCTACCAGAACTAAACTTAGTTTCTAGTTTGGTAATTTGTGATTCAAGTGTATTATATTTTTCTTCTAATTTTTGTCTTAGCAATAAGTTCTCTTGGTTGGTTGGTTTAATGCGGGCTAGTCTGTATTTGATATGATTTTTGTAAGATATACCCTTTGCTAATCCCGCTTCATTGTTAATTTCACCTAACATCAATTGGTATTCACCTATTGTTGCCTTTAACGCACATAAATCCTCATTTTCATCAATGCCTGATTCATGTATGTCATCACTGGTATATTTTTTACTCAAAATGTTTATTTGTTTCCTTAAGTTTAGGCAAGTACCAATTTCACCGCCCCGTATCAAGACTTCATACTCTAATTCAGCCTTCCTTAAGTGTATGAAATTAATCGGGTGAGTTCCCATTATTACAAAATGGACTGTTAGTAACGACTGATAATAACACAATAAACTTATTCTATACCGCAACGATGTATAAGGAGCAAACGTGATTGGTATCGGTTCAGAACTGTGTGACGGATAGTATTATTAAGCCTGGGCGCCACTGTAACGGCTAGGTCTGCACCAGGTAAGCTGCGCAGGCCGCTAACTGATAGTTAGGAGGTAGTTAGAGAAACAGCTTGTAATTTAATACATATATTTATAGTTAAAAATAACAGCTAGGTCGAGGGTTCTAGCGCCACTCAGTTCTGTACAAACGCCGTCACGCGGATAAAATAGTAAGGGGGTACCGTCCCTTGGCAGCACGTGGTAGACGCGGGGACCGGTCAGCACCGGCACAGCGATTGGTCACCGGAACTGTAGCAGCTAGGGTGCGCAGGGTAGGCTGCGCTGGCACCGGCTCGCGCGACGGCAGGCCGCAGGTAGGCAGGCAAGACCGGGCCACGTGCGTAGGCTGGCACGGCGGTAAGCCGCAGGTGTCAGGTAAAAGGACCTGGCGGTGGGCGTAGGTAGCGTGCAGGTAGTTGGCAGCGTGCAGGTAGTTGGCAGCGTACAGCCGTGGGAGAAAGGCAAGCCTCAGCCCGTACAAAGAGGCAGCAGCACGTGGCAGACGTGGGGCAGTAGACCGCGGCCGGCTTAGCGGTAGGCCGCAGGGACTGTAGCGGTTAGGGGTGCGCAGGGTAGGCTGCGCACGCCGCTACGTCCTAGGGTAGCGCATAGCCGGACGGTACGCCCGTACGTCGACCCCGTACGAAGAGCCCCTAAATCGGGGCACCAGAATCGTGAGGATAGAAAATATGTAATTAGCTAAGCCACCGGAATCCAAATGACCGAGTGACAGTACTCCGGAAGGTTAGAGTTGTGCCGTGTTTTTAGAGATGTGACTATTGACCGACTAATTTTGATATTAGTATCATTCGACTATTTTCAGTTGAGATCTCACAACGCTACATCCTTCACCGTTTGAGAGCAGTGGTGATGAATTAATTTACACAAAGTAAAGTGCCTGCCGGGGTTCGAACCCATACCTACAACTTCTAAGTCGCGGCAGTTACCACTGAGCCACCAATGCTCTTGGCACTCTTGAATGTTATAGATTTTTTAAAATTCTAAACAATTAAATTTCTAATATATTTATTTGTAACACTCAGGTCAATGTTTTGGTACATGATGTTTCTTAAACAAATAGTGTTTCTTTATGTGCTGCCTTGCTGGGCAAACAAGAAAGATGAACATGAAGAACATTTTTTTTCAGCGTTTGCAGAGTTTATTTTCGTCTATATTACCGAAGTTATCTAAAACTCTCGTTTTTTCGAGATCCAAAGTTTAAGTACTTTTAACGATTTATTATCACTTGAACAATGTTTCAGGTGTATTTTAATACAGATAAATCACGAGATAACCTGAGATAGGGTTAGTGGAGTCTGCAAGTTAGCTGATAACATAACTCAGCGAGATGAGGTGAAGATGGAGGCTTTATTATCTTATATTTATGCGTTAACTTTGTTATAAGTGTTTCGGGATAACCCGGGGATCATAAAGTGGGCTGTGTTTAAATACTTCTTTGTTATACCCTATGCAGTGTTTTTCAACCTGTGGGTCGCGACCCCCTGTGGGGTCGCGAAGCTTCTATAAGGGGGTCGCCAGAGGTCGAGAGAAAAACTTCAGTAAAAAAACAATAAAGATTAAAAAGATTGATTTATTAAGTGTGAGAATTTTAACAAAAGGATATACTCATAAACATTTGTATGTTAATACAAACAAATTAACAAAAAATAAAATCCTAAGAAGGTTGTGCTTGTTTTTGATTAATCAATTTCTCCCATCGTGGATCTATATTTGCTACACATAGAATTAAATCGTTTTCCAAATTTAAGCGATTTCTTTGCTTACTTTTGTAACGGTTAGGGGCCAGGCAGGTAAATTAAACTCTCGAAGAGAGGGTAGATACAAAAATTTATTTAAAAAAAATATTATATAAAATAAAAAATAGAAACCCAGCAAGAGACTGGTGTGAGTTCTCGACATCGAGCGCGTGTTAGGTTCTAGACCGCCGAAAGAAAACCACTATCCTGTAGTTCCAGAACGTAGGTGACTGGTGGCAGCCAGGTAGGTAGGTCGATCTTCGGATCGGAGGGTAGCACGTAGGGTAGTCCAGCCTCAGCCCTTGTAGCAACACGGAGGATTGTCCGGTATAGAAGAACCCTGGAATATCCCGAATTAGGCATTTTAGAAAATGACCGAATTCGTACCACTGACTGCAACATCCTGACAACCGTCGAACATGGAATCTACGGTGGAAAGCGGTGATCTAGCATCAATTAGCCATCAAGATGAAGCAGTCTAAGCAGCGTGGTACAATTTAAAAGCATGATGAATTATAAAATGATAACATCTAGTGATGTGAGGTAGATGGAAAAATTATAACAATAATGATTAACAGAATTTTACAAAACAATTACTTCCATTGACTTACTGCCACTCACCAATACTACTTGAACAAGGAAAATAATAGATGAAAGGATGAAGATTATTTAACCGTCATGACCCGTTACACCTATGTTACGGTCATTCGGTGAAAACATAAAAGTTAAAATATGGTGTTTAAATTAACAATCACCGTTGATACACCAGCGCAATTTATGTGAATCAACGGTTCAAGATTCAAGTGTCTGAAGTAGGTATTATTACAAAATTTACGAATAGCGAAATTTTAGCAAGTCATGCAATGATCACTTATATCTAGATAATATAGGTTTTGCAACACTCACCCAATTTGGGGTTACACTGAGATTAATTAATTTTCTATTGTTCACGGTAATGTGCAGGTAATGCAAGAAATATTTCTTTCTACGTGACTATAAGAAGGTGGCAGAGGTATGATTAGCCTATTCCGACACTGTCACTCTCTGCTGCGTAGTGTCAAGTGAACGCCGGTCGAGACTGACTGGACTGACCGTTCTCGAACCGCAGGAAGTCCGCGAGCGTCAGTCATACCTATTGAGAGGGAAGTCAACTACCAACATTCAACAAAACAGTTCCGTGCGCGGAGTCTGCGACAGTATTTAATTACTCATTGCAGTATTGCCAGTTAAAAACATCAGCTGCAAGCGCAATTAGGTACTTTTTATTTCCTATTTTTTTCTACTCGGATTCAGATGCGTTAGCAGCCGAGTACAACGTTACACTTTTTATTTGGGCCATTGATGAAAATGTCAACTCGCATAAGTACGAGGTGGCAAATGGAATCAAACACTTCAAAGCCTCAGTTGTCAATTCCGGGTATTCTGTTTTTCAAAAGGTATCCAAATTAGCAGACTTGAATTCCAAGTGCGTTAATTGCGTTAGTTAACAATTGGCGACGTATTCGATGTATGTAATTGTAAAATAATGTGTTTTACGTACTATATTATGTACTTATATCCGAATCCTGGAGACGCATAAAAACGTCGTATGGAATGAATATTTGTAACTCTGTAACATACACATACCTACATGATAAAAAAGCGAAGGGTCGGGGGGTCGCGAAATATTTTTTCATACCAGGGGGGTCGCATCATGAAAAAGGTTGAAAAACACTGCCCTATAGCAAAGGGATTTCGGACCACAGATATCGGATATCTCTGGTATCTACGTCCTCTAAAGAAAATTTCGTATTCGAGATCATATCTAGGTATATATATATAAAACAAAGTAGTGTTAGTTACACTACTTATAACTCAAAAACGGCTGAACCAATTTTATGATTTTTAGGGTTCCGTACCCAAAGGGTAAAAACGGGACCCTATTACTGAGACGCCGCGGTCCGTCTGTCTGTCTGTCTGTCTGTCACCAGGCTGTATCTCATGAACCGTGATAGCTAAACAGTTGAAATTTTCACAAATGATGTATTTCTGTTGCCGCTATAACAACAAATACTAAAAACAGAATAAAATAAATATTTAAGAGGGGCTCCCATACAACAAACGTCATTTTTATGCCGTTTTTTGCGATAATGGTACGGAACCCTTTGTGCGCGAGCCTGACTCGCACTTGGCCGGTTTTTGTTATTGTGTTGTTGGATTTATTTTCTACAATTCACTTAACATATAAAAATACAAAAAATGTTTCGACCTATGTCCGTTATAGACTTTGAAACCTTCCAACCATGCAATGCGAAGATGGTTTAAGACCAAAAAACTAATATTGGTACGTAGGTAGGGTAGGTAGGTATGTAGGGTAGTGTAGGTTAGGTATGTAGGGTAGGGTAGAGTAGAGCATGAAGGTTGGTAGGGTATTTGTGTGGGTAGGTAGGTAGATAGGTAGGGTAGGTAGATATGTACGGTAGGGTAGGGTAGGGTAAGTAGGTGCCATTTCGCTCAAGACAGTTCTCACGTACCGTGATCTCATAAAATTCAATAGTGTCACGAGCTCCCGCAAACAGTAACCAGTAACCAACGTTTGCCGGGTCAGCTAGTTTTTTTATATATATTTCCATACTATCTTGATACTAATAAAATAAATGCGAAATTTTGGATCACGCCACACCTACCGAACGGATATGTTTGAAATTTGGCACACAGATGCAATAAAAGAAGATTGATGGCAGTCAGGAATAGCACATATGATACTTTTTATCCCGGGAATATGTTCCCTCGGAATAATTTTCGAATTAATTCGCGAGAGAAGCCACTGGTAGAAGCTAGTAATATTTTAAATGCAAAAGTAACTCTTTCTGTCAGTCTGTTACCTTTTCAAGTTAAACCGGTGAACCGATTTAGATGATATTCGGAATGGAGATAGTTCGAGACCCTTGCAAGTACGTAAGATTTTTATCCGGGAAGTGCGTTGCCTAGAGATGATAAAAACCTTTTAACGCGGGTGAAGCCGCAAGTAAAAGTTAGTTATCTATGTTTTGTTGAGTGGGATCTATAGACTTCTAATTTTAAAACTTTCAATTTTATGTAGGTTCTTGCAAAAAATATATACTTGTTGTCTTTGAGGACAGATAACATGGAAAACTTCAGTTAATAATTTGCAGTTTTTTAAGTGTCTAGCATAAAAACAAACGCACAAGCAATATTCCACACAACTTTATTAAAAAAGCGATACAAATCTCTCTATATAAACATATGGCATCACAGTCGAGCACCCCATCAGTTCGCCACACATTCTATCACCCTAAGCTAATATAAAAATACTCATAACAATAATACTAACGTTTTATGTACATAGCTTACACTTAGCATATTATTTACACGCGATAGTTACCCTCAAGACTTTTTTAGAACGGAAAATAATTTCAAGAGTATTGAAGTGTTCATTTTTGGTATTTTTTACAATATTATACAAGCCTCGTTTTGTTAATTCTAAACCTAATACAAAAATATTATAATATATCTATAAGTATAAAATAGTGAATTTTTAAGAATGATGATTACCAAATATTTTTTCCGCATACTTTCCGAAATATTGCACGTCTGAGTAAGATGGAACACTCGAAAGTAGACTATATTCAGGCTGGGCCACCAACTGCTGTTCATGAGCATATTGTTGAGGAGCAACCGACGGAGTAAGAAGAGGCCCCAAGTACGGTTGCTCTTCATAAGGAATTGGCTCTGATGTATGTTCTGGTTGCTCATTAGGTTTTCCTGTCGTGGAATGTGATTCTGTTTGCTGTTCATTATCTATAGTTTCTGTCTGCTTTTCAGTATCTTCAGACGGCTCAAAAGTAGATATCTGGATTTGATTGTTAGAATCTAAATTTTGTTGTTGGAATTCTTGTTGTTGTGCTTTTTCTGATTCCTGTTGCTGTTGTTGTGCTTGTTCTGATTCCTCTTGCTGTTGTTGTGCTGGTTCTGATTCCTGTTTCTGTTGTTGTGCTTGTTTTGATTCCTGTTGCTGTTGTTGCTCTATTTCATATTGTTGTTGTTGTACTGCGCTCGATACTTGTTGTTGATATTGTGCTTGGTTCGATACCTGTTGTTTATATTGGGCTTGTTCTAATTCTTGTTGTTGTTGTTGGGTCTGTTCTAGTTCGGGTTGCGGAATCTGTAACAGTTGTGGTTGGAATTGTAGAAAATGAAGTGGATGAGAATGTTGTTGAATCAGATATTGCTGAGGCTCTCGTTGTTGTGGAGTATCTGGTTTATGTTGAGATTGTAACTGTCTCGCTTCGAGAAGATATTGTTGTGTATTAATATCTTGTATTTCACGATGGTATGAGAGAGGCTGTAACTGTTCAAATAATTGATGATGCGGCTGAAACTTTAACTGGAGTAATTCCCGTTCATTTTGAGGTGTAGATGGTTCCCGCGTGCTGGAATGAGGAGATGGTTCGAAAAATAGTTCTTGTATCTCCTGGCGTTGAATAACAACATCATGTCGTGGTGGTGTTTTGGTTGTTTGTGGACGTATCTCTGGCTGGTATTGAGGCCGTGGAGTAGAGTATTGATAATGTATCGATTGTGGTTCTTTAGTTACAAACGGTAGATATGTTGTTGACTGTATTGCTTGAGGTCGGACGGTCGGTCCTGACTGATGAATTATTTCAGGTTTCAGCGTTTGAGATATTAGAGACTGTGATTGGGTTTCTTCTTGTATTGGTTGTTTCTCAGAGTCTTCTTGATCTTTTACATTAGGTTGAATAGTTGTAGATGATATTAGTTGATCTGCTATGGGCTGTTGTTTTGGCGTAGAAGAGGGAAGCGATTGCAAAGGTGTTGGTAAGAAGACTGGCGTAGTGTAAGACTGTGGTTCCAACGGCCTTACATATTTGTTGTAATTAGGCTTTAGTGGAGGCAAAGGGGTTAATTGTGTCGATACTGGTTCTAATGGTAGATCAAAATTTTTTGGAGTTGAAGGTTGATATTCGAAACTAAATGGTCTTGGTGATCGGTTTGAAAATAATGGTGATCGGCTTGTATGTTGTAGAAAAGGTTCAGATGTAAGTAGCGATTGCGGTAGCGGCTTGAACGAAGGTAGGCCATGCAATGGAATTACTTGAGGATTAGGTAATTGTCCAGGATCTTCTTGAAGTAAATGTTGTTGAAGAGCATTTAACGATCTGGGCTGATTTTGAATTTGTATTTTAAAAGGATTGTGTTGCGATTGTTGCAGAAAGACTGGTTGATATTTTTCTAGATCTTGAATGAGTCTATGGAACATCAATGGAAATTGAAGATTCTGTTTCGCTTGTTGTCTTAGATCTTGTGATTGCAGCAAGCCTTTTGGTTCTATTTGTGGTGGCAGTTGTACTGGGATCGGCTGTGATTGTAACTGCTGTGGTTGCGAATGATGCGAGGTTTCAGATTGAGGTTGCGGCACGTTTTCATACTGGGTGTTGACGGGTAAGTTTTGAGAGAAGCTTGCAAAACTAATAGCCCCGTTTGGATGTGCATGGTACCCCTGAAATAGGAACAAATAAATAAATTAGTTAAGTTTGAGTGCCTTAGTTTTCCAATCGAATGAATTCATTGTTTTTTATAAGGCTGTGGTTATTTGAAATTTGTCATTCTTACCTGTTTAGGCACTGGTGCGTCGATTTGCGCCTGAGTTCGTTCAGTTTTTAATTGTTCGTAGTTTTCCTGATTAGGATAATTCTTGTCACGGTTCCCTTCTTGATTACCGGGGGCAAAGTCAGGTCTAACAGGAATAATCTGGGAGAGTCCTTTCTGGTGTAAAAACTGCGATGGCACTACTTGTCCTGGGTGTCTAAAGGGTCCAAGTTGGTCGTAAATAGGGTACAATAAAGGCATGAACTTTCTAGGAACTTGCCGTTGCTGAAAAATCTCTTGAGGAAAGTTTAAAGCTTGTGGGTACGCCTCGAAACGAAGTCTTGGTTGGTTCACCGTATAGAGCGGTATCCACCTAGGATTCGGCCGCTCCATCGATTTTGGTGCAACTTCTTGCTGATTCTGAATCTCTTTTTCTGAGGATTTCTGAATTTTGTATGATTTTGGTTTTGAGTAGGCTGACTGTGAAGCTGCTGGTGCAGGCACTTCGTGCGGTGATGATCCCTGCAAAAATCGTAATTTTTGTGTTTCAAGTTATTAAAACAAAAACAACGAGACACTTGGTTACAATTGGAGACAAGTAAGTGTGTGAGAGATATTCAATGGGGCGAATAAGCATAATGTTAGTACATATTATTACGCTCTTGAATTGATGTGCCGAGTATTCATGTCATTTATCTAGGGACTTAAGGACAGTTTAGTATTCAATGTGATTCCAACATATAATTAGTAAAAAAATTGTACACGAAACAGGGAATATACATGTAATTTGAGACTGACGTCAAAGTCTCGTACGCCCATACGAATGCCATAGAAAAAGGCGTTTTCGCGAGAGGGACTATTTGTTTAAAATCTTTATATCTCGTTGCTGTTTCAAAGGAGAAGGTCCTATGTTTCATCGTATGTATTTTTATGTATGTTCACCGATTTTCCCTTCAATTGTTGACCGATATTTAAAATTATTTTTGTGTTTGAAAGAATATTTTCCCGAGGTGGTCCCATATAAATTTATCGAAGATTTGATGTAGAACTTTAGATAATTATGGATAAACTGGTGTATAACATATATATTTTTAATCATATTCACTAATGCCCGATAAAATTGCAGTTCATGAACCTGATGAGGGATGATTTAATTGGATTATGTAGTTTTGGCACGAGCAGTATTTGAATCAGTATCGGTTTGGCACAGTCGCGGCATTTAGTGTTTATGCGCTATAACTCGCTTATTGACTACTGATGCCAAATCTGATGTATGATTATAGAATATATTAGTGGGTTTGCTGAAATATGGGCTGTGAAATGCACTGTATGTAATTTAGGTCTATTGTTAAATTTAAGTAGTCTATGTTTATCAATATGTTTTCCACAATGATTTGCGTGTTGTTTATTTTACTGTTATTATTTGTCTTTACTTAATTATTTAGAAAACAAGGACTGATGAAATCTTTAAGTTTTCTTGAGAACGAACTTTAAAACCGGCCAAGTGCAAGTCTGACTCGCGCACAGAGGGTACCGTATACAATTAATAGGTAAACCTAAATTCACCAAAATAAATAGGTAACAGTGCAAACGTTCATAAACAATGAAAGCATCGGACATTGCTCTAACAAAGGGACAAAATTAGCCGTTTTTGCCGTTCAAAAACTGTCAGTCGACTAGAGTACAAAATTTTTGTCGGATTCGGTCACGCAATCTAAATTAGATTGTTTTGGCGCGTACATTATTACCTCAATGTACATGAGTATAATAGTCTTCGTGCCATTACATGAAAAACGGACAAAAAAAATTTTGTACTCTAAATTAGAGTTGTCGACTGACCAGGGGACAAAAATTTTACTTTTCCAACATTTTATAAGTTGGTAGTACAGCCTACAACCTACTTAGATGTGATAGTTTTCCGTTTTTATTTCGTTATATATAATACTTCCGCGAATTTGTTCACTTATCCAAAAGCAACCATTTAGCTGGCAGGGGGGGGGACGCTTGACTCTAACAAAAAATAGCCATTTAAAGTTTAATTTTACGCAAAACGAAACCCTGAATTGAAATATTTATTTATGCTACAAGTGCGGAAGGTAGGTGATTTCCGGAAATCATCTTACGAACGTGTATCATACAACATTTTACTATGCATTGTGCGAGGAAATAAATAAATTAATATAATGAAATTATTAAAATGGCGGACTTATTCAAGCGCGTTCAGCATATCCACAGATTAACTAATAGTTCCTCGGGCATATCTACTGCGCGTGTGCGAATAGCTGTGACATCGTAACGCAATAAGGCACGAACAAAATGTACGTTCTGCCAAACATATTTAATGAATATTTAAAATTAATTTATTGATCAAAATCTAAATCTAGAGTAATTAAAAATGCCTAAAATAAGTATTAGTTTTATTTTACCTTTTATATGAATGACTAGTTGACCCGGCAAACTTTGTTTTGCCATAAAAACACCAAACATTTATCTACCCTACCTACCCTACCCTACACTACCCTACCCTACCCTACACTACCCTACCCTACGCTACACTACCCTATCCTACACTACCCTACACTACCCTACCCTACACTACACCACCCTACCCTACCCTACCCTACTCTACCCTACCCTACACTACACCACCCTACCCTACCCTACCCTACCCTGAAAGCGACCCCTACCGTACCTGAAAGCGAAAGAACTGTATGAGTGCAAGGCAAAACAAGCCCAGACCACCAGCTGGAAGGAATTCTGTAGAAAACAGAACCGCGAGGGAGTATGGGACGGGATATACCGGATCATTAGAAGGACCGCCAGGAGAAAGGAAGATCAGACCCTACTTAACGATGGTGTATTCTTAAACCCAAAAGAGTCGGCCGCCCTACTAGCCAACACATTCTATCCTAGGGACACAGCAGAAGATGACAACGCGGACCACAGGCTCACCAGGGCAGCTGCCAGTCGAGTAAACGAGTGGCAGCATGGTGAATATCATGACCCGCCGTTTACGCCGCTGGAGCTGAACACAGCCGTGGAGCGTTTCAATCCGAAGAAAGCCCCCGGAGCGGATGGATTTACGGCCGATATCTGTAGTCGAGCAATCTACCAGGACCCGGACACTTTCCTTGCCCTGTATAACAAATGCCTAGAGTTGGCGCACTTTCCGGACATCTGGAAGGAGGCTACGGTGGTCGTTCTCAGAAAACCGGGCAAGGAAAACTACATGAACCCCAAGTCATACAGACCGATAGGCCTACTGCCGGTCTTGGGGAAGGTCCTTGAGAGGATGATAGTAGCACGGATTAAATGGCAGCTTGTACCGCGGCTCAGTACTCGTCAGTTTGGCTTTATGCCCCAGAAGAGCACCGAGGACGCCCTCTATACGCTGGTGAAACAAGTGCAGGACAAGTTGAGGCTAAAAAAGCTAATTGTCCTGGTGTCATTAGATATAGAGGGTGCCTTCGACAGCGCATGGTGGCCAGCTATCAAGGTCAGACTGGCTGAGGAAAAGTGCCCGGTGAACACCAGGAGGCTACTAGATAGTTACCTCGACAACAGAAAAGTTAGGGTGAGATATGCCGGGGAAGAATGTACAAGAGAAACAAATAAAGGATGTGTTCAAGGGTCTATTGGCGGTCCAATATTGTGGAACCTTGTCTTGGATCCATTGCTCAAGGATTTAGACCGAGATGGAAACTTTGTCCAGGCATTTGCGGACGATATAATGTTGGTGGTGGATGGTGACACGGCTGGGGAAGTCACCAGAAAAGCCAATGCAGCCCTCGCCCGTGCTCAGGACTGGGGTGTCCGAAATAAGCTTAGATTTGCACCTCATAAAACCTGTGCGATGGTGATAACTAACAAGCTGAAGTACGACACCCCGGCCCTGAGCATGGCCGGGGTCAACATTGAAATGGTCAACAAAATGAAAGTACTGGGGTTGATCATCGACAGTAAGTTGACCTTCAACGCCCACTTGGCGAACGTCTGCAAACGGTCTGCCGAAATCTACAAGCAGCTATCTCGAGCGGCCAGGGTTAGTTGGGGGTTAAACGCCGAAGTCATCCGCACGATATATACCGCCGTAATTGAACCAGTTGTTACGTACGCGGCTGGCGCCTGGGCTCCCGCCGTGAAAAAGCTTGGGATGCGGAAGGCCCTAGGCTCCGTCCAACGAGGTTTCGTCCAGAAGCTCTGCAAGTCTTATCGTACTGTCTCTCTAAACTCGGCACTGGTACTGTCTGGGATACTACCTCTAGACTTGCGCATACAAGAGGCAGCCGCCATGTATGAAGCAAGGAGAGGGTCATCCCGGTTTGTGCCAGGAGACCGGGAGATTGAGAGTGCCGTGAGATTTGCAGAGACGTCTCACCCTGCCAAACAAATGGCCATGGAGTTCATGTGCTTGGCAGACCAACAGCTTGTGGACAGCAACAACGTGCAGGCAGTGCGAATATTCACTGACGGCAGCAGGATTGAGGGGAAAGTCGGAGCCGCATTATCCTTATGGGATAATGAAGGTGAAATCCGGAACCTCAAACTTAGCCTCGCCGCGTACTGCACAGTCTACCAAGCGGAACTTCTGGCTATTTGCAAAGCAACGGATGAAATCCTCAAGCGCAAAGAGATGAGCTATGGTTTGTATAGCGACTCAATGTCAGCATTGCAGTCGCTTACAGACCATGGCTCTCTCCATCCCCTGGCAGTCCGAGCGCGAACCAACCTGACTCAGGCTCTGAAACAGAACAAAGTTGTGACTTTGTTCTGGATCAAGGCCCACGCGGGCCTGCCGGGGAATGAGCGTGCGGACGAGCTGGCGAAGAAAGCAGCATTATCGTCACGGAGGAAGCCGGACTATGACCAATGTCCGATTTCATTCATTAGACGCCAGATCCGTTTGGGATCGCTCGATGAGTGGAATCGGAGATATGTGTCTGGCGAGACTGCCTCGGTGACGAAAATGTTTCTTCCCGATGCTATCGCGGCTTTTCGCATTATAAGGCAGGTGCGGCCAACAGGCGTGCTCACGCAGGTCCTGACGGGGCACGGTGGGTTCTCCGAATACTTGAATCGCTTCAAGTGTAAGGAGAACTCATCGTGCATCTGCGATCCCGATGTAAGCGAGACAGTTCCACATGTGCTATTAAGCTGTCCTGCACACGTAGTTGAGAGGTTTAACTTGGAACAGGAAATACAACAAGAATTAAAAGAATGTAACATTGCAGAAATAATGAGCGGTAAAAACAGAGAGAAATTTCTAAAATATTGTGTTAAAATAGCAAATATTGTAATAAGTAGAAACAAAACAGAGGTATAAATCTTTGTTTCATAGATATAATTGTATATTATATGTAAACATAAAAAAGAAAGTAGAATTAAGATACATATATTAAAGAAAGTAAATTAAGTTTGTAATTAGGATATAAGTAATTAGTAGTTAAAACATGAAAATAAAAAACTGTAATAGATTAAGAACACAATAATAATAGAACACGCTGAAGAACTTATTTTCCCTAATTTAAGAATTAATAAAGATACAAATAAAGTAGAGACTAGGTAGTAGGTAAAATGGGAGTCCCCACCCATTGGACTGGCAGGAGAAGAATGATAGAAAGATATAGAATGAGGAATAGAAGTACGAGAGGCATAAAAGCGAGAACTGGTATGAATGAGAACAGATTTAAATAGACGTCAATTACGTTGACGGAGCTAGACCAAAAAAAAAAAAAAAAAAAAAAAAAAAAAAAAAAAAAAAAAAAAAAAAAAAACCCTACCTTACCCTACCCTACCTACCTACCTACACCACACTACTCTACCTACCTACCCTATCTACCTACCTACCCTACCTACCTACCCTACCCTACCCTACCCGACCCTACACTACCCTACCCTACCCGACTCTACACTACCCTACCCTACCCTACCCTACACTACCCTACCCTACGCTACACTACCCTATCCTACACTACTCTACCCAACACTACCCTACACTACCCTACCCTACACTACCCTACCCTACCCTACCCTACCCTACCTACCTACCTACACTACACTACTCTACCTATCTACCATACCTACCTACCCTACCCTACCCTACCCTACCCTACCCTACCTACCTACCTAAACTACACTACTCTACCTACCTACCCTATCTACCTACCTACCCTACCTACCTACCCTACCCTACCCTACCCGACCCTACACTACCCTACCCTACCCTACACTACCCTACCCTACGCTACACTACCCTATCCTACACTACTCTACCCAACACTACCCTACACTACCCTACCCTACACTACCCTACCCTACCCTACCCTACCCTACCCTACCCTACCCTACCCTACCCTTCCTACCTACCTACCTACACTACACTACTCTACCTACCTACCCTATCCAACCAAAAATTTTTTTTTTTTTTTTTTTTTGCTTTTAAGCCTTCCCTGTATGCTGTCGAATATAACAAAAAAAAGAATTATTCAAATCGGTCCAGCCGTTCTCGAGTTTTAGCGAGACTAACGAACAGCAATTGATTTTTATATATATAGATAATCTGTACATAACTAATTTTTAAAACTTTTCTCAAATAATAAAAAGTCTATGCGTCGGGCTGACGTTGGAGTTAAAAATTAAAAAAGTACAGGAAAGTAAAAAGCACTAGTGAAAAAAAGTGACACTTTCCGCACAGTTTGGCTGCTTGGATTTTTGGTTCGGATTGGTTAGACGGGAACAAAAACATCCCCACTTTACGTGTACAGGAGGTAACGTATTTTTTTATTAACTCATCACACGGGAACATTGTATTGAACAACTGACTGACTGGAAAATCGCGCGAGCCAAATTAAAAAAATAATCTACAACTGTAACGGATGGTTCTAATAAAGTTGTTACTATGCACTTCCATAATTGTTCAAATATAAACATTATCCTCTTATTATTTCTGTTGAGACTTTTGGTTCCTAATTGTACGTAAATAAATAAATGTAACGTTCTTGTTCATAAGTTGCACTTACTTATTTTCTCATAGAGGGTGATAAAAAGTAGAGTGTCCATCTCGGGAGCAACACTATTTTACGCACGCTGCGATCAGGATTAAAACACACTCTCGCCCTAAAAATAATTATTTGCTCCCTAGACAAACAATCTATTATTATTTTATTTTACCACTTTTTCGTGATTATATCCATGCCAAATTATAGATTTCTAGAACTAAGCGTCTCTGAGTTAAGCTGCGGACGGACGGACGGACGGACATGGCGAAACTATAAAGGTTCCTTGTTGACTACGGAGCCCTTATAGTTTGCGTTTAGAAAGTAGTAGCACCATGTAAAATAGATTTAGCTGCAGCTTGTAAGACTGGAAGCCGCCCCAATCATAGTTGAAAAAGTCTAGGCAGATAGAATATGATGATTAGTTTACCATCCCAACAATTAACCTCATATTCATCTGTTAGGTATGTCTGTCAGGTAACTTTTATTTCAGAATTTTCTTTTAGGCCCACATACGCCAAAATAGTAGATTATTAACCAAGGGGACAAAGCAGTGTCTTCTGTCGCAGGCGACGATTTAAATCGCGAGCGTAACGAAGGACTCGAGGTTTACTCCCGAGCGTAGCGAGGGTGTTAAAAACTTAAATCATATCGTGTAGCGAGGGATTTAAGTTCACCCAAGACTAAGACAGCTTTATCACCGAGGAAAATACTCTACTTTTCCTACCATTTGCGAAAAAATTAACACAATAATAATAATAAATATAAGCATTTATTAAAAAAACAAGCCAAGTGCGAGTCGGACTCGCGCACGAAGGTTTCCGTACTTGGTAAATTGCGGTTTACTATTTATGACGTATTAAAAAAAAACTACTTACTAGATCTCGTTCAAACCAATTTTCGCTGGTAGTTTACATAGTAATGTACATCATATATTTTTTTTAGTTTTATCATTCTCTTATTTTAGAAGTTACAGGGGGGGACACACACATTTTACCACTTTGGCAGAGTCTCTCGCGCAAACTATTTACTTTAGAAAATAATGATATTAGAAACCTCAATATCATTTTTGAAGACCTATCCATAGATATCCCACACGTATGGGTCTGATGAAAAAATATATTTTTAGTTTTAGTTTCAAGTATGGGAACCCCCAAAATTTATTGTTTTCTTTTTATTTTTGTGTGAAAATCTTAATGCGGTTCACAGAATACATTTACTTACCAAGTTTCAACAGCATAGTTCTTATAGTTTCGGAATAAAGTGGCTGTGAGATACGGACGGACAGACAGACAGACAGACAGACAGACAGACAGACATGACGAATCTATAAGGGTTCCGTTTTTTGCCATTTGGCTACAGAACCCTAAAAATGACATATAAAAATAAATTAAAATAAACTTAACGTTTATGTATTTGAAGAAAATAAAAACGCGGCAAATTCCTAGACTAATATTTTTTTGTCGGAAAAGCAAAGGCATCAAGCTCATACGGCCTCGTCGGTTTTCGTAATTTTATTTAATAATCATAACTGCATAATAAATGCGTATTCCTTTTTCAAAAAGATGTAAAATGCTTTATAAACAAACTCAATGGTGTAAACACAGATGTAGTTCAGTATAAATTTCGGTAAGTATTCCAAATTTAAATCACATTCTCCCCCTAGAGGATGAATGAAATTCAGTACAATTTTCTTTCCCTGTTTTTAACTGATTAAAAATGACTATTGTTATGTTCGCTTTTTGGGGCATAAAATGTCACTTTTTTGAGCAAGTGGTACGAAAAATAACTTAGAGCTAGTTGCTAACATAAGGTTAAATATCAAATATCAGGTTAATTTTCAATGACCAACCAATTTTTTCCAGGAGTGCAGTATGTATGAGCATATCACCACGCAAAAAAAAATCGTTGCGTAAGCACAGATTTTGCTTTTGTGACTTTTAGATAAGTAGGTATACTGGAACTTACCCTAGCATGGTATACAGATATCGGTGAGTAGAGATGTTTGACGACGGCCGCCTCATATGACCCTGGATTCTGCTCGCTCAGCACATCGGATATCTTGGAGATTTGGGGCAGCCGCACGCCGAAGATTTGCTGGAGAAGAAAACACTTTATGATCAGTACTAGAAGGTTGGAATTTAGTTGGGGGCGATTTTTAGATGTTCACTGATCAATAATGAGTATGTGCGCAGATTTAATGGGCTGATGATTGAGATATTATATTCATGGTTTCGTTCAAAAACTGTTTTTGGTGAAATACGCAGACATTTTCAAAAACATTGAAAATAATTGTATATTTTAACCACAGAACAGAAAAACGCCTTTCTCTGTTCTGTGATTTTAACCATACACCTTGTATACGAAGTTAGGGAATCTAAACTGTTGTTACTACGGAATATCTATGACCACTTATACATATAAACGCAGCGTTAAATGAGAACCACAATAACCTTCAGATTTTCTAAACAATTTTCGAAGTTTAAGTTAGTCAAGCCTCTGCGTTTATTAACAAATGGAATGACTTTACAACCTTGCATATCGAGTCTAAATTCGATAAATTTAAGGCTCCCACAGACAAGCGCGGTGACAATACGACATGCTTATGGTGAAAAGTCTTGTCGCATCGTTTTCGACTGTCACACGGACTCTTTACTGTAACACAATAATAATCAGCGGTCTCTAGACACCGTTGGAGTGACAGTCACTAATCCACTAGAAATGCTGATTGTGTCTCATCAAGATCTCTTAATGACTGGTGCCGCTTCGTTTCGGCAAGTTTTTGGATGGCGTGGCATTTTGGGCATTTAAATGATTGGATAAGATAAAACCAGTGTTCAAATGAAGACTGAAGTAATTGTAGAATTAACTTTTGATTTTTGGTGACAGGATTTAGTTGAATCAAGATCCTTAGTAGTACAGGCAGCAGCATAGGCGGCGCAGTATTTTCTATTCTATTTTATACACAGAAAGTACAAAGGGAGCCTAGCCTAACCATCCGTGGTCATCCTTTGGCCAGTTACAAAAAAAATAGAATTATTAATCAAGTTATCAATGATGTTTATTCAAGCTTATGAGTCGAGTATTATATTATGTCCAGCCAGTCCATTCTGTTTAAATGTCACCGTAAAAACTTGAATGCTGTGAGCGTTAATTGAGCAGTCATTTCACCAGAAACTATAGATTGACAGCTTAATTCATTTTCAATTAACTAATTTTTTGGGGTGAGATGTAAACAGAATAATTATACTGAGGACTATATCGAGTTTTTTAAGTATTCAATCGCATTAACGTAAACATTTTTCTATTCCACTTTGTTTGTCATAAAAGCGGTTTCCCCTTACTGTCACCAAACGGCGGTTATTCTGTTTCGTATTCGACATTTACGTCAACGCGGTCGAGCACGAGTAAAAGCTCACACTGAGCCCACTTAAGAATCTTGCTATCACTTCTTTGCCATGGCTAACACGTAAGAGTTCAAGGCCATACGTCAACAAAAATATGTTTTTCTGAGAGCAATAAAGAAAATATCTCACCAATTTGCCTTAACGTTGATCCTCGTAAAAGGTAGAAAATAAATACAATAACGAACGTTTAATATCTTCCGGCATATCACGGCTGACGTTGTAAAGTATGTTACTGTAAAATACCGAATTACGGTAAAACCTAGGGATTTCCGGTAAAAGCTAAGCTAAAAAATTCATCAAGTCTTATTTCTGAATTTTTCTCATCATTTTGTATCATAGACATTACATATTTTTGATCTGAGGGAAATCCTAAGATTTATAGTGTGATTGCTGGTAATAGCCAGAAATTTTATAACAGTAAGATTTGGTAAAATTAGATTTTACCGTAGTTCGGGCTTTAACAGTAACATATAATATTTTTCATCTTGTCTCCTCCTGTCTCCGCCTGTCCCCGCGTGAATCCTCTCTAAGTAGAGAGTCACTTTTACGCAATTGGCACACAAATCACGAAGCAACAAAGTGGAAGGCCGTATGTGTAGTCGGGCCAGGTTTTGTGTAAGTATTTTTATTGCTATTTATTTTATTCGTAAATGCCAGTTTGTATGTTTTAAGGTTGTTCTGTTATATTATAATAATTTCATAAGACTAAGTAAGTAAAAAAATAGAGTCTTCGATTTTCCTCGAGTGTTTAGAATGATTAACTGAATAAATAAATGACATCTGCTGTTTACAGCTAACCATCAAATAGAATACAATCACAAGTGAAACAAAACAATAAAAAAACTGTGTTTGTCAAATAAAGATGTCATCATAGTCGTCACTCAGTCATGAGTATGACTATGATGATATCGTTATTCGACTAAATTATTATTAAATCATTCGATTTAATCATATTCAAAATAAAGACGTCAAATCATCCTCCCCCTCCTTGCGTCGCGTTCCTCATTACCGAGGGTCGTGATTCCCTGTGAAATTTGCGTCATCTATGCCTATCTTTTGCGTCGTGGAGAGCATCGTGCAGTTTGGTGTTCAACGATGTGCGGATTTGGTCTGACCATCTTATTGGACTTTGACCTCTAGGATGTTTCCCTTCAATCTTGCCAGTAACCATTAGCTGCTACTATAAACAATGTTATCTAATGCCAAAAAAAATAAGCAATCATCATCATCATCCTCCTGCCTTTGTCCCCATGTTACTTGGGGTCGGCGCAACAAGTTTTCTTCTTCCACACCGTCCTTTCCAACGAATCCGAAAATAAACAACATACCTGCATACATTCATAGAAAACCTCCATCATCCACACCAATTCGTCCCGGACTATAAATACCAGGCCCCTCAGAAAGTATTGCGAAAAAAAGTTTTTATATATGGGAGACTGGCCAGTTATAATGTTTTTCGAAAATATGATTATTTATAAGTAAAAATAAGTAAGTTCCAATTTCAAAATTTCCCTCCACATTTTTTGCGAGTTAATTCAAAGTATTGTGTCTCACTGAAATATGGATCTGCGCCGGGAACATTTTAGAGCTATGATTTTATACGATTTCAAGTGTCGCCTGAAACCGGATGAATCGTACGATAGACTTCAAATGGCATTCATGGATGAAGGCCCTTCCAAGGCAACCGTGTATCGTTGGTATAACGAATTCAAGCGCGGTCGACCAACTTTGGGGGATGACGAAAGAAGCGGTCGCCCTTTGACGGCTGTTACCGAAGAAAACGTGCTAGCAGTGAAAAATTTAATCCAAGACAATAGGCGAATTACATATCAGGAGATTCAACACATATTGAAGATTGGATCGGGAAGCGTTCACGAGATTCTACACAGCCATCTTCGCGTGAGGAGGATAGTATCACGCTGGGTGCCGCACAACCTCACCGATGCTCAGAAGCAGGCCCGGGTGGAATGGTGCCGTGATATGCTTAACAAATTTGAAGCAGGCTCGTCTCGGCGTGTTTACGACATCGTTACAGGTGATGAGTCCTGGATTTATCAATACGACCCAGAAACCAAGCGCCAGTCGACTGTTTGGGTGTTTCAAAATGAGCCAACGCCTACCAAAGTGAAGCGATCTAGAAGCGGGGGTAAGATTTTGATCGCTAGCTTTTTTAATTTGACTGGCCACTTGGTATCAATTCCCTTACGGGATCAAAGAAGCATTAATGCCGAATGGTATACTACCAAATGTTTGCCAGAAGTTTTCTCTGTTATAAGCAACAAGCGACCAAACACAGGGCTCCGCGGGCTACTGCTCCACCACGACAATGCACCTGCGCACACCGCACTCAAAACGAGGGACTTCCTGGACAGCACGCCAGTCAAACTCCTGGGTCACCCTCCTTACAGCCCTGATCTAGCACCGTGTGACTTCTTTTTATTCCCAAAAATAAAAAATCAGCTCAAAGGGATACAATTTTCGTCGCCGGAAGATGCGCTGGCTGCGTTCGAGCAGGCTGTAAACGAGGTGTCTGCGGCGGACTGGAAAAAGTGTTTTGAAAACTGGTTTAGGCGCATGAATCTTTGTATAGAGGCTGGTGGAAAGTACTTTGAAAAGATTTAATAAAAATATATGTACGTATAGAACAATTTTTTTTAGTTTCGCAAAACTTTCTGAGTGTCCCACGTACGTCCCCAAACGAGTGAGGACCGCGTCGACAGAAAGATTTCCCGGCGGAGAATAAAAAGGAGGCCGTACTAATACACAGATGTAGAACTGCGACCATTACACCCGCTCGATAAGAACCGACGATTTCATTCATTAAACCTCACTCACGAATCTATTGCTTGTGACTTGTGAGCTGAAGATGGACTTAGAGAGCTTTTTGATTTAGGTCGAGTGGAAACTAATAGAATTTTTAAGACGGCTTAACTACGTAACTTTTTTATTTGTATTTTGTTTCTAGTGTCTATAGCGTAAGAGGAAGTCTAAAAGTGGCACCAGAGACTGAAAAGTTGTGGGGAAACCATGGTATAGTTGTTGGTTGTACGGATGAATCGTAACAAATTATTTTGACTTCATAAAAGTCACGTAACCCGCCTTCGTGAGATAGAAAGAAAGAAAGATAGACAGAAAGATAGAAAGAAAGATAGACAGAAAGATAGAAATAAAGATAGAAAGAAAGATAGAAAGAAAAATAGAAAGAAAGAAAGTAAAAAAGAAAACTATACGGACATGTGATGCGGTGACTGCAGAAATAGACATGAGGAATTTAGTATGAATGTGGACGCTTATAAGGAATGGATTGTGTGAAAAGATATATTATTAAAGGAGGTGAATTGAGATGGAAGGCGGTTGGAGATGTATGCTAAAAGCATTTTCCAACACGAAGATGAAAATCCGTCGTGGTATCACGATTTTATAAATACAACCTAACAAACGAGCAAATTCCGCCGCTTTAATACCGAGCGTATTAAAGACGCGATTGAGCGAAATAAAGGCTCCAAGGTGTTTTCAAGGGATCTGTCTATTGGGCAGAGCCAGCTCACGAAACTGAAGACCGATGATGGCAGGATTGTATCCGCCAAACCGGAGCTTCTGAGGGAGATCGAGAGTTTCTATGGGCAGTTGTACACGTCAACCAGTAAACCCGTTGCGAATCTAGCAAACGACCCAAGAGCTAGATTGACCCGACACTATACCGAAGATATCCCGGACGTCAGCCTGTACGAGATTGGGATGGCTCTGAAACAGCTTAAAAACAACAAGGCGCCGGGTGATGACGGAATCACGGCTGAACTCCTGAAGGCGGGTGGAAAACCGGTCCTCAAGGCCCTTCAGAAGCTTTTTGATTCCGTCATACTCGAGGGCAAAACGCCACAGGCATGGTGCAGGGGTGTGGTGGTACTCTTCTTCAAGAAGGGCGACAATGCCAGGCTGAAGAACTATAGGCCCATCTCGCTTCTTAGCCATGTTTACAAGTTGTTTTCAAGAGTCATCACGAATCGTCTCGCGCGCAGGTTTGACGATTTCCAGCCTCCCGAACAAGCCGGATTCCGAAAAGGCTTTAGCACCGTAGACCACATACATACGCTGCGGCAGGTTATACAGAAGACCGAAGAGTATAACTTGCCTCTCTGTTTAGCGTTTGTGGACTACGAGAAAGCCTTCGATTCGATCGAGACTTGGGCTGTACTACAGTCTCTCCAACGGTGCCAGATCGACTACCGGTACATTGAGGTGTTGAAGTGTCTGTACAAAAACGCCACCATGTCAGTCCGTCTTCAGGATCAGACCTCGAAACCTATCCTTCTCCAGCGCGGCGTAAGACAGGGAGACGTAATTTCTCCGAAACTGTTCACTGCTGCGCTGGAGGACGTCTTCAAGGTTCTGGACTGGAAGGGGCTTGGCATCAACGTTAATGGCGAGTACATCACTCACCTTCGGTTTGCCGACGACATAGTGATCATGGCTGAGACCATGGAGAGCCTCAGTAAAATGCTCGATGACCTTAGTAGAGCTTCCGAAAGAGTGGGTCTTAAAATGAACATGGACAAAACCAAGGTCATGGTGAACGCCCATGTAACACCCACTCCTATCAAGATCGGAGACTCTGCACTTGAAGTTGTAGACGATTATGTTTACCTGGGACAAACGGTCCAGTTGGGTAGGTCCAACTTCGAGAAAGAGGTCTACCGTCGAATCCGACTCGGCTGGGCGGCGTTCGGGAAGTTGCGTGGTATCTTCTCGTCCAATTTACCGCAGAGTCTCAAGACAAAAGTCTATGACCAGTGTGTGTTGCCAGTGATCACCTATGGGACCGAGACGTGGTCGCTCACAATGGGCCTTATCAGAAAGCTTAAAGTCACCCAAAGGGCAATGGAGAGGGCTATGCTCGGAATTTCCTTGCGTGATCACGTCAGAAATGATGATATCCGCAGGAGAACCAAAGTTACCGACATAGCCCGAAGAATTGCCAAACTTAAGTGGCAGTGGGCAGGGCACATTGCTCGCAGAACGGATGGCCGATGGGGCCGAAAAGTTCTGGAGTGGCGACCGCGAACTGGAAGACGATACGTTGGAAGGCCTCCCACTAGGTGGACCGATGACCTGGTTAAGGTTGCGGGAAGGCGCTGGATGCGAGACGCACGGGATCGGTCAATGTGGCGACGCCTGGGGGAGGCCTATGTCCAGCAGTGGACGTCTTTCGGCTGAAATGATGATGATGATGATGAAACGAGCAAATTTAGTATGAATGTGGACGCTTATAAGGAATGGATTGTGTGAAAAGATATATTATTAAAGGAGGTGAATTGAGATGGAAGGCGGTTGGAGATGTATGCTAGAAGCATTTTCCAACACGAAGATGAAAATCCGTCGTGGTATCACGATTTTATAAATACAACCTAACAAACGAGCAAATTTAGTATGAATGTGGACGCTTATAAGGAATGGATTGTGTGAAAAGATATATTATTAAAGGAGGTGAATTGAGATGGAAGGCGGTTGGAGATGTATGCTAGAAGCATTTTCCAACACGAAGATGAAAATCCGTCGTGGTATCACGATTTTATAAACACAACCTAATAAACGAGCAAATTTAGTGGCGTTGTTGATGTTGGCCAAACCGAAACGATACATGTAAATTTGCCTCCAGGCCAGTAAATAATAATTGTGTATACAAAAGACAACTGGTCAGTTAAAAGTGAAGTATAGATATATAACTTACCCTGTGTTACAATTTTATCCTCTCTACGAACAAACTTAGGTTAGTACAGAGTTGTCACATAAATACATTATTTACACAAGAAATTCGCCTACTACGCCGTTGGAAAAATACATGTTTGATTTGAATCTCTCACACCAATAAACAGTCATAAACAAGGTTAATATTAAAAGCATTATTTAACATTTTATCTGGAGCAGATTGTGACGTTTCTGATATTAATTCGCACCAGTAAATTTCTCTTCGCTGGGCGACACATTCTCTCACTCTGCTATAATGCCACTGGAACATGAAACTACAGAAGGTCTGCCCGTAAGTAAGCGACAAGGTCTAGCCGAACTTGAATAAAAGTGGTATAGGGCCGAGGTAAATGTCCCTGATCTTTTCTTCAGAGAACTAATCACGATGAGGAGTAAAGCGAAATTCTTAAAGAAAAGTCTTTGTTTGAAGACTAGGAAAGGGACGTCGATAGCGCACCAGACCTATCCTAGCAAGGACCGTGACGCTGTTATCAAGATTCATAAGAATCAGACTAAAACGACTTACAATTCCATGGATTTAAATATAAGAGATGATTGAAAACAAAAATCAAACATTCGGAGGCATCGTGACTGCCACCAACCCACACCGTATTCACTAGTGATCCCGAATTTGGGGATGTCGACCCACTCTCTCTTACAGAGAGGCGGTGTCCCAGCTGTGGAAACATGTGGGCTGATTAGTTTACAATCCCAACGAGATATTTCCAAACCACTGCAACTCCTGAAAGCCAGAATCAACAGTGGCGAACACCAGAAAAGCGCCGAGGCAATGAAGCTCGACGAAGTCCCGGAGAATGAATTTAACTGTCTTGGATCCCGCAAGGAAATTAATCAGAAAAGAATACCGGAGGAGTAGGGAAAAATACAAATGATATATGAATTGATTAGTATAGTCTAGACCAGTGTTTTTCAACCTTTTTCATGATGCGACCCCCCTGGTATGAAAAAATATTTCGCGACCCCCCGACCCTTCGCTTTTTTATCATGTATGTATGTGTATGTTACAGTGTTACAAATATTCATTCCATACGACGTTTTTATGCGTCTCCATAATTAGGATTCGGATATAAGTACATAATATAGTACGTAAAACACATTATTTTACAATTACATACATCGAATACGTCGCCAATTGTTAACTAACGCAATTTACGCACATAGGTACACGCCACCTCAACACGAAACTTCCAAATGAAAACAATAAGCCCGTGGAATTTTTTGAGAGAAAATTACAGGTTCTTCAATATCAAAAAGTACAAATGTCCAACCTAAATGAGAAAGCGTCGCTTGCTAGTTATCGAGTAGCTTTTCGAACGATTTAATTCTATGTGTAGCAAATACAAATCCACGATGGGAGAAATTGATTAATCAAAAACAAGCACAACCTTCGCATTAACATGTCTGATTTTATTTTTTGTTAATTTGTTTGTATTGACATACAAATGTTTATGAGTATATGCTTTTGTTAAAATTCTCATACTTAATAAATCAATCTTTTTAATCTTTATTGTTTTTTTACTGAAGTTGTTCTCTCGACCTCTGGCGACCCCTCTACAGAAGCTTCGCGACCCCCCAGGGGGTCGCGACCCACAGGTTGAAAAACACTGGTCTAGACTTCACTATCAAACTGGACCTTCTGCCCCGTCTATAGTATGCCATTATTATGACACTAATCGCCTTATCTCCCGCCTCCCCACAGGCCGCCGGTTCAGGCACTTGCGGCTAATAACATCACTCACATAACCTTCGCCAGCTTCTGACTAAACAAAAATCTCCTGTCGCCTATCTTGTTCGAGACTAAGAAGTAATCACTTTTTTTAGGGTTAATTAGACTTTGCTGAAAGGATTTTTTATACCACACTAATATTATAACAGTGAAAGTTTTGTTAGTGTGTATGATTGTTATTTCTTCACGCCAATACGGCTGAACGGATCTGGATGAAATTTGACACGGAGATAGATTATAGTCAGGGATAGCTTATAGGATACTTTTTATGCCGAAAAATATGCTCCTGCAGGACAATTTTCGACTTCGAACCCGCTGTTAGAAGTTAGTCGTAAATAATTAGCAAATAAAAAAAATCTAAACTGCCTCATTGGTGTAGATGTCGCAAGCGCTACTGTTGAGTATGAGGTTCAGGCTTTGATTCCCGAGACGGGCAAACAGTTATTGGGTTTTTCCATTTGGAATGTTTCAGTGAAAGTCTAGATTTGTGCCGATTGATGGCAATAAGCTCGCTCTCTATTACATGGGACTTACTAATGAAATGTTCCTAAGCACCTCTGTCTTACCCTTCGAGGAATACAGGCGTCATATTATGTTAAAATAAAATTATTCATTAAAAATATTTTTTTTAAACAAGCTTTGTTCGTATTCTTGTTAGCAAACCCTTTCATTTGACATTCATATGCACTGGCAAGTGCATAAAAATAACTAGTCCGCCATCTTGGGCCATCCGCCATATTGGATTTAGAATGACGTCACTAAGCTAACCATGCATTATCATCCAAACTAAATGTGTATGCAAAATTGTATCTTAATCTGCGGCGGATAACTGCTTTAAAATTCAGTTGCAAGATTTGACCCGAACACACTTAAATTAATACATTGCAATTTAAATAAAAGCTTGTAAAAATGTACACGTGTCTATCTTTTCAGATGTAAATAGCTGAAAATGGATTATGCTCCTTCAGTTCTGTGACTCGTTAAACTAATTTTCTGCTTACATTTTAATAAAAAATTCAATGGCACTCAGAAGCAATCTCAAGTAGGATATTTGGATGATCCAGGGCAATTTCTGCTTTACAATATTTTCCTTCCCTAACACTTTAATGAATTACAAAAAACTCATGTCAGCTTTTTTGCTTTAAACCCGACAAACATGGTACTGCCAAAGTTGTTGTCCAAGTCAGACGTTCGAAGATACATTTGGCCCTGAAAGAGGGTCCTACTCGCAATGGTCCAACACACAATAAAAAATAAAATTTTTGATTTTTGATTAAATGAGAAAAAGAAAATACCCACCCAGTATTTTTTGAAAAATCAAAAAAAATATACAATCATAAAAATTAAAACCCCGTGCGAGACCAAAAATGCTCCTCGTCCTATCTCATCACTCTCGTGCGTTTTTTTTCCAGCATGTGCAGCGACATCCAAAAAGCAACCTGACCTGACAGACCAAATAGATTTGAGAAACTAGGTACATAATATTCGCTGACGTTTATGATGATAACTTGCAATATGTCTTTCGGTCGTAAACCGTTTATAGTTTATGGCAGTTTTAAAGTTTGTGACTGTTTTACGAAGTCGCTATCAATTTGGATGCATTATTGAAACAGGTACTTAGCAGATGTTTGGATGATAACTGTGTTCTTATTGAAAAGAAACCACTACAAATATTACTTGAGATTCTTATGAATTTTTTCTCTTACTTATAGCATAATATAATGGCACTATACCGTGGTAGAAATATTTGCCAATTAGCAAAAGTGCGCGTACGTAAGTTCAGTGTTCGTGATAATTGAAACGATTTTTTTCAACCACAAGGCTGTTTTTTAGAGTTGGAGTAGGTATCACTAGAATTCTTCGGACACCTTTTAAAATTCTCTTGAAGCTCTGGGTAGGTACACAAAGAATGGATTTGGAATTGAAGGCATACATGGCTTGGAAAAGGCTTGCTAGACGGCGCATAATTCACATAACTTAATTGACGTAGCTAACTAACAATTTCGACAACGACACCATAAGCATTGATGGGCACCACAGCGCGTATAAACTTCATGGCACCGGCGGAACAGCCATCAGTGGCCAGTAGAACCGTAAGTATTTGCTCCGATGGGCTTGTCGACAATCCGACTATGTTTGAGTAGTTTAAATTTTGAATTCAACTGGGGGTTGTAAGCGACATTGTCTAGATGGGTTTGATTTGTACAAACGCGGTATGGATTGCCGTTTGGTGGTGCGCCTTTATTCCGCGGCTGCGCTTCCATGGCAGATGCGATTTATTCTAGTATTAAGTGGTCTATGGCACTCAGAGATAGTATAGTCTCCTATCAGTAGAATAATTTTTGATCGACCATAACGGGTACATATTTGAACGTCCAAAATTAAAATAAGGATTGTATCGAAATCTCGAAAATTGATATCTCCAAGCATTATTGGTTATATGGTCATTCGATATTTATGTTTTCGATGTTTTGAACGTTGGCAATTTAACCTTCAGTATTTTAATTTTCGATGTTCCAATATGTACCCACCATTACACTACTTTCAGAGATAATCTTTCTCAACTAACCCAATGCTGGAAAAAATCTCTAGATGTGTCTTTGACACACGGGCAAATAGACTTATGTCAACGTACGAATTATTTTCTGTCCGAGAACACCACCATATCCGCCTTTGTAACTAACTGTAAAAATTAAGCCTTTCCTCAAGTTTACCGTATGACATTACTTGCCAGAGTGTTATCCTTATTAGCGACACTATTAGATGGTGTAATAACACAGCATGTGCTTTTTTTTCCAAAATCAACTAGTTCGATGACTGGCTAAGAATATTGATTTTTCAAAAGTTCAATGATGCAGTTGTAGTTTTCATCAACACTTTGTACGTGACTCGTGTGTGTGAGTGTGTTTCGCTGTTCTTCATAGTTTTCGGATTTGGCCATCCACGCTCACTTGAAAAACTCACTCTCCATATTTTAAATAAGAAAAACTAAGCTCAAGATCAAAATCTTATATAACAGACGCACTTTAATTAAGACAACATATATTACCCAGTTTTGTCGTCTCATTGGGCAAATTAAAACGAGTAAAAGAAAAGTGAAGTGTCTTTCTAAGTTCTTTTGATAGCTCTTGTAAGTTGTAAAACTAAGTATTACGCAACAGGTCGCTAAGTTGTGAGCGGATTATGATGGAGAGATTACATGCTGGATTTATTTATTCAACATGACACATTTGAGCTGTGTTATTCGTATCATCAAATCATAACCGCCCGGACTGAAGATTTGAGACCGTTTTTCGGCAATGGATTTTAAGTTCTATGTTTAGTGATACATGGAACTTAAACATAAGATAAAATTTTGGTCAACCCAATATATAAGCGAAAATTTTGACATTGCTATCGCGTTTATATCTTAAAAGTAAGGGCGATTTTCCTATGGCAAGTGTTACCGCTGATAAACAGTTAACTGTATGTTTTATAATAATCGACGAGTTTTGATTCTATTAACAAGGATTACCAAATAAAACGATAAATGTACTGGTGAAAGATATTATGGCTAGAAAAAAACTACCTACTGTGATTTCAATAAACATGAAAGAATTATGAAAAAATTAAACCGACTTCCAAAACAAAACAACAAAGCGTTTTGTTTTTAAGATGATTTTTGCAGGTCGTGTTAAGTTTTGGAAGTCCATTAATATTTTTTGTTAATATTTACTTTATTTTACTCTTTTAAGTTTTGATACCTTATATTACCATGAAAATACGCATTATTAAGGATAACTCAAAAACTACTCATCAAATTTGGATAAAATTTAAATGCTTTTCATGTGGTCCCACATGAAAAGCACCGAAGAAGAATCATCAAAATCGGTTGATTGATTAAAAAGTTTTGAGGTAACAGACATAAAAACCTCCTCGTTTTTGAAGTCGGTTAAAAATGTGGAATTGCCAAAGCAAACTAGGTACCTACATAACTTTAATTTCACGAAGACCTTTTGAACTTTCAGCAATAAAAAGGAATGTAGCAACACTAAAAAGGTATAAACCTTGAATACAGCTACAGGTCTCCCTAACAAAGAGATACAACCTGACAGATATTACTTTTTTCTCATAACGAAGCGCCGCGCAGCCGTGATTTGTCGCTGGCCAGTTCGCTAACTTCTACACAATCATTTTGACTTGTTGCTTGTAAATTGTACACATTAACAAAAACATGCAGTAGTACTATTCTGTAACAATGTGACCGTGATAACTTATGTGAAGTAGGCTGTCGATCCCAAGCATCAAAAGTCAAAATGTCAAAAGTATTTATTTCAAATAAGCCATTATGCGGCACTTGCAAACCTCAAATTCTGCTCCCACCACACCTTGTTTGAAACGAGCCCGCTACACGTCCTCGCACCGCCTATCTGCGCACCGTTTCACAGCGTCGCTACGCATCTTTGCACCGCTCAACGGCTTAGCACATCACTAGTGAAAACGCTCTCACCGTTCCACTGCCTTGCTACGCATCCTCGCACCACCCAGCCACCTGGCTACGCATCCTCGCAATACCCAGCTACCTGACACATCTCTGGTCGAATCGAAGCCTAAAAGCCAAAAATCTATGAAATTTTACATTTTGTTGACCTCACTCGACACTAGCGCCCCTAGCGGCAAATTCAAACGCGATTTTTTATTTTTTCAGATTGAACCGGCTAAAAACCCACTTTGAGTTTGACCAAGGGTCACCCGGGTGACCAGGGTTGTGTTGTCGGTTCACCGTTGCTGCGAGCAATCTGACCTGCCCACTGCCACTTAAGTTTGGCAATTCTTCGACCAATGTCGGTAACCCTGGTTCTTTTGCGGATCTCCTCATTTCTGATTCGATCACGCAAGGTAACTCTGAGCATAGTCCTCTCCATTGCCCTTTAAGTGACTGTAAGCTTTCTGATGAGGCCCATTTTAAGCGACCACGTCTCAGAGCCATAGGTTATCACTGGCAACACACACACACACACCACTCCATAACTTTAACTTATATTAAGAAAATGTGCAGAACTCTTCTGTAAACCTATTGGTAAATAATATCTACAAATACGCACTCCTATTACCAATTCCTTTGTGTTTCTTTGTAGAGATGGTAAATGACGACATAGTAAGAGGATGTCATTGATCACGGGATCATCATTAGAAGTGTATGTGCTAAACTTACGACTTCAGGGCATTAGCCTATTGCGATAGATTTTTTTTGTTATTTTTATTATTACTATATACACGTACAGTGTTTGGTAATCAATGTTTTATTTCTTTCTTTCTGTATGTCTTCCTTTCCTTCTTTCTTTATTAGTGCATTACAGTGATATCGTGCGAGGTGTTATTAGGTTATTCCATCTGGAATTTCTCAGTAGCAGCCCGGATTCAGGATTTCTACCCCTCAAAGGGGAATTAAACATAACTGCTAAAATGTGGGTGTATAGAAAGCTGTATGATTACAAGCGCACGCACACATGCCGCCGCGCGCAAAGATGAGTTGAATTGTGGTGAAGGTGGAACAGAGGTTCACATCTGCGTAACTCTTTAGGGTCAGTTATGATGTTACAGTGGGATTTCTGCTGATTAACTTTAATGTTTCCAATTTTTCCAAAACTTCTGTGACAAAATAACTTGGTACTTTTTTGTTTTTTATTAATATAAGGCGCGAATGAATGTCTTTTAGAATAGAATAGAGAAAATTGGGCTTTCCTTTATGAATATTTTATTGATCTGCTTTACTGAGAAATCCATGAATATGGTATGAACAATGAACATCATGGCAACGGAATTTTTCTCATGTTTCGGATTTTCCTTAATGTTTTTGGTAACGCGACTACGAATAAGGATGGAATTTCATCTCACTTTTAGATATAAAAACTAAAATCGTCAGGCTTGGCAAAACTATTTCAACCTTGAGGATTTCTACAGTTGAAAAAAAAATTACGATCATTTTCTATTCGATTGAAATATCGAATTATAAGTGCATCTATTCTATTAAAAAAAAACTATTGCTTATTTTTTCGTTTCTGTTGACAAAAAATCTTAAAATTAACGATCTACTTTTATTCGATATTGATTCAAATCACATCTTATGTGCGTGCTCAAATACGTCCCATACCACGTCATCCCAGAATTCACAGACCATTGACCTAACAAACTCCAGCTCGGAACCCCATAAAAAAGCTCAAAGGAATTACGCATAGTCAGACATACCCTCATTTCCACTTCCTTTTCGAGTCGTAGACTCGTAGTGCTGCCGTCCTCAAGCTATAATGCCACTATCTCACAAAATCATATTTTGGGTTACGGACAAAAAGCGGCAAACCGCGAAATAATTTAAAATCGATGTGGTTTATCATTAGATATTATAAAACGAATTCCTACGCCGCGTCTGTCTGTCTGTTCGCTATATACTCAAAAACTACTTAACGGATTTTCATGCGGTTTTCACCAATAGACAAGAGTGATTCGTGATAATAGTAAGAGGCATAATTTGTTAAGGTTTAGTGTAAATTCGTTGAAATATGACGATAATTGTTGCGCGTGAAAATACATTGATGCGTGGGTCTCACACCGATGACGGGATCACGGGACTCGCTTGATGCAACTACCCTCGCGCCGCGCAGTCTTGTGTATATATATATATTTTCTTGGGGGAAGCCTATGTCCAGCAGTGGTCGTATTTCGGCTGAAATGATGATGATGATGATATATATATACATGGTGATAATGTACTTATTTTAAGAAAAAAGATGAAGGCTTAATATGCTCTACAACCCGTGCAAAAAAACCATGGCGGGTCGCTAGTTAACTATAAATCAAATGCGAGTTTCCAAAGGCAAAGGTCTCGTCTCTTACAGAGAAGGCACGAGCACTGATCACCACGCTTGACAATTTCAAACTTATATTCACTATAAGTCCAGGTTTCCTCACGATGTTTTCCTTAATCGTTATCAGTGAATGAATTGTTGATGTTGTTATTTTATTTTTGATTTTATTTAATAATCTAATTGTAATTTTAATTAATCTATGTGTAATGTTTGTGTGTCAATAATTATTTAAAAAGTGTAATTTGTTAGTATTGTATTTTGAATCGTATTGTATATTGATGGTAATTTAATGTTTTGTAACTTGACATTTTATTGATATTACAATTTTATTTTTTATAATGCTGTTTAATCTGATAATTTAATTGTAATTTTAGTTGATGTATGTGCAATGTGAGTATCTCAATATTTATTTGAATAATAGAATTCGATAGTATTGTAATTTGAATCGTATCGGATATTAATGGTATTGTTTTTAATAATGATTTGATTTGACTAATGTAATATGAATGAATAATATTGTGTTTTACTTAATTTCTATTAATTATTTAGGGTAAGTAATAGTTCAATTTTAATTTCATCAAAATTTATTTCATTTTTTATTTTATATTGTTTTATTATGATTTTAATTGATATTTTGTAAATGATGTGCATGCCTGTAAGTGACTTACTTACACGGGATCTTTTCTAAATGTTTAATTGTAATATTAATGTGTAAAAAGTCGTTGGTGTGCCTTATTAATAAATAAATAAACGACTTAATTTTATCAAAAATTGGTGTGTACACAATAATTTACAGAACTTAACAGCGATTAATTTTTCATTCAGAAAGTAGGTATTGATAGTAGAAAATTACTGGTTATACAGATCGATTGTTTTTTTTTGCTGATTACGATGGCATCAACACACTAAAATCAGCTTATTTGTCAGATAGTGCCGTTTCAGGGTCAGCTGCGTGAAGGATAATACGAGTAAATTGTAACGCTACGAACATCCGCCATTGCTGTCGTGTTACAGGACCATTACTCAATACATTCCTTTATTTATCGCTCAGGGAAACGTGAATGACTCTGGAATGAAGCACGGTGTAATAATAGTTGAACGTGGTGTTTTCCGCTTTGATTATGATAGTAAAGAAATTATTGTGGTTGAGTAAGTGAGAAAATGATGGCTCGTAGTTTAATGATGAGGTTAAGGTACACTTTCTGCGGACAGTTTTTGATTTGATGGTTGGTAATGTCGTGGTGGATCAGGGGCTAAGACCTCGCCTCTCGTGCTTGAGGTCATGCGTTCGAATCCGGGCAAGTACCAATGTGTCTTTTTCAATTCATATGTACTTTCTAAGTTAATCTTGGACATCGTTGACAACGGTGAAGGAAAACATCATGAGGAAACCTGTACGTATAGTGAGTTTATTATAAGATTGTGCTCCATTGGTGCAAATTGCTGTAAGGCGTTCCAGTGCTAAGGTAAACTATTAAATAAATAAATCACACTTTGAAATTTTTGCCTGCTCTCGATGAGCTATTTGTTAAGCTGTCAGTTGCGCCTGCCACATGTAATGAGTCGTCAAACATAAACCAGAAAAAAATTAAAACGATTAATTTATTGTTCCTCATTTTAGAACCCAAATTAAAGATCGATTATGCTGTGATTTACAAATATCATGCTTATCTTCCCTGATAGTTTGCAGGTGAATGTACATGTTCAATGAATAGCCACCCGCAGTTCGGTGGTAACAAATCCTCTAGCCACTTATTAGTTTGAAATTGAAACTTCATCGCACTCTAGTGCAGTTCAAAGTCAAAGTGCTACCACCGTCATAACATCGTGAGGTCGACTATACATCAACATTTCACCACTCATGTCATAATTCCAAGTAACACAAACAAGAGACGCATATATCTAACGTAACACCACCTTCACTTACGTCTCTGTCCGTCACACAACGTAAATCGAGCGTGAAGTGTCACCTAGCTGCCGATAATTACGGGAAACGACTGCCTGAGGCAACCTCAATGGGCTAACAATCTTTAATTACTGCCTGTCGCAATACGACACGAATACGACACTTATACGACACTTGTATGATCTCTGTGTGACTATGAACTTTAACCCTCTTACAAATAAACGCAGAATAAAGTTATACCAGGTATAAACCTATGAAAATGTATGGGTCCTTTGTTATACCTGGTATAACTTTATATCGTGTTTATTAGTAAGAGGGTAAGGCGATAACCCTCTGTTATTGATTTTAAAATGAATATCACATCTAAATGGATAGTCATAATTTCTTGAAAAAAGAAAAATGACATTCTAGACCGTTTTCTTCATAATTTGAAATTATATTTGTTTAAAAGATAATGTAATTATTTTTTAAAGTTATGTCTAATACGGACAAAAACTGACAGTCACACCAAAACTACCGGGCGTATTATTATGAAATCACCTTCTCAAATATAATTTAACAGTCTACATTTTGATCTATGGCTTTTTATTAAATAATAATAAGGAAAGTCCTAAAAATTTCATAATTTTGTGTCGCAAAGTGAATGAATGAATGTCGTTGACGTCTATCGTAGCCGTAAAGTTAGTACTTAATAACTTTGTTGCTTTTGTGTTATGTTTATGGTAAGATGTTCGAATGGATCGGTTAATATTTGAAAGTATGTACATTGCAATATTTAGATTTTATAGCTTGATCTTAAAATCCTTTCATCATTTTAGAAGCTAAAATTGCCACACTTTTCGATTAACCTTTTGGTTCACCTATGTGAAACTATTTTAAACTAACGAATAGTTAAATGATTTGAATTTGTAATAAATAAATATTAGTGGCATTTGCTACTTTTTATAACCATTGAAAAATGTAGGCGTCCTGCAAGATAGGTCACGGATTCGAAGCCATGGCAAAAAGCTAGTCTCTTGAATTACAATCTAATTTTGACACACCTAGAAGAACAAGAACTTAATATAGCAAGAAATAGAGACACAAATCTTATGTCTCACCTTTATTTCGTGTTTCATCAGAATTAACGCAGCAATCTCTTCTAAACTCACAGACAGACAATAACTCTTTACAAATAAAACTTGAGATTAAATTGTAAAAAAGAAACTTAATAAAGCGCTTGATTTCTTAATACAGTGTTTGTTTTGTGAAACTTTGGGGAAACAACTTTGTCGCCGTCCAAATGTGGCGGGATTTTCTTTTCTCTTTTTATTATATTGTTAGTCTTCATAGTCGGGATATTGGGCTCTAGAGACTCGTAATAGCTATATAGCTGGCTGTACTAGGTCTTAATTGTAGCTAATTTAGCCATTTTACTAGCTCTGTTAGTAGCTCTTAGTTTTGTTTCTGATTTTTTGAAACACTCACTATATTCCAAGTCGTGCCCTCTAGCCCAGCCACCTGCACTCTACAGGATCTGAACATGGTAAATGACAGAGCGGTCCAGGTGGTTAAATAACGGTCAGATAAAAATAGTTGAGACAAAATTTGAGTTCATCAATACGAAAAGAAGAAGAAGCTCAACTCCACCTCGAATTCACCCTGAATCATCAAATTGACAGTAGCATCAAAAGGATCGTAGCATCAAATTGATAGCTTGTTATTTATTGACTTTAATAGAGAGGGATTTTCCGTTGGCATGGCGACTGAGTCCAGTGGAGACTGACTTGGAATATTACAGATGCTCATACTCGACTCAAACTCAAAATTAGCCACACCTATCAATCAACTGCCAACCTAACATAACTCTCGAGTTTGGCATTATGATGATTATGATTCTTCAGCTTGAAATAATATATGTGTACTCAACAGAGCAAGAGCCCAGACGCCCCAGATTTTACTGAATAAAATAGAATATACTTTATTGTACACCATAAAATTCTGAATTAATTTCTACACAAAATGTGTGGTAGGCATTGAATGAAAATGAAAGTCCAGGTTAGTAATTACGAGTACGTTCCAAGTACATGCTAAAACGACTCAATTCCACTGATTTTGTGTTAAAAGATTCGGTAACTTTTGGGGCGTCTAGGATCTTGGACTTGAGCACGTTAATGTAAAAAAAAACACAAGCCAACCAATCATAACTGTCCATTTAAAGTTTAATTTGAGCATGAGCATCTGGAATACCGACCTTAATTATACCTGTAAACGGCCTTTTACAAAATAGACCTAGCATACAGTACACCTAAGTATATGCCTTTAGGGAATACAGCATTACCTATCTCAACGTCTAGTCTTGGCAATTAGATTGGATCTAAATTCAGCCTGAAAAATTCGTTTTCCATTTTAAGGTAGAAAGCCTGTAGTAATCCAAAACAATAGCCGAAGTAACCCGATTCTCTCCGAAATAATACGTACTCATCTATCGACATTAGCACCGTTTAGCGGCCTGCGCAAAAAGTGCGTGAACACCGACACGCGTTAATATGCAAAGCGCGCTCTATCGCGGGTCGCGCCGAATTATCCCGAATTGTTCCGAACACAGCTGAATCCAAGCTCGTAAGTCTACTAACGGGGGGATAAAACGCCAACCCCTTACAAAGAAAGAAACAGAAAGTCCACTCTTGATCCTAGTAGGAGTAAAAAATTGAGACAGTACCTAATTGTCGAATGAGAACCTGAGACAATAATAATAGTAATAAGTGACGCAGGAAAAGTGAGCAGGCTTTAGTCATTGCTGGTAGAAAAGTGGTTGATTGGTCTCCAAACAAGAAACATGTATGCTAAACTTCTTCCAAGAAGGTCCTATTTGACTAAAAGCATTATGATAGAAGTTAAGCTGTTGTCACCGTCATTATGATTGTAGCAGTAGGTTTGATATTAAGATGTTGTCGAGTTAGATTTGACGCACTTCACGCGTAGAAATAGGTGGTATTTCTGTCCAATCTCCCAAGTCCTTCATGATTATAAAGCGTCCAACAAATCACCGATGCACACCAAACCCAGCAGAGGAAGTTTATGCAATTTATTAAATTCTCTGCATCCGACCATCGCGCACCCACAGCGGGAAGTTGCCGCGATAAACACCGCGATTCTACACTATTTAAAACTGAACGTAAATTATTGTCCTAGTTTCAGTCTATGTTTATTGAATTATTTATTGGTTTTGTGTGCTTGCATTGTTTGGCTATACATTTAAGGTAAATGCGGGTAGTTTAGATAGAGTTGTAGTTCAGGCAAAATGTTCGAACCTCAATGGTTATTCAAATATTGAACAGATGGTTAGATCGCTTCATTAGTCGTGCAGAGCATTATGTTCAAGGTGTTGACTAAGGGCCGGTTTCTGATTTAAGTAAAGCAGCAATAATCAGTTGAGTATTGTCAAATAATTTAGGAAGCGTTTGAGTATTTTACGTTTCACAATTGAGAATCTACCTAGATCAGTTAAGTAACTACATAAGTACCTACTTATCTATGGATTTGTCAAAGTTCCATTCACTTTCTCTTTCACCCTTACGTTCCATTTTACAAAATAAATCCGAAACATCACAAGATTGGAATAAATTTACTAATATAAATTTTATACAGCTGTAAAAAGTACGTTAGTTATATATTTCTTCATTCAAGATTTAAAAAATCAAGTTATTAAAGATGTTATAATCTTTTAAAACTTGATTTTTCATATTTAAGCAATTTCAAAGATACCTATCTGAAATGTATCCAACCTTATTATGAATCTATGAAATGGATCGTAGGTACTAGTCTTCACTTCAATATATTTTTTTCTATGTTCAATAGTGTCATGGCAACCGTATTTATTTTGTCAAAGATGTCTTATCGAAATAAAATAATATCATCTAATGTAATTTGTTATTGCCAAAATCAAGAATTTAAGCTTATAATTACTAGAAGTAAATGTGTTCAGAGCGAGCAGTTGCTGGTTCTTGTGATACCTCATAGAACTACAGAATATTTTACTCAGAATTTCACAAGATCTCTCAAGAGGGCACTTGTACATCTGCAGTGCGTAGTACATTATTACCTCAATGCACCTGCATTGGAATCTGATTGCAATTGTGATTTACCAACAAATGTGGACTATTGTGATGCAATTTTTAATGAGTGACCTGTGGTTTCAAGACCGAAGGCTTTGCTAGCCATCGAACAGCCTCTGAAGATAAACAATATTAGCCAGGGTCGGTGCCATTGGATATGTGTCGGATATTATGAAGGAGTACTGTGTTCTACCTATTTATTTTGCAAAATAATAAATAAATGAGACTTGTCATGTTGTTTTTATCAACTTTTATTGTTCTGATACCAATATCGTATCATAAAAAAGCCAAATTCTGTACACAATTTTATCGTTGTAACCTCTTCTTGTCTTGTGGATCCTACTAAGTATTAATAATAGGTTCAGGTTTTATAAGTGGAACTTTACCACTAAATATCACATCTCGTGCTACAATTACCTTCCACTTTGTTACATCCCAAAGTCAAAATCCATTATTATAGCGTACCCAATCATCATATACTCTTGCGTTCTAGAATCCAACTTTTTCAAAGATGTCAGGTTTTTTGCATAAGCTATCGTTCCAAATTCTCTTACATTGGATAAGTTTGGTTTCTGCTTATTCCACAGTTCATAGAGGGTAATATAATTGATGGATTCGCTTGATAAACGGTTTATCAGATAGACTCCACAATAGAGGGCTTCTCCCCACATTTATTTTAAAGGTAGGCTATTCTATATAGGTATGAAAGTCTGTATGTTTGGATATTTGTTAATCACACCTCAATGGTTGAACATATTTGGAAGGATATACTTTGAAAAACACACAATGACCAGAATTAGAACTTAGGATATAATAACAAAAAATAAATATATTAAATAATAGATATAATAATAAATAAACGGAATCACAAAGCCTTTTATTCTGAAATCAGAGATATAAAACTGAAGTCTATACAATACATGTTTATAGTTTATAAAATTTCCCTAATCTCAGTGTGCTTGGCATAGGCCTCCACTAACAGTTTCCACTAGGGTCTAACCTGAGCTACTCGCCAACACCACAGCGCACCATCGCTTACACTTTTTGCCTACATCTTGGACCAGAGGTCTTTCCTATATCCCATTTCCATCTATGACACTGTTTCCACGGCTTCTTTTCCCATCTCTTGTGTACCATTTTGTCACTTTTCTCCATGTCCCTTGGCTATCGCGCATCATATGACCGGTCCATCTAAACTTTATACATAATTCCTGTTGGATAACTGTCGGTTTTCGCGCAGGAAAAGGTACTGGCGACCACAAACAGAAAAACTGGCACTTTTTGAATATTTTTCTTAAAGATCTCACTCATCATCGTCATCATTTCTGCCGAAAGACTGCTTGATACAGGACTTCCCCAGCGTCACCAAATCAACCGGTCCTATGCGTCTTTCATACATCGGCTTTCCGTGACCTTAACCAGGTCATCGGTCTACAGAGGGAGGCTTTAAAGCGCTGTGTATTCTGCCACGCAGTCGCCACTCCAGAAGTTAACCCATTGACCATCCGTTCTTCGAGCATCTGAGATCTATCAGGCGTAAAATATTTGCATCCAATCTGATGTTTTCGATAATTCAGGGCAAACACTCTTCTTCCACGCATTGGTCTTCTTGGAAGCATCTCCAAGGAAGACAAGGTCTTCTTCGTCACTCGTTTTATAAGTTTATATATTATTTTGTATTTATTTCGCTTGATCACCATTTAAGCACAGGCTTGTCAACTGTTGTCAACTATCAACTGCCAAATGTAACTAACCAGTGTAGCCAGATTCGACGAGCCCCAAGTCGCCGAAAATTTAGTTTTTCCATTTATAAAAAACTCAAGACGACCATGAATTCACTAAACAATAATCATTATTAGTTCCACATAAAAAACATTCAGCATTTCTTTATTTGCCTGTGTTGTTGCGACTGAAGTATAATGAAAAATGGTGATGAACTGATAAAAGCATTTTGGTTTACATAATTGCTCAGATAATGTTGTATTGGATAGTCTCATTCCGAAATCGCCTAAAATCGCCTTATTTGGAGGTAGCCTAATTAGCGCTGCTCGTAAAATTGGTCGCCTCGGCACCCTTACGAGTAACCTAAATGGCAAAAAGGCGCCCAAGCTGGCTACACTAATGATGTAACGTTGACAACGGTTTGAGAAAGCTTTGAGAATTCGAGAATGATCAAATGTGTTTTTCTCAGTTGTGAAACCCAATTGATCGTCGATGAAGGTTTTTTGTATGACATAAGGTATACTTTGGCATGACTTGACTACGTATACTCAAAGCTTGCTCAGCATCGCAGAAAACTTAAAGTGGCAGATGATCAAGGGTGACAGATGCTTAAATCGAGATCAGCACGTACTTAGCGTCGAATACTTAATTCAGAAATCGGCCATAAGCATATAGTGGCTCTGTCAATATTTAAGTAACATGTTATGAATGGAGATAATGACATTTAATTTTACGTGTAAACATTATATTCTCACAAATGCCTCAATTTAAGATTGCTCTGACATTGATTTTATATTCGTCGAATCAGATTGAAAACCGTAAATGAAGTTTTGTGTATGAATGTAGACGGTTGAATGGGGGAAGTCCAAAAAACGGAGGATGAACTGGGTGAAAGGTAAAATGTCTACAGAAGCGGTGACTGTTAAGATGACGAATTTTAAAGAAGTATGGGAGAAGATGGCAATGGAGTCTGAAATTTTTGGCGACTGCAAATATATTTTGAAAAGGCCAAATGATGAGAAAGCCGGTGTATATTACCTTTTTGTTTTTTTTGTTGACGGGGGGAAACCTTCGAAAAGCGCCTGGCCTTTTGGGTAAACAGACCAGGGATATGGGATTTTTACCTCACTAAAACCACCCCTGTGATCACCATCAGCCCATGGAAGGCGCCCCGTTACCTATTAAAAGACCACCCCGGAACCCCCTCTGTGCAACGCCTGTTAGGGCATATCCCTGGGGAGGCTATCGAGGCTATTGCCTCCAAGACGCCTTCTTCTCCGAGCTTGATCAGCCTTCTCATAATCCCGCTCGGCGGCCAACCTTCTGGACCAACACGGTCTCACAAAAGAAGGCCATTACCCGCCAGTTTTCTGTCTCTGCCAGCATAGCCCTCACTACTGCTGGCAGAGACAGGTCTCGCCCGATCCTGGTTACCAGGACCTGCCACTCAGAGGCCCACGCAGGGCACTCCTCAAGCGTGTGCTGTGCTCAATCCAGGTCATCTCCACAATGGTGGCAATTTGCCGTGGTCTCTCGCCCAATCTCATTCAGGTACTCACTGAACAACCGTGCCCGGTGAGTACCTGGGTGAGCCTGTAGATGCGCTCCCCTCTTTTCAGCCACGATTCGAAGTGCGGTAGGACGGCTTCGACAAAGGCCCTTGCGCGAAAATTGTGGCTTCTGTAGCCGCTCGCGCCACCTCTCAAGCACGTGTCGCCGTTCCTGCCGCCTCAGCCTTACCGAAGTGATTCCTGGCACCTATTGCCACTTTGGTGGATTACGCGAAACCGGTCAATAGACCCTCGCATCCATATCCGCCAAGATGTCCAGCGGTGGAAAGCGTGCCAGGACTGTTGTCGCCTCAAAGGATACAGTTCGGTATCCTTGTGCGATTTGTATGACCATTTTCCACTGGAGGCTATTGATTTTAGTCCTGCAGCGTCGAACACCTGACAGTCTGTTCAACCAAACAGGTGCCCGATAAAGACCCATCGATCGCACGATACCCGCGTAGAGCCGGCGAACATCTGCCCGAGGTCCCCCGATATTGGGCAGCAATCTATCCAAAGCCCTTTCAACGCGGGGAACCAGGCACTCTAAATGCTCTTCGAAGCCCCACCGACCGTCCAGGGTTAGGCAAAGAGACCTTATGTACCGACCCACCTGGACTTGCGCATCTCCAACAGTCAATGAAGAGCTGGGCGGTTCTCTACTCCTCGGCAGTTTATGGAACCATAGCACCTCAGTTTTATGAGGCGCTATCTCTAAACCCTGCTTGCGCATCGATGGCATGACTTTTGCCACCCCGAGCTCGGAAACCCGGATGGTCTCTTCGAAGGTATCCCCGTCGGTCAATACCAGGGTATCGTCTGCAAAGCAAACGATACTAACGCCAACGGGGAGTCAACATGCAGGACAACATCGTATGCGAGATCGGTGTATATTACCTTACCAACAGAAAACAACAAGCAAAGAAACTCTACATAATCAGGCCAGAGTTCCCTATTAAGTAGTATAAAGTAAAGTGGGATGTGTCCCACTCATGGGGACTCCTCTTTTTGAGAGGGAATCGGCCGTAAACCACCACGTGAGACTATCTATCTAACCCGTCACACCCTACATAACCCTAGTGACGTCACAAAATGGCGAGGCTCGGAGACGGCCGCACGAGCAATAAAGTCGCGGGGCTATCGTGGCCGGTGGCCGTCATAGCCGATAATGCGGCGGATTACCGGGCTAAGGGCAGCCGGGCTATTTTCCCTCCGGCTTCTGAGGGTTTAGTGAGGTTTAAGTAAGTGGAGGTGTAAGAGTTTATGTCACGTACTGCTTTGCGTGAGGACTGAGGAACCTTCTTTTTGTTTTATGTTTTCGTGTGAAGCGGAACGAAAGTGCAAGGTGTTAGTAAGGGTTAGTTTCACAAGTTTGTCTCTGGCCAGGCCCCTAATACTTTATTGAAAACTCAAATCATAAGCATACGCGCGATATTATTGTTAACTTCCTAGTATATTTGGATGGCTGGATTGATGTTTGTTACTCAATCACGCCAGAACGTCTGAACGGATCAGGATGAAATTTAGCATAGAGATAGATTTTAGTCAGTAGAAGTATAATGTTTGCTCGGGATAATAAAACACTTTCCACGCGGGCGTTGCCGCGGGCAGACGCTATTTTCTTCATATATTTAGAAATCTGTCTACTCAACAGCGTAAAACAGGCAATTAGTACAGTTGAAGCGCGTGTTTTGAGCTTTCAATAAAGTTACACAATCAGGGTGCAGGACTGTCAATTTACTTGGAAGGGAAAGGAAGACGATGGAAGGAGGAAATCAGTGTGAACAAACAGGATTGAAATACTTCATATCGCTTACGAATAAAGTATTTCATTGCACAATTACCTATCAATGCTTATAAGGTACTATTAATAATTTATGACTACCTACAGGTAAATTCATTAGTGTCTGAATAATAACGCCAATATCAATAATTTACTATCAACTCACGATTTTAATAACACACATTCAATTACAAAGAGCATTCAGTATACTCGTAGATAGTGCAATGTATCTCCAAAATATGAAACTTTTATCGCCACTATCGACCGCATACAAAGCCTGGCTCACTCATTAAAACCGAAATTAAAAATATAAATCATGTACACGGCGTACTTTGCAGCAGTGAAATTATTATCTGCCGGTACAATACATCATTGTTACCGCGTTACTGTCTTAATTCCGAGATTAAAATTAATGTAGCGAAACTTAGGAAGTTCGCTAGTAAAAACATGGGCTCTCGACAACTCATCTCGGGCTTTTGCGAACTTCTGTTGGATAATAATCTTGTCTAATTGAAGGAGTTATGCGTTTTGCGTTTTGTTAGACAGCCGGAATATTGTGGTAACAAGTAATGGTGAAACCTTAGCCGGTAGAAGTACGTTACCCATTGTTTTCTTCGTTTAGAGGGATTGAGGGAGACTTCGTTTTTGCAGTATTTGCATTTCAGAAAACTACATGCTAACTATGTACGGTACAAATATTTTCTTAATGTCTCTCGGCAAACTTCGTGTTTCGTCAGTCGTCGGCTTTCTATCAGTTGTCCTTTGCACTTGGTGCAGACCGGACGATCTCAATTAACTTGGAAATATACTCTATTAACTTAGGTTTAAAGATATTTATTCTCAAAAAGACACAAAGTCACTTACATGAGAACAATGCTTAAAGTAAATAAAATAAAATTCGTCACAGAACACCTCAAAAAGTGAGTGCCTTATGAATAAAAATACATGTATTTTAAAGATATAACTTAATGAAATTTATTAAAAAATGGGACAAAAGCTACTAAAGGACAATAAGAAAATACTTTTCCAGCTATATATAGATCACAAGGAAATCAAAACAAAGCAATAATAAAGTACTTAGTTCTGAATTCAAACTATTATACACGTTAAATCTAATAATTGATGGACATGGAAACTAGCACTCGTTTATATTCGGAAATGCGATGATTGCCGAGGCACATTAAGAAAATAGTTGTACAAATACTTCTTTAATTCTTAGTTGTGTTTTACTTCTTATCTGACTATCATTCATCATCATCATGTTCTGCCATTTGAATTTTACATGAAGTTATCCACGCACAAAACTATGGTTATTGTAAAACTTGTAAAGATAGGAGACAATTTAAAATTACTAACGATAACTTAAGTATTCCTTTCAAAATTATTCTCAGTTTAGTAATCAAATTATCAAAATCGTGATCAAAACTGTAAACATTACTAAATATAAACTATTTGTTCTCAATAATCTATTTGAAAGCAAATTTCCGTCTACTACCCTTGGTATCTCTTTTAAAAGCTTTGAAATTCCAGAGTACTGTTTAAACGTTAAGGAAAGATAACATCCAGCAGATACAGATGTTTATAATTTTGAGCAAAATTCAATGCTGATTTGTGTGGCAGATGCCGGGGATTATAATGTCGTTAGAGATGGTTCTTCGCAAGTAGGCGCAAATCTTTTATGTGATTACATTGGTAGGCATTGTACAAGATGTCGTATAAGCAGCCTGACAAAATGGACTCAGTGAGTCCTTGTTTTCTAATATTTGTATACCACTACGACAAACGATTGTATAGCTAAATCATTTTAATTCCAATTAAAGGATTACTTTATAATTTATTTTAAATAGGTATCGCAGATTCATTGTTTTTGCAAAACTTTCAAAATGCATCTACGAAAAATAAACCTGCGTCGAAAGAGTAGCTAGTGTGGAATCGGTTTGAATTTAGGAAATTCAAAGTAATTCACTACTCTTCTCTTCGATACATCGTTAGTAACACTCTTCTTACCGTGTCGTACATGAGGGGTCCATTCCGTTTCCCGGAGTTACTCTGTTCCCTGGAGTTACTCCGTTCTTCGGAGTTACTTCACTAGATGGACGCGCGGACAGACGCCCAGATAACCTTACCTACATAAAAAGCGCCCGCTATGTTTTACTGCTTTGAGTGTACATGGGGAAGTAGTTGGGACGGAGCGCTTTCTAGGGATTTATAATCCTTAAAAATTTCGCCTGAAACCGGGACAGCAAAATATTTATTTAAAGGAATTCTATGAGCTCTGTCGGTAACTAACTATATTTATCAAAAATATTAAATTGAATGAAATCTAACGAACTTCAAGAGTTCATGGCGTGACGGTAGAAAGGAACACTGAAATCTAACTTTCGATCATTTTGCGAGTCAGTCTCTTTCAAAACACTGATATTCCTTTTGAAATAATTCCATCGATTGTACTCTCTGCTAGGTAAGATCTTTTTTTTAAACATTGCCCCTCACTAGGAATTTCTTCCTGTATCGTGGGTGCGTTTACAAACATATATACCCACATACACAAACACCCAGAGCCGGAACAACTATCTATAGGTCATACAAATATTTGTTCCGTGCGGGAATCGAACCCGCGACACGCAGCGCAGCAGTCAATCGCTCAACCACTGCGCCAACCGTGCGCCCCAGATCCATAACAACGGCTTTAGAAACTAACCGCAGAATAAATCTTCAACATAACATCTTAGCTTTCTCTTGGGTTTGCTCCGTTTTCCAAATATTCTTCGAGTGCCTGCCTTAAAGAAAAGTCCCGTATGTTTCCTCTGATTTAAGTAGCAGAGTGGGCGGTCCATTTGCACTGATAACTTCTCTCCGACACCGTTTTTAGAATAATCTAAGTTTAAGTATTTCTTCAAGCGAAAGTAACCTTGGATGTGTTCTGCGTTATAAGTTTATATTAATGAATTGGATTTGAGGCATGTTTTTCGTACAAAATAAGCTTTACCAAACATGATTGCAAGGTTCGGGTTGCCAGATGTCACGTTCTAAAAAGGGAAATAGGAAAACTTTGTATGAAAACAGCTGCAGTGTTTTTTATTACTTGGGTTTTGCTAGATATATTCGTTCATAACCTTCAAGTAAAAGTTGTAATAATATGAAGTTTTAATATAATTTCTCTAAGCATAAGCTATCTTTTATACTTTTGAATCTCAAATATAATAAAAAGGTCAAATTGATTATATATTTGAAAAAGGTGCTGGCCTGACTAAGGGTCTGATACAGGAGAAATTCCTGGAGTTGAAAAAACTTAACCCATAATGAAAATGTAAAAATATTTTACTACTACTCTATCAAACGTACATGAACCCTGAAAACATAACACTCCTTTTTTCGGTTGTGTAAATATTAAATTCATAATTTTCGACATCTTATCATAGCTTAATACAATTAGAATTTCAATTCCCATATGTAGGCCTCACGTAACAAACTAAATTCCACTGCCTCTTCAAAAGACATTCACAAGCGATTACTGGAATATACCCAGCATTGTAACTTGAACTTCATTACATAGTCGTTGGTATGGATAACGGACATCGCAGTCACACGATATGAAGACGTTTCTCTCGCTTGGATCGGTCAGTTAACCTCTAGGGAAGGTTGCCAGTTGCCCGCAGATTTATTCTGAAAAGTTCTGTATCTTTTATTGGAGTTTTGGATTTATTACCGATGAAGTTACTTTTTTCGGGTTTGTGTTAGATATGTCTAAGAGAGTAAAGGATCAAACTAAGAGAGAGTTAACAGAGTTTAGGATACAAACTACTTGATCTGATTTAAGTGGTTTTGGTAGCCGGAGCAACACAGACTTAGCGACCTTCCTGACTAGACGCGATTCAATTTATGTCATACGGATAGGCGATTTTTACTAAGTGAAATTGAAGGTACGTAATATATCTAAACGCATGGATACAATGCGATGCGATTCAACAGATTTGCACTTGTGTTTTCTTAGTAAATACGTGTGCGATATCGACTGTCAGCGCAATTTAAATTGTGTCGCGCCATCAGGAAAGTGCCTGATTTTTATAGGTCATTGTCAAACAGGTAAAATGATCGGTATAATTTTGTCGTAGCACCCTTTGAAATTGAAAATTCTTTCAAAACTGAATCGACGACTTATTTGGGCAGCATTGTGACTCTGGCAACATTGCTCCTAGAATGAGCTCGTTTGTTTTAAAGCTAAATAAGAGAGAAGAACATTCCTAACATGCTAACTTTACGACCAGGTAATGACGGCTATCCTAGTATTCCACTGTTTTATGACAATACACATAACGCCTGTATTATTAGAAGAAGAAGGGTTAAGCAGAGGTGCAACTGTAGTTTTATATATCACCAATTGTGCAGCCTATTGTCAACCGAATACAATACCAGACTCCGGGATATAACTGAGAAAATTCAGATGGCAAACACAATTTCTCAGAAGTCTCGTTTGCTACCACTAGACTCCTAGTAGATAAGGAGTTGAGGTCCTCTAGGTGAACTGATGACCTATTTAAGAATGCGGTAATGCGCTGGTTGTGAGACGCACAGGATCTATCGATGGGGCCTATGTCCAGCAGTGGACGTATTTCGGCTGAATTGATGATGAATTATAGTCTTTGAGCCAACCCAATATTGCACCGTATGGTGACGGACGTAAAGAATTTCACCATCCCATATCTTCCCGTGGGTGTCGTAAGAGGCGACTAAGGGACACACCAGAGAATGGGCAGCAGCGTTCTCTGTGTACTTAAACAACAAACTGCGATCGCCAACCCGCCTGCCAAGCGTGGCGATTATGGCAAACCCCCCCCAAAACCTAATGAACAGCACAACGAAAAAACGGCCCCGAGTGCCCGGCAGCCCGTCTACCCTCGGCTACGGTAGCGGTCGAGGCGATGGCGTGGCAAGGGGTGCTAAGAATCCCCGGAGTGGACCCGGCTACCCCTACAAACACCGACGACTGGACCTGGGAACATATAACACGCGAACACTCCGGACCGACGAGAAGATAGCCGAACTTGAGGAAGAATTGAGCAGGTTACGATGGAGTATTATAGGGTTATCTGAAGTCCGAAGAGAGGGGGAGGACTCGATAATCCTCAAATCCGGTAACCTGCTCTATTTCCGAGAGGGAGACCGGCAGTCCCAGGGTGGTGTTGGGTTTATCGTCCACAAGTCTCTTGTGAACAACGTGGTGAAGATCGAGAGTGTGTCGACCAGGGTGGCGTACCTTATACTCAGAATATCCGCAAGATATTCGCTGAAGGTCATACAGGTCTACGCCCCGACCTCGGCACACCCCGACGACGAGGTAGAGGCCATGTATGAGGATATCTCTATAGCCATGCATGGTTTCAAAACTCACTTCACCGTTGTCATGGGGGACTTCAACGCGAAACTGGGCAAACGAGACGAGGATGAGCTGCAAGTGGGGCAATTTGGAGTTGGACGTCGGAACCACCGGGGTCACCTACTGGCCAGTTTTATGGAGAAGGAGGGCCTCTACATGATGAACTCCTTCTTCAGAAAGCGTGAGCACAGGAAGTGGACCTGGCAAAGCCCCGATGGTGCAACTAAAAACGAGATCGACTTCATCATGTCAACCAAGAAGCAAATGTTCAATGATGTCTCAGTGATCAATTCGGTGAAAACCGGGAGTGATCACCGCATGGTAAGAGGCACATTGAACATTAATGTTAAGCTTGAAAGGTCTCGACTGATGAAGTCCACGCTCCGTCCAGCACAAATCCAGGTCCAAAACCCCGAGAGCTTTCAGCTCGAACTCCAGAATCGTTTCGAGTGCCTAGGGAGCTCCGTGGACGAATACAGCGATGGGTTCGTGGAAGCTGTCCATACGGTCGGGTCTAAGTTTTTCAAGACCCGCCGTACAGATAGAAACAAAAAGCTCTCTGATCATACTCTCAAGCTCATGAAGGAGAGGCGTGAGATGATCCTGCAGTCTTCAGACGATTCGTTGAAATACCGGCAGCTAAATAGACGGATCTCAAAGTCCTTGAAAAGCGACCTCCGCCGCTTTAATACTGAAAGTATTAAAGACGCGATTGAGCGGAACAAAGGCTCCAAGGTCTTTGCAAGAGATCTGTCTATTGGGCAGAGCCAGCTCACGAAACTGAAGACCGATGATGGCAGGATCGTGTCCGCCAAACCGGAGCTTCTGAGGGAGATCGAGAGATTCTATGGACAGTTGTACACGTCAAAAAGTAAACCCGTCGCGAATCTAGCGAATGACCCAAGAGCTAGATTGACCCGACACTATACCGAAGACATTCCGGACGTCAGCCTGTATGAGATTAGGATGGCTCTGAAACAACTTAAGAACAACAAGGCACCGGGTGATGATGGAATTACGGCCGAACTCCTGAAGGCGGGTGGAAAACCAGTTCTTAAGGCCCTTCAGAAGCTTTTTGATTCCGTCATACTCGAGGGGAAAACGCCACAGGCATGGTGCAGGGGTGTGGTGGTACTCTTCTTCAAGAAGGGTGACAATGCCCTACTGAAGAACTATAGGCCCATCACACTCCTTAGCCATGTCTACAAGCTGTTTTCAAGAGTCATCACGAATCGTCTCGCACGCAGGTTTGACGATTTCCAGCCTCCCGAACAAGCCGGATTCCGTAAAGGCTTCAGCACCGTAGACCACATACATACGCTGCGGCAGGTTATACAGAAGACCGAAGAGTACAACCTGCCTCTCTGTTTAGCGTTTGTGGACTACGAGAAAGCCTTCGATTCGATCGAGACTTGGGCTGTACTGCAGTCTCTCCAACGGTGCCAAATTGACTACCGGTACATCGAAGTGTTGAAGTGTTTATACAAAAACGCCACAATGTCAGTTCGACTCCAGGATCAGACCTCGGAACCCGTCCTTCTGCAGCGAGGTGTGAGACAGGGAGACGTAATATCTCCGAAGCTCTTTACCGCTGCACTGGAGGATGTCTTCAAGGTTCTGGACTGGAGAGGGCTAGGCATCAACGTCAATGGCGAGTACATCACTCACCTTCGGTTTGCCGACGATATAGTGGTTATGGCTGAGACCATGGAGGACCTCAGTACAATGCTCGATGATCTCAGTAGAGCTTCCGAAAGAGTGGGTCTTAAGATGAACATGGACAAAACTAAGTTGATGTTGAATGCCCATGTTACACCCACTCCTATCAAGATTGGAGACTCTACACTCGAAGTTGTGGGCGACTATGTGTACCTGGGACAAACGATCCAATTGGGTAGGGCCAACTTCGAGAAAGAGGTCAACCGTCGAATCCGACTCGGCTGGGCAGCGTTTGGGAAGTTGCGCGGTGTCTTCTCGTCCAACTTACCGCAGTGTCTCAAGACGAAAGTCTATGACCAGTGTGTGTTGCCAGTGATGACATATGGCTCTGAGACGTGGTCGCTTACAATGGGCCTTATCAGAAAGCTTACAGTCACTCAAAGGGCAATGGAGAGGGCTATGCTCGGAGTTTCCTTGCGTGATCGAATCAGAAACGTAGAGATCCGCAAGAGAACCAGGGTTACCGACATAGCCCGAAGAATTGCCAAACTTAAGTGGCAGTGGGCAGGGCACATTGCTCGCAGAACGGATGGCCGATGGGGCAGAAAGGTTCTGGAATGGCGACCGCGAACCGGAAGACGTTGCGTTGGAAGGCCTCCCACCAGGTGGACCGATGACCTGGTGAAGGTTGCGGGGATCCGCTGGTTGCGAGATGCACGGGACCGGTCAATGTGGCGACGCTTGGGGGAGGCCTATGTCCAGCAGTGGACGTCTTTCGGCTGATATGATGATGATGATGATGAATATTGCACAAGTAAAATCAATCATAACTTTGAAAGATAGGTGTTGTGGAAGAAGTGTTTACACCTTTAACAGTTTCCTAACGGAATAATTATTTTGTCCGGTAAATGTCAGTAACGTTTCATTCATTGGCATTTAATTTGATTAACTTTTGTTAATTAAATTTTATTCAATAAAACCACAAACACCCATTTTGTAACTATGCTTCTTCTAGTCAATATAACAGACTCACAAATATTTATAATGAAAGGTTAATTTCACATTTTGTGAAATACACCCTAATTGCATAACTTCAAACGCGTGCTTTGCTTGCATTCATTGCTTCATGTTTTAAAAAAATCCTCTACTCGACAGCGTCAAAACACGCAATGAACACTGTTGAAGTATCAAAATGCAAGGGAGCTTACGTGGTTGAAAAAAAAAATTGATTGTATTTGAAATGTCAACACAAATATAATGATCATTGAAGTTTGGTTTGACTTGTGTATAGTAATTTGTTTTTTTTTAATGAAATATTCAATGTTGTCATAGTACCTAATATATAATTTGCACACCTAATTAGGTTTTAATACAAGCACCTTTTATACCTGTAACACCTTTTTAACATGTATTATGCAAATTAATTATTTGATTTGATTTGAAATTGTCAAAACAGTTCGGCAATTAGGGTGCTGGTTTCCCTCACTAGAGTATATGGAACTTTCCCACCCAAAAGTGTGAATCTCCTAGCCTACGTGTAACTCCAGTGCTCCAGTAGGTCCTCTAGTATGCAATGGAAGCATATTTGAGTAGCAGGCAGTCGTAGCATGTGGGGCCGTGGGACGTGAGCGATGCAACTTTGTTTCAAACGCTCGCTGTTGACACGCTTCAACTATGCAGTTACTAACGCGTGGGACGGATCAGAGTATTTTGGGTGGTAGGTAGGTGCTTACTATCGACTTATTATGTAGCAGGGGCCTCACCATGACGGACGTGTTAACACTACCTTTGTTCCACTGTGACCGGTAGACGGAGCTATTTATCTTTACAGCTCCATTTCTCTCACAGTGGAACCACGACACGTTGGCGTAGTAGTTGAGCGATCGGCTGCTGCACTAACTGTCGCGAGTTCGATTCCCGCACGGAACAAATGATTGTATGGCCTAGAGATAATTGTTCCGGTCTGGTTGTTTGTGTATGCAGGGCCGGATCTGGAAGGGAGTTTGGGGCGAGCCGGGAAAATGTCCAGAGCGGCATAAATGAAAGGCGGCAAAAAACCTAACGAATTCCTGGTGTGGCGCAATTTTTTTCGTCGAATGTTATTGGTTCTTGTTGTAAACTAACCGTTAAATAACTTAACATTCATAAGTTGCAAACATTCTTAGCTGAAATTGTCGAGCTCACTTCGTTTTCACAAAAAGCGGCTATATCCGATCCGACGATTAAAAACAAACGACGCATTTTTTTCAATAGAAAATATCCTGAAACATCCTCCTTATAAGACCGTAATTTTACAGGGCGTCAAGGGCGGAAAATATTGGCTTTGTCTGGAGCGATGCAATTGCTAGATCGGGCCCTGTGTATGTGATTTTATATGTTTGTAAATGCACCCACGGTACAGGAGAAATTCCTGATGTGGGCAACTTTTTTTAACCCCCGCCGGAAAAAGAGGGGTGTTATAAGTTTTTTTTACCCCCGCCGGAAAAAGAGGGGTGTTATAAGTTTCACGTGTGTTGCTGTGTATCTGTGTATCTGTGTGTCTGTCTGTGGCATCATAGCGCCTAAACGGATTAACCGATTTGGATTTAGTTATTTTTTATTGAAAGGTGATTTTGTCGAGAGTGTTCTTAGCTAAGTTTGTATAAAATCAGTTCAGCCGTTCAAAAGTTATGAGCGATTTACTGTTTGAATCGGGGTGTTTTCGCAAGATAAATGTGTCGGGGGTTTTTAAATTTTGAAATTTTACTTGTTTATTGAAAAGACGTATTGGTAAGGTCCCAGGTAACCAAACAAAAATGAGATACGAGCAATAAAGAATAGAATAGAATAGAATAATTTTTTTTTTAAACAATAATTTGCAGGTGTTTAATATTATTTTACCCTAATAAACTTTATACAAAGAATTAGTGTACAGGTCTAAAAAAAGACACACGATTTTTCTACCCCTAGAATACTGATTATAAAAAATGGAGGAGGCCTTTACTCTGAAGAGAGGTCCTTAATAATAGTGATTTGTTTTTTTTTGCATGTAATAATAATTTTATTCTATTTTATAAATGTTAATTTCATGTTGATTTTATAATTATTATTGTAATTTAAAGTTAAGTTATTTTTTAAATTCTCGAATTGTAATGAATATCAAATTATGTAATCTTTTTTATTAAGGAATAAACAAGGCTTTATTATTATTATTATTATAGAATACTGATACAGTTTGATTGTAATACTGTGGTACTGAATTTCTAGGTCTTGTATTGTTGTATTGTTTCTACGGGCTGCTTCCGCAACTCCACGACTAGCACGTATTTTTCGTACGGGGTAAACTTGAACTAAACTAAAATAAAACTTAACTTCTAGGTCTTATTTTCACATCAAAAAGGATACTAGGTAACCAAAAAGTAATCCAGAAAGTTACAAAATCAACTTCGAAAGTTAAATTACTTCAACAAAATACTTTAATCTTTTGATTCTCAAAACAAAGCAGAGAATTCTGCAAACAATAGATAAGACTTGCGACATCGACATAAATAATAATTTGAGATAGATTAAGAAATACAGAATGGTGGCAGACGTGACATTTGACAATTAATTGTTAAGGTATTATAGTCTAACGACTCGAGCTTAGGCCCAGCATAAATACTTAAAGGGTTGGTACACAGTTTGAAAGATACTGTGACCACAATTTGACCGTAAAATGAATAATATTTTGGAAGTTTTTATTTTTTATCTTTATAAATGTGGTTGAAAGGAGAGGGAGGGGATGGTTAAAGAAAAGATGGATGGTCTATGTGCTCATCACATAGTCCATCCATCTTTTCTTTAGATATAAGAAAGAAAAGAGAGTCAGTGATGGCGTGACGGGGGACAGGACGGTGTGGAAGAAGAAAACATATATCAGGACAAGGACCTATGTACTTTTATGTTGCATGAAGTTTTAATAAATAAAGGAATGGAATAACGTGGCGGTTGACAGTATAGAATGGAAGAAAAAAAGTTCTACTCCGGACCCAAGTAACACTGGACAAGGGCAGCTAGGTTGGTAGATGATGATGAAGAATGTAGGTAGCATTCTTTCTCAGATTTATCTTCCTAATATTATAAATGGGAAATTTTGGATGTGTGTGTGTTTGTTAGTCAATCACGCCAGAACGGCTGAACGGATCTAGATGAAATTTGGCAAAGAGATAGATTATTATCCCGGAATAATTTTTGACTTTCACGCATGAAGACCTCTAAGATTCTTGTTAACATTTGTTAACTTTATAATTCGTTTTATTTTCTTTTGTTTATATAATATATATCTTTTTTTTTTCTTACGACTTACTGTCGGGCCTACGTTGTCCCCCATATCAAGTACTAATTAATGCTGTAACATGGAAATATAGTAAAACTAAACCATTTTTTAAAAGAGTAACCATGGAGTTTCTTGCCGGTGCTTCTCCATAGGAAACGACCAACGCGAACCGTGCACCTTTTGTCGACGTTTTATAAGTGCCCATGTAGGTCTATTTGAAATAAAAAAATAATTGATTTTAGCTTTTTTTATGCCTATGCACATGAGCTACTTTTTTATCCCAGTATTATGTTCCTATACGACGATTAAACACTTTTCACGCGAGCAAAGCCGCTGGCAGAAGCCAGTTTTGTATACTTTTTGCCTAAATAAGGGTGTGAATGTATACGATATTTACGCGAAATTAGTTTAATTCCAGGCATACCAAAGCAATAAGTTTTTATGTGCTAACAGAAATAATTAGTTTCATCCCGGCCGAATACTTACTTTCAAATTAAAGTTGCGTACTGCCTGTAACTTATCCCGGACCTTGAAAATTGGAGCGATCCTAAAGTATGGCTAGACGCCGTAAAACAACCCGGGTTTAGGGCGGTTTTCCACCCAAGATATGTTTGTTGGCGAGGCGTTCCTTGCCCGCATCCATCACATACATCTCTTGATCTTGTTTTCGTATGTGTGTCCAGCAACTAGTTATTTTTATTTATTTATTTATTTATATTTCGATTTTCAAGCTATTACTCCGAAGTCCGAATCCGATTAAGCTAAAACTTGAAGTACATTTAAAATTGGAATCATTTAAATATATGGTTCTATGGAGCTGGTCTCATGATGGAGCCGGAAGGTAGCCATAGCAACTCCTCAATCAGACAAGATAGCAACATCGTGTTTGGGCTTATTGGATACTAGCTGACCTTCGCGGCTTCGCTCCCGTCAAAAGTACAGCCTATGTTACTCGGGAATAATGTAGCTTGCCATAAGTGAAATATTTTTTTAAATCGGTCCAGTACTTTCGGAGCCTATTCGGTACAAAAATACAAACAAACAAAAAAATCTTTCCTCTTTATATATATTGGTATGGTATTATGGTATTATATGGTAGAAGTATTGACAATCGATATTACATTCCGTACTTTCTAGACCATTAAAAGAATGTTTTCAAAAGATTTTAACATTTAATTATTAAAATATTTAGGTCTGCTAGCATCTTTCCAGCAAGGCTGTGGTTAGACTGGCAAAGAAAATGAAGTGATCCCATCGTTGCATATATACTCGCACACCGCCTCGTTACCTCGCTAATTTTTTAGTGCGAAAGCACCCTTAACCAACCGTACTCAGTAATTCACTATATCCTCAAGTAATCCCAATAATTGATCAAGACGATATAATTCCGAGTTCTAAGTTATAACACGTAATACATATATTTGGAGAAATGTATCGCTGGGCTCCCACAAGTTTGGCGTTTTTATGACCCGCACTTCCAGCGGAGGGCCAGTATTGAATTATTAATTCTTATGTAACTCATGTTTTTGTGGACCATCTATCTACTTCTACTTATTTTATTGCTGTTAGATAACTTTAGGAAATTATCTTTGAGATTTTTTTTTATTAATAATTACGAAAATTATAGTTTGAAATCGACTACCCGCATTGAGCAAGCGTGATGATTAATGCTTGTGCCTTCTCTGTAAGAGAAGAGGCCTTTGCCTTGCTGTGGGACAGTTACAGATGGGTATTATCATTATCGATGGTTTAGGCTTTCTAGGTTAGTGGGTTAACTTAAAGTCGTGCACTATGGTTGAAATTGAAGCCAAATGATTTCTGTTTATGGAAATCTTTTGGTAGGAAATGATTGTGCATAAAATAAGATATACTTAGGTACCTTTATGATGATTACATTATATAAAGTTATGCGTATATCGTTAAAGGTTGCTATTGATCTAGTGACCACATAATTTGCCTTGTTATATTTGGTCAGAGGATTTGACCTTTGTAAAGTAGGAAGTTAAGCAATGAAATTAAATTGACTTGATAAAAGAACACTACGGATAAAAATAATTTTGAATTTTTTTTAGTGAACACAATAATATTGTGAAAGACACCTTTATTAGGTATTCTAGTAAAAGTAATAGTTACTATACTATTTTTAATCTACTCGATCCGGCTCGAAGGACCAATGTTTCCCGCAGCAATCGATACTTGATACTTATCGCAAGTATTTCCTGAAGGACCAATGTTTCCGTCTTGGTTTTCTGTGGACTGTATTTTGTTGGTAGGTTGCTTGGATGGAAACGACTTGCTAGATTCAATAATCATATACTTTTCACTAGTACAGAATATTATTACTAAAAACGTGTTGGCACATGGAGCACCCAAAGGGTAGAGAGCTCTTGACGCATCTTTACAACAGATTAAAAGAAACAACTGATGACTGAAAAGAAAACAATAGTAAATTTGTGTTGCCATAAACAACACCCATTTTATTTGGTCCTGTATCACCCAAAAGTTGACTGTTAAACATAATGCCTATAGTAATAAGCCCACAGCTAAAGAATTAAGTAAATAAAGAACAATTCTGGTAATACTGTTGGTACGTTTAGAAATAGTAGATTTCGTTCATAAAAACGAATATTTCGTCGTCACAAAAATAATTCACGGTCGTGAATAAGCCCCTGCGAGTCACAGCCCAAGTGTTTACGTGAATTTGTCATGGCGGCCGCTTCGCCCTAAGCCTCTCAAATTAACGCTTCGACCCTTTCCCGGCCTGCCGGAATTCGGACACGCTCCCCATAATTATTTTTATATTCCTTTTGGCTTACAAGATGTTTTGTTTAATTATTTTATGATTTAATTTTCGTGGTTTTAGGATCAAAGGTAATGTTGAGTAGGTAAACGGTACCTTTTTGCATGTGAAGTTATCTTGTGAAGGGGAAAGTCTTGGTCTTTCATCTTTTCATGTGTCGGTTGAAGTTGTGAGAGGATAGATCAAACCGTCTCTAATGGTTGGCTAGACAGCATTTTTGGTAATTGCTTTGACTACCAAATGAGTTAAGAGTATGTAGGTATAGGTCGATTCAAAGTCTGTGAAGGTCGATTTGCGCTGCCCATTACCTCAGCCCTTAATCCTCGTGTTACATGAATTTGCTACTGTGCACAGCGGGTCACAGAGTGTTCCGAGCCGCCTTTACGTTCGGTTCTACCTGTACTAGAAGTAATTCAAGGTAGCTCCATTTTAAATAATGTCTAGCGCTGTTCATTAAAATTGAATTGCTTTTAATGAACAGCGCTAGAGCTTTATAGTGGTTGGAATTTTATTTTTTATCTACTTAACGTAACCTTTTCCCTCTCCTTTATCTTAACATTCATGTGTGTCGTTTCTCAACCTTTTAGTCCTCCAATTGTTGGTTACGTTCACCCCCCTACCCTTATCTCAGCATTTCTTTATCTTTCACTATATTTTTCTTCTTTCTTTCTAATTCGCCTTCATCTTAACCTACTTTCTAGCCAAATCATTTCACACTATCCATCAATAATTTGTTATTTTTTCATCAATCGTTAGTTATAATTATTATCTCTAATTATAAACACACGAGGTAGTATATATGTAATAACTTATCCATAGTAGTTTCGGACCACATTAGCTAAACGCTTCCTAAGACCGGTTGTGAGTATTACGTATGATCAGATCATGTATGTATTAGATAACCAGCGGATCAACTCTCTCTGTGCGTTCGCACAGGTGGACTCATTTCTTGTAGGGACAGTAGTAACGATGACTCAGATATTTAGATAGTAGAGATATGTTACATACAAGTGCAAAATCTAGAGGCAAATTAGATGGACTGCCAAATTGATTTAAAACATGTTATTAATAACAATTTAACCATTAACATGATACCAATGTCAAAAACTAAACCAGCAATGGTTACTTAAAAAAAACTAGTATGACTAAAAATAAACATTATTTTTATAGCTAGATGAAATGTAGAAAAGCTCCATAATTTATACGACCAATTGGAACTCACAGCTGAACTTTAGCAAACGTACCGTACAATATGTGCCTAGGTTGGATTTTGCAATATGAAGTCGGTTTGAACCAACTTAGGAATTATTGTGCAATTTACTATGACATATGCAAGCACATTGCTTCTTTCTCATATAAAGAATACACACCGCAGCAAGAATGAACTTAATATACGTAAGCATATTTATCTCAACCGCAAAGTTAAACATTGACAAATTAAAACACAACACACTTGACAAAATACTGTTTTCATAACCTGTTAAATTAGCATTGAAATAACTGACATAATATATCTGCCTGTAGTACCTAGCGTGCTGTTGAGCAAAATGCGACCTAGGTGCGCTTATTTTGATGATACTTGACAGCAGAATAGATTGATGCAGGACTGTCTGGCAACATCTATCAATTCATCATTCATGTTTTTTTTTAATCAAAAAGTCATATATCTGCAAATTTAATCTCTGGGATCTCGTACTATTTACCCTTTTATTGGACTGTACATTGAGAACGGTCATGTAGTTATCTTAATGAATTTGTAGATGTCCGACGAAAGTCCGTCTTTAACTCTTAAGGTTTGAAATTACGACCAAATTGTTTGTTTATGAGATCGTTTTGTTTGAAAGGGTCATTGTCAGCTTAAATCAAAGGAATTGGACTGTATTTTCAAGGTTCATTCTATTTGAATCAGGGATTTACCGTATTAAATATACTGATTGCTATCTTATTTACTTTGACTAATATTAGAAGGAGATATATAGTTTCTTTGTTTTTATGATGAGAATAAAATTTAAGTACTGATCCGATTTTGATTTATCCACGATTATAGTGGAGCCACGGGGAAAACCTAGAATATTGTAAAAGTAAAACGTGAAAGGTTTGAACGTTGCCCGTGAAGTTTAGTTGAAAAACATAAATTTTGTTTTTTAATATTGAGCTAAAAGAAAAATTAAAGCAAATTTATTTTGATAGAATTTTCGCATTATATTATATCATTTATTTTTAACTTGGGCGACAAAAATATAGGTTGTTCCATTCTTTCTGTACTCTGAGACAGTAATCGTCATCAATCATGGCGCCCTTGACCACAATACCCACGTAAAAAGATTCTAATTAATCACGATTCGACTACAATTCGCTGAAACGGATATTTTGTCCAATTGTTAATGGAGTAGTACTTAGTGAGATAGATTTATATTCTTACTAAATTAATAATTTAAATCTTTTGGGAAATGTTTTCTTTGTTTAGTCAAGAAAGAAACAATAAATTAAAATTATAACATACAAAAATGCCCCTCGAATAAATTAGAACAATACAATGAACAATAGGAATACTACCTATTCCAATTTCATGTTCAAATCATTATATCGAATGACAAATGATTCTCTACACGGACAGAGACGAAAATCCGAATAATTCAATTAATATTTTTAAGACAAAGGCCCATCACTAAATCTGAGCGAAAATAAGACGTTTCTCGAAACTTCTCGAAACTCGTATTATAGAAATTAATAAAAGTTGTTCTTTTAATTAATTCTTCGGCTCTTTTTCGGACAAGTCTCGGGGAAATAGGGCTCGGTCTGGTATTAGCCAAACGGAAAGCAATAAGGATTTATGAAAGTTTATTCAAAGTGTTCATGAAGACTTTATGAGTGGGGGGTGAAAGGAAAGGTGGGCTTTATGTGATTATGAGGGTGCTGGCTTTAAGTACATGGTCTTATTACAAGCTTTTGTTCAGTTTCACCTGATCCGGTGTAACTGTATGTAACTTGCAAGTTAAGTCCCATTTCCCGGTGCAGGTTTCGGTTCGATTGAGCTGAAATTTCGTACACACGTACTATACTTTATTTCTCGTGACAATTATACTTTTAACTTCAAATCTCGTTTTTAGTTTAAATGCACTTTCCTAAACTTTTCTAGGCCTGGCTTTTTTATTTACATCCACAGATTACAGTAATAATTTCTTCCGATGTCTTTATTACATTTGAGCCTAAGGGCTCTTTCAATTTAGACGTTTGGTGGTGGACAGCTCCGGTTCTGCAGCGGTGCGTTTGTTGTACTGCGCACGACCGGTTGATTTTTGCCATAAAATTTATTTATGCACAAACTTAGTCGTCCTGCTGTCGTGCATGCGCGTAATTTATGCACTAATTTAGTCGTCCTGCTGTCGTGCGGCGCGGCACTATCGCCGCACCGCGCTCTTGGTGTATAAATTGTAGGGAAAATTGTTGTTGCGTTATGGACACTGACTTCCAAAAATAAATTTATTTTTCAATTCGAAGTCGGTAGTATTTTTTTGTAAAATGTTTTTTTATTTTCCACGTTTTAGATGTACAAGCAAATGGCAAGTTGTTTGGTTACGTTAGAATGTTACCCGAATATCATGAAACTTGAACATAACCGATGAAATGAGAGCGTACCAAAGTGAACCGTACACATCTGCGTACCTCTTTAGAGCGCACTGGCGTGATGTTTTGTTATTAAATGCTATAAACAATAAACAGACATGCGATTGCAGCATTTCCGAGAGATTAGCCGTTATTTATTGAAGAGTTCTGTTGTATATCTTCGAAGTTCCTCATCAGATCTTGACGAAATTAAAATGGGACCAATTTCGGAACATACTCCTTTAAACAAAAAAAAGAATTTTCAAAATCGGTCCACAATTGACGGAGATATCGGTGAACAAACATAAAGTCGAACAAAGAAAAAGTCCTTATTTTTGGTAAGCTGGTTAAAAATCAACTGGTCGTGCGCAGTATGACAAACGCACCGCTATGCACCGCAGCAGTCCCGCAACAAACGTCTAAATTGAAAGAGCCCATGTGTTACATAAATCAGAACAAAATCTTGAAACAATAGATCTTGCAATTATGAATAGGTAGCTGTTTATCTTCTACTGGGTCAATAGTTGATAATAAGGTTACACAGATGATTATAATCTCATTATAGTAACGTATTACACACTCATCGTCACCTATAAGTACGAAGGCATTAACCTGTGTCCACATAGCACCAGACTAACTCCAATAACGTAACTATATAGCAATAGCAATTGTATAATCTAATAACAAAAACGTCGTACAAAACCAACCACTTGTTACTCATTACATGACTGAACGATATTTCGCAAAAGGATATGTTATTAACAAAAATAAAAGATAAAGATATTGAAAGTAGTAGTAACGGAGTTGTTTTTTCAGATGCAAGATAATCTAGATTGTGTTGTAATTTGGGCTGTTTATCTCTAAAGGTGATTGTAAAAGGAATAGAAAGGCGATCATGGCAAGTGTCTTGTAATAATATCAACTGCCATCTTGAAGCTGCGTTTAGACTGGGAGCCTACTCTCCAAGTAGTAGTACTCACTCAAGTAGTTTTCTGGTGATACTGTAAGTACCATTACTAAATCAATATGCCTAGCCTTTTTCAACCATGTGGGCTCGATTTCCAGTCTAATCGCATTCGGCTGTGTACCAGTATTTTACGTGGAGCGACTGCCTGACCTCCACAACCCAGTAACTGAGAAACACGATACCCCTTGGCAAGAATGGTATCAGATCTCAAGCTTCTGACTACCCGTAACGATGACAGATGACAGCTGGGACCAACGGCTTAACGTGCTTTCCGAGGCACTGAGGAAACTCGGTATGTTGAAATGGTCACCCATCCACGGACCGACCTCGTCAAGCGTTGCTTAACCTTGATGATCGACCAGTGCGGCTGTTATTATTTAGCCACGAGCTCCTCAAGTAAGCTTAACATAAACCGATGAGGAGTAATTTAGGTAGTGCATGGATTAATCTGAAGTATGGCAATGGAATGTAATTTGCAAAGGCGAGCCCTATGGTTTGTGACATTGTACTGAGTCGCGTGGCTACTGTACTTAGAAATAATGCTGTTTATTACTAAAAAGTTTAATGCTTTTTAGATGGGCCATATCTACACAAAAAGTACCTAATCTCTGTAAGTACTCATTCAATTAGGGAAATTGGTTCACTGACAGAAAAGTACACAGTTGCGGACTGCCATAAGCTAGCAAGGCCTTATGGCATGCTCAGCATTAGCGCTTGTGACAACGAGGCAGTCAGCTAGGTTTATCCCGAATAAATGGACGGTACCTGTGGTTGGAATAGACCACGGAAGATAAGCTCCGACAAATGCTACTAAGTAATAAAATGCTGTCTCAAAACTTTCTCCCGCACTATACTCTCACTGTACTTACCGCGGTCCGCGAGTGAACGCACCTCAAGTTGAGCACCGCGCGACCTTGGCCTAGCCGTATTACATAATGCTTGCGATCGCTATTGAACCCATTAAGTGTTCAAAGTTGAAGGCGTTTATCTCGCGAAGGATCGTGATCGGATTAGCAACCTGTCAGAGTCTATGAACCTGATATTTGAACTGTATTATTTTAACTGTTTGTTTATTTGATAATGTAAGATGTAACATAACCTTTTTATTGACAAGATACCTAGTTATATTTTAAATGTTTTAATACATCTCATGACACTAGGGTGCTGGACCTTTGGAAGACGTGCTAGGGACCGAAGCCAACTCGTCGAGGCCCTTTTAGAAAAATGTCAAAATGAAATGTTACACCAACCGACCGATGGTTATCCCTGTATCCACTAAGTAAGTGTTGGAGTTTAACAAAAACAAATCTATCCTACTTCAAAACTATTTCTCTGTCTGACCATAAATATTATTTATAATGAGCCGACACCCGTGTCAGCTACTTGACTGCAGGTCACAGTACTGTAATCCTTTCAGCCTTGTCAGCGAGCACCGTAATATTACTAAAACTTACCTTCCGGTATATAAAGTAAAGGGTAATTAAACTGTTATTTATTATTCAAATCCTTAAACTGGTCTTTCTTTGGTATCCAATCCTCAACCCTAACAGTAAGTGCTTCCAAGGACAATCCTCGGTTGGTTTAGGACTAGTGCAAAATATGGAGACAAAATATTTTTTTTTTAAGCCATGAGTTTGGGTGGTTTAGTGGATCAATTGCCTAGAACTATGTGAGGACTATTGGCCCCTGCCTGACAACTACACGGCTAAAAAATGGTAGGGGTGACTCACACTCAATTAATGGGCCTCCATAAACGGTCGCAAGTGTCTCAGCAGTTTTTCGCGGTATAACATTATTATCATTGAATCAATCAATCAATCAAAGAGCCAACTATTCGGTTACTGATTGCGTGTTTTTCAGTAGAGGGCTTTGTCCCTACAGTGGTCATCAAAAGTTAATAGTCTAAAAACAAAGGTCTCTTTGCTTGGTCAACTGTTTATTTTTTTGCGGAGACAATAGTTGATCTAATTACGAAAGTTCTTTCAAATGAAAGGTAAACTAATATGAGCAAAAAGATTCAGAAATATGCAAAAGTACAGTAAAAAAAAAATACGCGCAGGTTTGCTGCTACCTATACAAACAAAGTCATCATCAGACTTTTAATGTTCTCACTGCTGGGACAGATACCTCCTCTCTGTGAGAGAGAATAGGCCGTAATCCAGCACGCGGGCCCAGTGCGTGTTGGTGGATACAAAGCCTATGCAAAGTGGTATATTTCTTTTTCTTCGGCAATAGTTACAGTTCAAATATTTCAGTAAGTATGAACGATTAGTAAGATACAAAGGATTTTGGTATTTGTCAATAGTTACATTTCAAATGTTTATTTTTGTTAGTACTACAATCGTGGGAGACCGATACCGGCAGCATTGGCCCGGTTCTCATACATTGCAACATTACGCGGGTTAATAACCCAGAACGTTATAAGATTATGACTTCAGCTAATGTCTTAGAAAAAAAAAACAAAGATATTTGCAGCGTTTATAAATAAAACAATCCGTACAATTAAAGTTTTACGCATCTACATTTTAATTTAAAACATGAGATATGCACAGGACCCTGGACAGGTCAATGACCTGATGGTGACGTTTGGAGGAGGCACACAGACATAAATCTAACTAGATAACGCAAGTCCCTCCATATGTATGAAAATCAAGCGTGCTACTTTTTCACACACAATTTAAAAACAAATTTACTTACCAATGAAAGAAAACATTTCCAATGCCTCGGTCAACTTTTTCTATACAATATTTGTTGGAGTTTATCAAAAATAATTCAATACTATTCAACACTATACCCTTCTCTCTCTAACCATTAACACTTGAAACTGAAATGCTAGCTGGTTACGGTTCTGTATTCCGTGAACTTTTGTAGGGACCACACGTCCTACACACACCTTTCCGATATATAAAACAAAGGGTAATTAAACTGTTATTATTTAAACCCTAAAACAATATTCACAGCTCAATATGGCATAATTAGGCATTTTTATAGAATTCGGTGGATTCCCGGTGCCGATAATGCTAAATGAAAGCTCAAAGTTCGATCATTGATCGTAATTTTACTCCGTTTCTTGACACGCGAAGTACATACGATCCCGTCATCTAGTTAGATTTATATCTGTGGGGAGGCCTATGTCGACCAGTGGACGTCTTTCGGCTGAAAGATGATGATGCTGATACTAATTCAGAATAGTCTATCGTTTATGAAAGGTTTATAGGTTTTATTACAAATTTGAACAATAAAAATAGGTAAGGAATTTTTCAAAATATGCCTTCGCCAGTGACCTTTAAAAAGGCAATCCCAAATAAAGAGATTGTTTTTTAATATGTATTGTTTGCTTATTTCTCGTGTCTCCTGTGCGGGTCACAAATAAATATTTTTCTTTCTTTTCTTTTTTTTATTAAGGGATCACTGGGATTACAATTGGAATATATGTAGGTTCTCTAAATAAAATAATGAAACTTGTGAAATACTTAGGGTCGGTTTTTGTAATAAGAAAAGAGCTTGTACAGTACAATACGAAAAGTTTTCATGCTATAAGGCAGAATTTCACAAATACTCAACTTCAAATTATTAATTCAGATATTAGGTGTCTAATATTCCATTTTCCTACGATACACTTAATCTCAACTGAAATGAATTGACCCTTTATCCAGTAAACAAATAGACACTATTATAATTGTCTAATTTTAGGTCTATCAACACCGGCTTTACCTAGCCTCGAGAATGGTAGGCAGTAGAAACAAGCTCAAGGACACAATGCCCGCCCAAATTTGTAATACCATTTCCATACATAAATTAGGAATGTAATTAAATCGTTACTTAGCTTACAAATTAATTCTATAATATAATTCTATCCTGTTGATATCCTTTACTATAGACCTAAAGTCTACGTTTATTTGCTGTTTATTTATTTGGTCTACCGACAAATTTAACCAGAAAAAAAAAACCGGCCAAGTGCGAGTCGGACTCGCGCACGAAGGGTTCCGTACTTGGTAAATTGCGGTTTACGATTTTAGACGTATTAAAAAAAACTACTTACTAGATCTCGTTCAAACCAATTTTCGCTGGTAGTTTACATAGTAATGTACATCATATATTTTTTTTAGTTTTATCATTCTCTTATTTTAGAAGTTACAGGGGGGGGGACACACATTTTACCACTTTGGCAGAGTCTCTCGCGCAAACTATTCAGTTTAGAAAAAAATTATATTAGAAACCTCAATATCATTTTTGAAGACCTATCCATAGATACCCCACACGTGTGGGTCTGATGAAAAAAAATATTTTTTGTTTTAGTTTCAAGTATGGGAACCCCCAAAATTTCTTGTTTTATTTTTATTTTTGTGTGAAAATCTTAATGCGGTTCACAGAATACATCTACTTACCAAGTTTCAACAGCATAGGTCTTATAGTTTCGGCATAAAGTGGCTGTGACATACGGACGGACAGACAGACAGACAGACAGACAGACAGACAGACAGACAGACAGACATGACGAATCTATAAGGGTTCCGTTTTTTGCCATTTGGCTACGGAACCCTAAAAACGGCCAAGTGCATGACGGACTTCGCAGATTTAGGGCTGTAATAGAAAAAATGAGGAAATTTCAAATAAAGAAACAAATTTATCAATATATTGGTATTTGTTAGTAAAATATACGTAAAAAATAAACATAATTACCAAATTTGTTGTTCATAGGTCAGTAAAAATTTCTTCGAATCAAATATAACAATGCTGACTTTGGTGGCTTCTCACGCCATTGTTTACCAATATTTTTTAATACAAAAAATATAGTATATATCTACGCAACGAGTTCTAAACAACGATATCCCACTTGATGGGTAAGGCCAATTTTTTTCTTGCGATCCTCCTTTACCGGTATGGAAAAAAACAAAAATATTAAAAAAATAGCTTCTGCCAGCGGCTTTGCCCGCGTGAGTGTAGAAAATTATCCCGAGGGAACATATTCCCGGGATGAAAAGTATCCTATGTGCTATTCCTGCCTATAGTCTATCACTGTGTCAAATATCATCCAGATCCATCCAGCCGTTTGAGCGTGAAGAAGTTACAAACATACAAACACACTCACAAAATTTCGCCTTTATAATATTAGTGTGATATTTTTTGACAATTTGTCTGACTTTGGGTTAACAAGATGCTTATAATGTGAAATTTTGAATACTGCAGCTCCAACTATCTGACTGTAAAACCTGTGTGACAGGCCGATGGACAGACAGACAGAAGGACACGTGAGTGACACCAATAGGACTCCGTTTGGATCCTTCGGGTATGGAACCCTAAAAAGCAACTAACGTGAAAAAAAACATGCGTTCAAATCATTATCTGTATAAAGCTAAAGTAGTAATCATTTATAGGTAAGCACTTATGTCATCATCATCATATCAGCCGAAAGACGTCCACTGCTGGACATAGGCCTCCCCCAAAACACAACACACAAACACTTATGTAATACAATAAATTTGTTAAGTAAAAGTAAAGTATACAAGCAGACTTAATAAAAAATAGAAAGGATAGCCCAAAGGAAAAATAAATTGGTGATCTGCGTCTCGATATAAAATAAGTTCATTGTACTGTTCGTGGTAACCATACGCCTAGAACTTGGAGGAATTCAATAATACCTATATAAATATCGAATAATTGTCCATTGTATTTGCAAAAAATATATTGTAGTAGGTAATGTATGACTGTCGGTTTCGATTTTTAAGATAATATGATCTAATGTTCTATAAACAATATATAAGGCTTGCAGTTATGTGATTGATGCTTTTTAGTAGGACACAATATAATACAATAATGAAAAAAAGGTGATTACCAGATATAACCAGTCACCCATGTTTCAATCGCAATACAAAAATAGGTATCACGAAATCATAACATCACTTGACCAATGAGATGGCTCAACGTTAATTGCAGATCTATGTCATAATTATGTTAATATCTACGTATCCATCAGTCCGTCAGCTAATCTCGAACATAAGTATGTAATGTTGACGCAAACGCCAGATGATCCGTCTTCAGCAATATGCTTTGCAAAACAATTTACTGTTGTGTGTTGAAACAGGCCTTTCAACGACTGTAATTGTTTTTCTGCAATGTTATTCCTGTATTGTTATTTAATAAACATTTCTTCACGTCTTTCAGTGATGATTTCAGTCAATATTTAGAAAATGCTATTGTTGAGAAACTGTCATTAGTGGTGAATGGAATTTCGCACAATGGTAGGCTCGCCATTTTTTGTAGGTATGACAACGTACTGAACACTATCATCGCACAAAACGTTAGACTATTTCAAGAAAACTTAACATTAATGTGTTTTAACACTTAAATATAAGACATTGAATAAGGGACCAGGCAGAGCAAATAACACAAGATAAATGGGTATAATTATAGTGGCAGTAACTTACTCCTTCACCTCGATTAAATGAAACTGACAGTTATAACTTTTGTATATTAACATTAATAGAGGATTTTTCCGTTTAGTGGCGACTGAGACGGGTGGAGGTCTTTCAAACTGGCTGACTTATATTCGTTCTCTACGTCATTGCAGGGCCAATTTTCGTCAAAACCAGTAAATTCTCCTATGTTTAAACCTACTGTATTATACTTAATCCTACCTATGTCTCCATAACATCCGTACATCCACATAATAACATAACCTCAAAGGCGAGGGTGACACAACCACAACATCCCGGCGCAAGTCCAAAGAAATTTAATATAAAACTTGGCGGTACTTGAGCGCATAAAAAAGCGGCGCCTCCACCATTTTCTTGAACACACATTTTAAAAAGTTTCCTTATGAATAGTTCGCGTGATGTTACGCTTTTTAAGAACTTTTTATTGCTTTATTCGATGTCAAAATGTTCGGTATAAGTTTTAATGAAAGTGTTCTTCGATTTTCAATTGTTTTTTTTTGAAAACTTGCTCCTCTCTAAAGATTCTCGTGTATTGTAGGTGCGTTTACAAACATTTATACAGATTATACAAACAGCTAGACCTGGATCAACTATCTGTAGAGCCTAAAAGTATTTGTTGGCAGTGTGATTCAAACCCGCTACTCGCAGCGCAGAAGCCACTCACTGAGCCACTGCGCAAGCCATGCCGTCAAATGTTTTAATACGTTCCGGTTTTCGTTAGCCTATTAAATGTCTGATGTTGAACATAAAATGTTCAAGCTCCTGTAATTTGTGGACTATAAAATCAATCAAATCATTACACAAGATTATGTTATGACCTTTTAAAACTGACGGACTCTCTTGCAATCGATTTTTACAACTATGTGAACGTTAGCGAACGTGTGCTCGCGGTATGCGCTGTAGACTTACTAGGTACTTACTACAAATAGTCTTTCAAATAAATAGTCATCATAATAAGTACGTACAATAATTAAGAAGACGTCAAGTAAATGCATTATAGATAGTAAACAATTTAAACCCGAAAGTGTTCAATATAAATTGAATAATTGCAAATAATCGAATGTTGTGCACTTACAATCGAACATTATTTTATGGATCATGAATAGTTGAATTATTGTGCCAGCAATAACAAACACAAACACATTACTTTAAACTATGTGGATGGTGTTCGTTTTGTTTACTGTAACTCCATATAGTTTATCTATATTTTTCCATTTCGTAACAGACGAATCGTACCTTTTCTTTTGGTAATGGAAGGAGGGGGGGGGATTCAAAATGAGCCTGTTCATTTGAGGAAAGGATCAGGCAGTGTGGGCTTTCGATCTCACTAAAACCACCCCGGTGACCACCATCAGCCCCGTGACACCTTAAAATACCTCCCTGGGGTGTACCATTGTTGCGAAGTTCATTACTGCGATGTACGTTACCGCGAAAGTTTACCATTGCGACGTCCGCTATCGCGAAAGTTCTTTACTGTGACGATCGCAGTTTCGATAACATGCTATTGTGATTTAGGTCATCTAGGAGGATTGCTGATACTGGTATAGTGGAAATAATATATTGTTGGACATGACTAGTCTAGTAATATTTCCACACACATATGAATTTTGATTTTGTTGATTTTTCTTTTGTCCATTTACTAGTCTATTTAGATAGGTACATGAATTTTGTTTGTGTTTATGTTATTATCTTCTGGTTCAATTATAATAAAATTTGCTTACAATTTTTACTCATGTGTTAGTCATGTCTAACAATATAATATTTCCACTACCACCAGTATCAGCAACCCTCCTAGGTGAGCTAAATCGCAATAGCGTATTATCGAAACTGCAATCGTCACAGTAAAGAACTTTCACGACAGCGTACGTCGCAATGGAAAACTTTCGCAGTAACGTACATCGCAGTTAAGAACTTTCGCAACAACGTACTTCGCAATCGTAAACTTTCGCAGTAACGTACATCGCAGTTAAGAACTTTCGTGACAACGTACTTCGCAATGGTATACCAGGCCCCTCAGAAAGTATTGCGAAAAAAAGTTTTTATATATGGGAGACTGGCCAGTTATAATGTTTTTCGAAAATATGATTATTTATAAGTAAAAATAAGTAAGTTCCAATTTCAAAATTTCCCTCCACATTTTTTGCGAGTTAATTCAAAGTATTGTGTCTCACTGAAATATGGATCTGCGCCGGGAACATTTTAGAGCTATGATTTTATACGATTTCAAGTGTCGCCTGAAACCGGATGAATCGTACGATAGACTTCAAATGGCATTCATGGATGAAGGCCCTTCCAAGGCAACCGTGTATCGTTGGTATAACGAATTCAAGCGCGGTCGACCAACTTTGGGGGATGACGAAAGAAGCGGTCGCCCTTTGACGGCTGTTACCGAAGAAAACGTGCTAGCAGTGAAAAATTTAATCCAAGACAATAGGCGAATTACATATCAGGAGATTCAACACATATTGAAGATTGGATCGGGAAGCGTTCACGAGATTCTACACAGCCATCTTCGCGTGAGGAGGATAGTATCACGCTGGGTGCCGCACAACCTCACCGATGCTCAGAAGCAGGCCCGGGTGGAATGGTGCCGTGATATGCTTAACAAATTTGAAGCAGGCTCGTCTCGGCGTGTTTACGACATCGTTACAGGTGATGAGTCCTGGATTTATCAATACGACCCAGAAACCAAGCGCCAGTCGACTGTTTGGGTGTTTCAAAATGAGCCAACGCCTACCAAAGTGAAGCGATCTAGAAGCGGGGGTAAGATTTTGATCGCTAGCTTTTTTAATTTGACTGGCCACTTGGTATCAATTCCCTTACGGGATCAAAGAAGCATTAATGCCGAATGGTATACTACCAAATGTTTGCCAGAAGTTTTCTCTGTTATAAGCAACAAGCGACCAAACACAGGGCTCCGCGGGCTACTGCTCCACCACGACAATGCACCTGCGCACACCGCACTCAAAACGAGGGACTTCCTGGACAGCACGCCAGTCAAACTCCTGGGTCACCCTCCTTACAGCCCTGATCTAGCACCGTGTGACTTCTTTTTATTCCTAAAAATAAAAAATCAGCTCAAAGGGATACAATTTTCGTCGCCGGAAGATGCGCTGGCTGCGTTCGAGCAGGCTGTAAACGAGGTGTCTGCGGCGGACTGGAAAAAGTGTTTTGAAAACTGGTTTAGGCGCATGAATCTTTGTATAGAGGCTGGTGGAAAGTACTTTGAAAAGATTTAATAAAAATATATGTACGTATAGAACAATTTTTTTTAGTTTCGCAAAACTTTCTGAGTGTCCCACGTACTTTCGCTGTAACGTACTTTGCAGTAACGAATTTTCGCAAAAACAAACATCGCGATAGTAAACTTTCGCAGTACCGAACATCGCGGTAATGAACTTCGCAACAATGGGGTACACCCACCTCCCTGGAACCCCCTCTGTGCAACGCCTATTAGGGTACATCACTAGGGAGACTAAAAAAGAGCCTCCCCAGAGCCTTGCTTTGCTCAGCAGCACGTGATCACTGTGCCGTCGTCTTTCCTGGAGTCACTCGCATACAAATCGTACCTACTACACGATTACTGACAAGTGCTTGCACTGGTAGGGCAGGTACACTCAAATCAGTGTGGTGGCGGTTGCCTCAAAACACCACCTCAGACATTAACATACAAATGATTATTTTATGAATTGACTGATTACGAATTGTATGGCCTCCATCCTCATTGGACCAGGACCAAAACCGGCACTTCAAATGTACACAAGTCAATTTCAGGATTTAGTGGTCAAGACTCCTGTGTTAGGGCTCCAATAAAATAAAATGCCCGGTCCCTATAACAACAGTGTACAGTTAATTTATTCCAACAGCATTAACAGCCCGTAATGCAATAGTTTTCAGTTACCACAAGCCACAGTTCAAATTACCGGAACACAAACTAATTAAGTATTTAATTTAAATAAAAGTTTTGTTGAATCGTTGTTTTGGTTGTGTGATAGTTACAGGAAAAGAAAGATATTTGTGTATACAACCATTGAATCTGTGCACAAGTAGCCTAAACTGGGTATCCAGACAAGTGACATCAGAGCGACGTAAGCATCGCGAAAGCGATTTTTAAATTTCAAAAACGTATCGTCAAGCACTATTCAATTGTCACGTGATCAATCCATTACATTTTGACATTTCGAATATCGCTATCGCTGACAGAATGAAACTTTATTTAATTTTTATATTTTATACATGATCTAATTTTATTTGAAACAGCTACAATTTATTTTTCCTTAATATTTTAATAAATAAATTGCAGCTGTCCAATTTTAATAAATTTAATTACGTTTTATTTTATAAATATTTTTGTGAAAATTAATTGCGTTATTTAAAAAAAATAAATCTAATGGGAACTGATGTTAATTCAGTTCCCTTTTTTTTCTGAATAATTAAGTTTTTTAAAACCGAAAACGTAATCGATTTTTGTGTTTCCATCATCATAAAAATAATATGTATTAGCACGTATTGCATCGCGGATAAATAGAACAAAAAATATGTACTTACATGTGCATCTGAAACCATGTCCTGCAATTCTTTAGCGTAAACGATCTTTGGGGATGGTCCTGTCACTTCTGGAAGATAAATTAAACAAAGTTTAACATGTATAACATAAAATTATAACAGCACGCCTGTATTCTCCGAAGGGATGCGCAGAAGGGCATGTATATGTATATGTGGGGGACACAAGTCCAGGCTCCGGGTTGCTACTAAGAAAATCCAGATGGAAAACCCAATCACACTTGTTGATAGCAACACAAAGATATTATATTTCTTGTTTAGTCTATGACTATATTTTGTCTGTGTAAAAATACTGTCATCGCTCTCTTCTCTATAACCTCTGGTCGATGACCGACACCTTTTCATCATGTGAGTTACAGTAAAATATTAATAAAACAAGCAAATCGTATCAATTACCAGCCTACATCACATACAGTCCATTTAAAGCTTTTTACATTGGTCCTTCGAGCCGGATGACTTTGTCTCAATGTTGCCCGACCCGGGAATCGAACCCAGGACCTCATGCTCAACAGCAACGCTTGCAACCAATAGACCAACGAGGTAGACTATTTAACATTTATAATAATTACATAATGTTTAAAACTTGGTGGTTCAAAGTTGAGATATGGCTTTAACTACGAAAAGAGTGTGTTTATGTTTCTCTAGTGTGATATAAAAAGAAACTTAAGAAGTTATTGTTACTGGAGTAAGACGGGAGTATGAAACTAAAATACAACTTTAGGCATACAAATCTAAGAAAAAAAAATTGTTTGTGCCCCGCATAGGAGAAACGAGATATAAAAGAAGAAATTAAACCTAACATATTAATTAATTAGTTATTATCCATGGCAGATTTGAAAGGCAAAATTAAGTAGTGCCCTTAGACACCCCTTATATTTATTTATACTACTTATTGTAATCCCAGATCACATAAATAGTCTTAAACTAAAAAAAGCATTCAACTGGCGTCCTTATCGCATTCCACAATCTCTTCCTACTCTTCCTTTTCAATAATGGACAATAATGGACACAAAATGAGTTGCCCTTAAAACACCGACTGGTCCTTAATGGTGCCCACCGCTGTTTAAAAATGTTTACAAACATTAGTAAACATTGTCTTTTCCTAATATTATGTGTGTTAGTAAATGCATTAAAAGTATTAGTGTTAGAAAATGTTTGTAAACATTTTTAATAGCCGGTGTGGGATCACCATTAGGCTCATCAGGTTCATTGGCTGATTCCTTTTTCAAATTCTGACGATGTTTCATTCCTTTTCCTGCCACAAGAGGGCGAAACTGTCGATTCAATTCAGAGCTACCAAATCAACTGAATTCAAATTCTAAGTATTAAATCATCGATACAGCAAACTCAATCAATCAAATTCGAAAGCAAGGAAGTCCCACGCATGTATGCAAATGAGCCTAATACACTGGCCTTCAAAACTAAGCACCACACTTTGAAAATGCAAATTTCTCCTAATCTGTACAAGTCAGAGTTTTGAAATCTTCCTCTTTTTCGTGTGAGGATGTAGCCACCTCTGGTGTCAAACTTAATTAAGCTGCCTCTGGGAACCCCACAGGCCTCTGAATTGGCTTTTTCAGACTTACTTTAACTATATAATACCAGGAAAACATCGTGACAGTTTTGATATAAAAAACGTTTTATAGAAAATTTTCATCAACTTCCTTTGATGATCATTATAATCGTGACAATCTAAGAAGTCCGATGACGTTTCTCATTTTACATGTCGCGATAACTTTGTACGTAAGAATTTGTAAGATCATTTCATACTCTTAATTAATTATATTACCCATACACTATAACAACGAGTACCATTCGTAAACATCAAGTTTAATTATTTTTATAGCTGTTAAATCAGACTTCTTAACTCACGACTATAGTAACGTTTTTCGAAAGAAAGTGTTGGACTATTGGTTGCAAGTGCAACTTCTAAGCATGAGGTCTTAGGTTCAATTTCCGGGTCGGGCAAAGTTATATTGGTTTTTCCATCTTAAATTTGTCAGTAGCAGCCTGGAGTCTGGATATGTGCTGGTTGAGGGTAATAGGCTCACCCCTGTTACATGGGACTTTAACATAACTGAAGAAATATGGATGTACAGGTGCACCTCTGCCTAACCTTTCGAGAAATACAGGCGTGATATTATGTTAGCACTATATTATATTTTAATGAAACTAGTTAATTTTGTATATGGTTTGATTGCATTACCCGCTGTCCATGTTTGCATATCCGATGTAATTGTTGTCATTGATATTTTGTTTTGACAGTAGTGATAGTTGTTCGTTGTTATTGTTTATTGTTTTGCGGTTTTAAAAACAAAATAGGCTTTTGGTTTTGGTAAAATAAATAATTGGCGAATGGGATTTAAGAAAGATCAATTGCTGAATGAGATATGTTATTATTTATAAGAAATTTATGAAACTTTCAACGCTTCTATCATCTCGTGAGATGGGCTGAGGGTTGCGGCAGCTATTGAAATGTACTTTTTCACCTATTTGGAAAAAGCTTGGCCAAAAAGATAATGACTCTGTGACGGATGCTTCCAAAATTTAAACTATTTAGCTCCATATTCATTTATTTTTAGTTTTTGATTACACACACAACATTCTTAATTAATGGCAAAATATTGATCTATAAAGCTGGTTAATACAATTGGATTGGTAACGGATCTATTTCTTTAAAACTTACCATATTTAGGTGAAACCTCCTTATTCCGGTCCCCGAAGTTGCCTTCATACAGCTCTCTCTTGGTGGTCTGGTTTTCTTCCTTTTCTTTAGTCACGGGTTCCTTGGCTAGTGAGCTCTTGATCGCTGAGCTCTTCGCTACCGTGTCCTTGGTCTCTAAGCTCTTGGCTTCTGATCTCTTGGTAATCGGCTGCACTGGCTGGGCCTGGCTAAGCGCCACTAGCACTAGTAGCGAGATCTGAGAAATTATAATGAGCTTTTGAGTTGAAGTCTAGTAATAGATTACTAATTTAACTTTGGGTAGGCTCTTCTTTTGTAAAGAATGTACGAAAACGAATTGATTTGAGTTTTGAAGGTCAAGGTCTCAAACTAAGCCTTGAAAATATTTCATAGGATTTGATTAGACGGGCCATTTTCAAAAGTGGTTGTTTGGTAAATACAAGCTTTCTGTGTTACACCAAATACGTAACATGATGTATGTGTCAGTAAATTATGAAACTGCTATGCTTATAACCCCCTAACTAATCTGGTAGTAATATAATTTTAATAGTCCTAGTGCCTATAATTTTGTTAAAGTCATTTCTGAATAATTTATAAAGCTAGTATTTTTGTTATAGGGCGGGCGGGCGGAACTGAAGCCCTTTTCGTCTATAAAGCTCACAATTTTTTTACAAAAAAATCACATTGGAACTAATTTTTCAGAACACCGATAATTCCGATAGTTAAATAATTAAATCACACTAATTAAAATAATGTCACTGAATTCCACGTGAAACTAACCGTCAGCTTCATTTTCGTGCTGATCCGACACGTCTAACCCGTTTGAGCTGCGCGATACGACTATCGAGTACTCGCGACCACCACCGTACTGCGCATGCGTGTAACTGCGGGAGGGGCTTATATGCTCTTGCGCATAAACGAGGGATTGTGCTCAAGTAAATCATGTAGATTACTACAAGGAGTTTATTAGATCTTTTTTTTCATTTTGAAACCGATTTGTGAAAAAAATTCGGTATGTAGAACGGTTTAATGCAATGTACGGCCATTAATCAGTTGTTATGATTCTTGAGGATTTGCAATTTGATGACTTTCGATGTTATGTCAGGTTTTATGAAGTATTTTTCTTGACGTAACTTGGTAATTTTTTTATTGAGGACAGGGCGAATAGGTAGGCTACAGGTTCAAAAGTTCGCGGGAATGTTTTCATAAAATACATTATGGAAAATTATTTTGTAGGAACGAACGAACTTATCTGCGAACTTATGAACCCTCCTTGGTTTTAATTTTAGTTTTGCCAAATACGTATGAAGGTATCTTCTTCTTCGTCGTATCAATGATTCCAAAATTAAATATATTTGGACCAGAATTTAGCCTCGTGAACATTATTTTCATTTGCCTCTCAAAGGTCTTTCAGGGTGCAGGTGTGGTTGCACAGAGAGCACGACAAAAGATGAGGTACCTCTCCTTTTGGGTCGTGACTCCGCAATCGCACTGTAGGTCATTGGAGTAAATTCATATGTGGGTATGACCGTAAATGACTTAGGCCCGACTCAAACTCAAAATTGGCCACGCCTACCTTACCTCTTCAGCTTGGCAAATGTGTACTCAATAGAGCAAGAGCCCAGACACCCTAGACGTTACTGAATTCTTTCTAAACAAAATGTGTGGTCAGTATTCAATGGAAATGAAAGTCTAAATTAGCAAATACGAGTACGTTCCAAGTACAGGCTAACACTACTGAATGCCGCTGATTTTATGTTAAAAGAGTTAGGTAAAGTTTGTGGCGTCTAGGATCTTGGACTTGAGCACATTAATATAAACTTTGAGTGTCTATTTGTGAGCAAATGTGGTAGTTTAAAAATAATACCTTTCCCTGAATAAGTAAGATAATTAAGTACTAAAGATAGCGATAAACTGGAAATGTGCTCTCAAGCTTTTAAAGGTTCTAAAGAAGTGACTGTTAACTTTGAATCACCTGAGCTTTTATTTCTTTGGATAATGTACTCTCAAATAAATGTAAATGCTGTGCAAAATAATTGACTAGTAAAAGTTTATTTTTCAAAATGATTGACGTTTAAAAGGTAACTTTAGTGTGCACTTTGGGTTCACAAGTTTTAGTGAATTTGAATGACTTAATTTACTGAAATGAGTGTACTTATTTTATTTAGACACTAATCAAAGAAAGATAAATTATGATAGAGTAACAATATAAACGTTATTTAATATCTAATGAAAAGAAGAAGTATCTAATGAAAATACGTGATGAACATTGTGATCATGACTAATGGCCGGTTTCCGAGTAGAGAATTTAAAGTTCAGAACGTGAAACCCTGGTTGAACGAATCCAAAATTTGGCCGGTTTTAGGCTAAAGTCAAGTTTGACTAATTCTCTACTTCAAATTCTCATAAAATATTATTACAGTATGCATAATGTTCTTTATGGTCGATTTTAAGAAACATAACGGCAAAAATTTAGATGTAATTTATTATTATTTTTTAGCCTCGATCTATTTCATCGGTGCATACAAGTGTGATGTTTTGTTTTATTAAGACAAAACAAGCCATAGAGAAAATGCACGAGATGATGGAATGCTTTTGTGTCTTTCAGATAATAATGTATCATCTAACGCTTTATTATATCTAACGGCAAACAAGAGAGTGATAATTAGTCTCGAGTAAGATTGAATGTTGGTGTCCGCTGATATTTCAGGTATTTCAGGCAAAGTTAGCCATTTTTTTTTATATACGATCACCCCCACTAGGAATTTCTTCCTGTATCCTTGTGCGTTTTTTAATGAGGAATGGTAAGAATTTTACAATGGACTCGCGGATCCACCCGCGTGAATTTAGTACTTGCATTTCCAGCCTATAAGTAATTATTTTGATATATAAGCTGTATTACAGTAAAGTTTCATCAAAATTCGTTCAGTAGTTTCTGCATGACAGCGTAACATATATCCTCCTCACAAACTTTCGCGTTTATAATATTTCTAAGATGACGCGCATACGCAATCACTTAACGATGATTGAAATTAGTACTTAAATTGAAAATGTTATGAATAGTCTTGCTCTGAAGAATGGCAATGATGACATAATTTTTGTCAAACTCATTATAAGTTTAATCCATCTATGTATCCGACTGAAAGACTTGTATCTATGGTCATGAATAAAAAAAATTAAAAAAAAAAAAATTGTCAAACTGACAGCTAATCTGAATTACCCAAAGACCTTATACTTCTTACTACTAGACTGTGCACTATGGCGCAAAAACCGGTCCGAGCGAGAGGGCTCCCGTTGGTAGTGTGTCTCTTTCTAATGAGGTGACCATGACCAAACATAACACGGGACAAATTGATTGTAAAAACAATAGTGTAAGTATCCCAATATATGTATTTATGCTACCTCGCCACCTAAACCTACCAAATTAATTGAAAAAAAAATGAGTGTATATTTTTTGGAATCGACGTCACTTACCGAGTCGGTGTCGAGCGTACAGAATTTCGACATCGCATGTTTTTCCATTGGTGTCGTAAGAGGCGACTAAGGGACAAACCAGAGAATGATCAGCAGCGTTCTCTGTGCATTTGTAACAACCATACTGGGATCGCCAACCCGCCTGCAAAGCACTCCCCATGAATAGCACAAATAAAACATAGCCCCTAGTGCCCGGCAGCCTGCCTAACCTCGACTACGGTAGCGGTCTAGGTTACGGTATGGCAAGGGGTATAATGAATCCCGGACGAGATCCGGCTACCCCAACAAATACCGACGACAGGACCTGGCAACGTACAACACGCGCACACTCCGGAATCCGGACCGACGATAAGATGACCGAACTCGAAGAGTAATTGAGCAGTTTACGATGGTGTATTCGGGGAGGACTCGATAATCCTCAAATCCCAAGTCTGCATAAGTCTTATTCTTTAAGACCCATCGTATAAATAGGAAAAAAAACTCTTTGATCTTACTCTCAAGCTCATGAAGGAGAGGCGTTAGATGATCCTGCAGTCTTCAGACGATGCTTTGAAATACCCCAAAGGATCTCAATGATTTCACATATTGTCCAGTTGAGTAGACAGTTGAGAAACAAAACTACACCAATTTTATTCCACTAGGAATCAATTTGCGAATAATATTAACAGCCGCTGAATTTTACTCGAACAAAACCCGCCGAAAACGCCGCAAACCTGGTGGTCTTTTTTTTGTTCGCCCTTTTCGGGCAGGCTAAGGTCTTGGACCATACCGCCTCGTCTTCAGTGCAATTTTAATATTCTTTAGTATTCATTAGAATACGGGTGTAACAGATTCTAATGGTTTTTGGAGTATTTGGCAGCAAATTGTATCGAGTCAGCCTTCCCAGTAAGCTTTGCGGAGGTAGTCAATACTACAATAAAATTCTCCGCTCCACTATCCTGAGATCGCTTCTGTCAATGATTTCACATATTGTCCAGTAGACAGTTGAGACACAAAACTACACCAATTTTATATCACAATATCCACTAGGAATCAATTTGCAAATAATATTAACAGCCGCTGAACTTCACTCGAAAAAATCCCGCCAAAAACTCCAACCTGGTGGCCTTACATTTAGTATTACCAGGCCCAAACATTTAAAAGTACTACTCTTACACAGTATTAATGAATTATTTTTTTAATACAATGAATTGATGAATTAAAGGAACAGTAAAAATATTTAAATACGCTTCAAAGTTTCATAGACTTCGAAACGTATTTAAATATATTTTTTATTCGTTCGTTTTGGTATTACATAAAAAAGAAAATATAAAATTTTCTACCATTTCTACCAAACCCAAAGATTAGTTGAGCTGGCAAGATGTCAGACAAGGACACACTACCAGCGGGCACTCTCTCGCTCAAGACCGCTTTTGGTTAGCTACCGCTTATAAGGGAATAGCTAACCTAGATGTATGATAATAGATTTCATTTTAGCTAAACAAAATTTTTTGGTGCACAGTCTAGTAGTAAGAAATACGTATAAAGTCTTTGGAATTACCAATTCGCAATAAGTATTTAGACAGAAGTTTCAAAATAGGTCTAGTTTAAGCAGAAATGGCAAACCACAAACACCAACAAAATTAAATGATATGTAATTTAAAAATGCAAATTCAAATTGCACACCCATTAATTTGCTTAATGGGTGGCGCTCAGAAAAATATTGGCGAAGTGCAAACCAAAAAAAAAGTATTGACAATCTCTCGAGATGAAACCCACTTCTTTACATTGTTTCAGTCCATTATTACTTCTTCAAGGCTAACATGTCTTCAACGATGGTCCACTTAGATAAGTTATGCAAAGTGCAAGCATATCCAAATAATTATGATGCATTGCTCTTAACTGGATCAGTGTTAAGTAAGAGATGCTTGAACTCTGCCTGTATGAGCGACATTTAATTAGGTGTAAAAATAAATCTTGCGTGACATGTGTAATTCGTTATTCATTCATCATTTTATATTATTTTTACGGTTTACATCAGCAGACCTGCTGATGTAAAGAAAACTTATTTACAAACAGCCTAGAACGAAGATGCGGTCATCATTTTTTCGGCGCTTCATCGAATCATTGGGCTTAAGAAAGAACTGTTTGAGTCCTTGACAAGAAACACGCCGAGAAAACAAAAGTACGTCATAAAATAATTGTGTTTGCATTATTGACTAAATGTACTGTTTCGCTATTTCAGGGATGATTCCACGGTTAAAGATGTCCATAATAATGAGTACAATGACCCCTTTTCAGTTTTGGAGCTATTTGTTACATATTTTATATGACAAAACGAAAACCAGTTGAGAGGATTTGTTTCTTAATCGTTCTAAAGTCACCGCCAGATAACAAAAAAATAAAAGTCTTTAACAACGGTCTACCAACTCCAATACCTGGCCGGAGAAGTGTGATAAATTGTGCAAGCACTCTAACGCCCAGGTCAAAGATATGAGTCTTATAGACCCCTCCGCCCGCGCCACGGCGGAAAACATTCATAAGAAGAATTTTATTTTAAAGTTAACACTCTCAAGAAAATGTCGAATAAAGTATTCCTATAAAAATCTCATATTTGAGTGGTATGACTGTACCATGCCCATTCTTTTGTTTATAGGAAGTTTTGCTACTAGGTCATTTTGAGAATAGGACGATCTGCTGTTGTCGTTTTGCGAATTTTGATATGGAGTCTTCCAATATTTCAAAACGATAAGAAAAAAAATGTAAAGGTAGTGTCGCTAACACGGTCAAAACAATTCACTTGGCATTCAGTAATAAGTTAATATCTCATTAACGCGTGGATCGATTTAAATAATTTAAACGGATAAAATGGTTTTACGCTTATGCCTTTCATTTGAGTCCAAAATTATTAAAATATCTCAATAAACATAAAATCACGTTTTCAATTTACATAATTATGCTTTTTGGTACAAGTCGGACTTAATTTTTTTTATTATCTGGCGGAGACTTTAGTGTCTGATTATTTTTGAGTATTACTGAATATCCTGACTGTTGGTTTTTCATTAGTGATTGAATTCCTCCTTGTATCTACCTATAATTAACTCCTAGCTTCTAGTAGGTAATTATCAGTCTGTAGTACCTGTCTTTTTTGGCTATACCAAGTGGCTAGCATTTTTTTTAAAACCGCGCTTATTTATTATTGTTACGACTTAGCTAGTAGTTGTATCACACTATTGGAGTATGTAGTGTTGCGTCAGATAATATGTGTGCAACTGTGTAGTATCCGGCGGTGTGACCGGCTGGCTGTTATATCTTGTTTCCTGACTTGTCTAGTAATTGCTGTACACTTACATAAATCAAAATTTATAAGGTATATTTAATTTTATAAGATGTGGGTGACCTAAGTTAGATCCTGAGAGTATAGTATAGTATTATGCATACGGTGGGACACATTCTCACCTTCTCCATCTATTTAGGGTTAGACCGCACCCTCATCATCATCATCATTTTAGCTGAAAGACGTCCACTGCTGAACATAGCTGCCCCCCCAAGCGTCGCCACATTGACCGATCCCGTGCTTCTCGCATGCAGCGAATTCACCCTTCTTTGATTGAGTCAATTTCCACGACCCTGAGCCAGTCTTATCCAGAACAGTATCTTTATATTCGTCAAATCAAATTAAATCAAAATATTAATTTGCTAGAAATACATTGTTCAGAAGGTAAGATCATAAAGCCTAAGTAATTGAATTCTGCCTGCAAGCAAGTGTGAAAATTATTTATAAAATAATTTGTAAGAATTAAATTAACGTCTTGGGAATCCTGTACCAGCGCTACCTATATTCCTTACAGCTGACTCTTGACAGTCAGCTCAATTGGCAAAACATGAAGAGAATAAAAAAGAAATGGCCAAGGTTAAACCACATAAAGCCATTGAATTGTCAATGCGCTTGCGCAACGCAATTGTTCTACAGTAGGTTCTTGACAACCAGTGAAATGTCTATACATACCTCGTTGGTGTAGTGGTAGCAAGCACAAATGGTCAAATAAGCTGGAAAATAAATAAATAAGTAATTTCGAAACCGAAGGAGGTCGTGGCTAAATAATAACAGCCGCACTAGTCGATCATCAAGGATAAGCAACGCTTGACGAGGTCGGTCCGTGGATGGGTGACCATTTCAACATACCGAGTTTCCTCCGTGCCTCGGAAAGCCGTTGCTTCCGGCTGTCATTTGAAGATCTTTGACAGTCGTTACGGGTAGTCTAAAGCTTGAGATCTGGCACCAGTCCTGCCAAGGAGTACCGTGTTACCCAGTTACTGGGTTGTGGAGGTCAGATAGGCAGTCGCTCCATGTAAAACACTGGTACTTAGCTGAATCCGGCAAGACATCCGGTATAGTTGGGAAAAGGCTAGGCAGATATTAAATAATATCGAAACCATTGATATATTTAATTTTATTTATATTTAACCATTGGTTGAGTTAACTACGGATAAAAAAAACTGAGCCGAGGTGAAGTGATGATATTATGTACGAACATGAAGAAGCTCTACTGTTGAGGATGAGGTATTGGATTCGATTACCGAATCGGGCGGTGTTGTTGGGTTTTTCCAACAAGAATTTCTCAGAAGCAGTCGGGAGTCTGCATTTGTGCCCGATTGATGGCCTTGCCCACTATTACGTGGGACTTAAACACGTTACACACGTAACGGGTGTGCTTTATACAAATACACTGTGTACGACTAAATTCGAGGTAAAAAGTTGGTTTGCAAACACAAACCAACAGTTACAACAATTACATCACATTTATAGTTCCCTTAACAAATTATAATCATGCATTCTCACTCACTCTATAAGGCATTATGGGTCTTAATTAACGCCATAAAGAATAATTATTGTATTAAATACTTAATTTACAAATATGGGAGCAAATAACACAAAAGTAGGTACTTGACCTCATACTTTTAGGTAAACAAACAATTGTGCGACAATGTCGTCATAACATGAGATTTCTGTCTAGCTGTGACCGCGGCTTCGCTCCCTTCTACTACCTGCACTATCTACCTTATCCTACATAACCTACCCTAACTACCCTAACCTACCTACCTTACCCTTCCTATCCTACCCTTCTGACCTTAGCTTACCTACTCTACCCTACCCTATCTACCATTTTTTTTATTTTTAGGGTTCCGTACCCAAAGGGTAAAAACGGGACCCTATTACCAAGACTCCGCGGTCCGTCTATCTGTCTGTCTGTCTGTCACCAGGCTGTATCTCATGAACCGTGATAGCTAGACAGTTGAAATTTTTTAATTCACAGATGATGTATTTCTGTTGTCGCTATAACAACACACTAAAAACAGAATAAAATAAATATTTAAGTGTAGATCCCATACAACAAACGTAATTTTTGTGCCTTTTTTGTGATAATGGTACGGAACCCATCGTGCGTGAGACCGACTCGCACTTGGCCGGTTTTTTTTAATTTCTTTCATTAAAAACCTTCTACAAAAAATGAAAATAAAATAATGAATGAAATCGACAGGTAAAGCCGTTCTCAAGTTATGGCTTGACCAAGAGAAAAAGGAGTACAATTTTATATAAATATATAATAGTTTCTGCCAGCGGCTTCGGCCAAGGTAACGCAATGGAACCCCAAGGGAACGTAAGCCCGGGATAAAAAGTATCCTATGTCCTTCTCCAAGGTCCAATATGTCTCTACACCAAAAAATCATTAAAATTGGTTTAGCAGTGAAGGCGTAAAAACATAACAAACAGACAGAAAAAACTACACAGTTACTTTCGCCTTTCCGAGTACAATACATAGAATGGATTCTGTGGTATTTTTTTCTAGATAAACCTCTGTGTATATTACCGTTCGTGATATTTACTGTAACAACATGATGTTCCTATATTAAAGCTTTTTGCTTTGCTTTTGGGATTAGAAGAAAACCAGAACAAAAGGTTATTCTGCTCATGAGCGTAAATACTGTTCAACCCATCTCTTAGGCCTCTGCCTCGAATTTTGCAGGCAGCGGGGCGGCGGCGGCGGCGGCGGCGCGGGAGCGGGGCGGGCAACTCAGACCCGTTCTCGAAACCAGCGGGCAGATCGCGCGACACTATAGCAGGCGGAACGGCACGGAGGAATCTCGGTATGCTGAAAATGGTCACCCATCCACGGACCAACCTCTTCAAGCGTTGCTTAACCTTGAAGACCGACCCGTGCGGCTGTTATTATTTAGCTACGAGCTTATAGCAAGCAGTGGTGGCCCAGTGGTTGCAGCCGCGCCTTACAAGTTGTAGGTCGTGAGTTCAAACCCAGGTAGGCGCTTTACTTTGTGTAAATTAACCATTATCACTACCTCAAAACGGTGTACAAATATCGTAAGGAAACCGGCATGTCTTAGAACCAAATATTTGAAGACACGTGACATCCATCAACCCACACTGGGCCTGCGTTGTGGATTACGGCCCATCCCCTCTGAACAGAGAGGTGGCCTATGTCCCAGCTGTGGGAGCATTAAAAGGCTGATGATGATGATGATTATAGCGATATATATATATATATATAAAACATAATATAACATAATATTCGAGGAATACAGGTGTGATAACCTTTATTCCTCGTAGGGATAAGCAGAGGTCCACTTATCGTACACCCACGTTTTGCCAGTTATGTTTACGTAATATGGAAGAACTCAGATGGAAATACTCAAAAATACTTTGTAGGACCCGGGAATCCAACCCAGCCCAGAAGTAGCACTTCCGACCACTAAACCAACGAGACAGTGATCTCGCGTTATATCTAGTACATAAATTTAATTAATCAAAACGACGCTCTTAAAATGCCAGTCGTGTGAAATATAAACTGTTAACACGACAGACAAATTGTATTTAATCGTTGGGACATTATGAACTGCCACAGATTGTATCGCCATCATAAATAGGTGCAGAAGGTTCACTTCAAAAGCCAAAATATAAAACATACTTGCCTTCTAAAGTATGTGCAACTTCTTAATTAGTTTCGTGACTTTGTCTTTTCACCGATAAAGGCTTAGATACAGATGACAACTAATGGTGTAATAAAATTAAAATTTAGGCACCTTTATGAACTCTTAAAGAGAGTTGCTCAAGGTCCCTAAATTTCACAGTTATATCTGCAAGGGATTGCCACATGGTCGGAAAGTCAAAACATGTCGGACTGACCACAACACATTGCAGTAGCGCTTGACAATCCCATATATTTTGGACTTTTTGACTATCGTCATAGCAGCTAGATTGTCACTCGCTTAAATAGCCCAAGAACTCTTCACGTAAAAAAACACGACAAATCTCACGAGAAAACTTTCACGGGAAAACGTATGGTCCTGAACTACATGAAGAACTATCCTAACTTTTTGCCCCGGTCAATTATAGACGTATTAGGAGGCACAGATTGTTCGTCGTACCGGGCAGTCAAACCACCGCTCGAGCCCAGTCTCCCATCCCTCGTACACTCTCCGCCGCTAAACGCTCTCTTGGATGCTAAGCCCGATTGGGATGCGTTCGCGGACGAATGGAAGAAGATCTTGTCTGTATGTCTGGAGTATTGTGATATGAGCGTATGACTGGCGATGCCGTGTAAATTTAGATATTATCATTGTTGTTTGTTTATGTTTCTACTATTTTTATTTTTAATGCTTTTTAAAAACACGTCTTTAACTAATCAAAAATTGTTTTTTTATTTCACAGAGGCCTACATGGGCACTTAAAAAAGGTCGACAAAAGGTGCACGGTTCGGGTTGGTCGTTTCCTATGGAGAAGAACCGGCAATAAACTCGGTTACTCTTTTAAAACATGGTTTGGTTTTAGAAATCTAGAAGGCCTACTAATGTAACTGGCCTTTGGCCGTGTTATGTTAAATTAATAGTAGATTAGTAGCCAAAGGCTGTAAGGCATCAATTGCAGCCCGAGATATTTAGGCGCACGAGCGCAGCGAGGGCGCCTATAGTTCGAGGGTGCAATTGATGATTACACCCGAGCTAACTATTCTGCTTTACATCTCGATTGTGAGGTAAGTAGAAAAAAACCGGCATTACAAGAATAAAACATTTTAAAAAATATTTATTTTTCAAGAACGAAATTGAGCTTCGCTGTTCGATATTTAAAATTTATGACTATTTTTTTTTTTGTTCCCCCTTATTGGGCAGGCTAAGGTCTTGGACCATACCGCCTAATCTTCAGTGAAATTTTAACATTCTTTAGTATGTATTAGAATACGGGTGTAACAGATTCTAATAGTTTTTGGAGTATTTGGCAGCAAATTGTATCGAGTCAGCCTTCCCAGTAAGCTTTGCGGAGGTAGTCAATACTACAATAAAATTCTTCGCTCCACTATCCTGAAATCGCTTCTGTCAATGATTTCACATATTGTCCAGTTACGTAGACAGTTGAGACACAAAACTGCACCAATTTTATATCACAATATCCACTAGGAATCAATTTGCAAATAATATTAACAACCGCTGAACTTCACTCGAAAAAATCCCGCTAAAAACTCCTTGATGACTATTATACTCACACGAAGACAAGGCTGAATAGCAAAGCGACCTCTTTGGTCATTGGGCTGAATGCATGATGTCTATTGCCAGTATGATGGTTAGATGTACGCGAACTTTTTGAAAGAAAGAAGTGTTTTTTTTTTAATTACTTACCGCCCTAGGGCTTTTCTAGCTACATTATTACCCTAGAGCGCTAATTAGTCACCTACAAGCCCCATTTGGAGGTAATAAGAACCTACTTACCGAACATGAGAGATGTAAATAAATAATAATGATAAATACATTATTGCAACATTTATATTAAATAGAAATAGATCATCCCAAGACTGTAGTTTAAAATTGTATCCCACAAAGTGAGATGTATCCATCTGTATATATAATATACTAATTCCTTCATCTGTCACCAATTTATTCTAATAATAAGAAGTGTATGTAATATTTTACGCTATTTAATGTTAATATTAACTCCATAACTCTTCTGTGTCAGTGAACATTCTGCAGCTATTTATTTTCTGTCAACGTGTAACAGTTCGCGGCGACATTACGGGAATTAAAGCAAGTCACAGCTGCGCGCAGCGTGCGTGTTGCAAAGCTGACGGCTTCGCTGTGTGTACCAAGTGAGTGGATTGAACTTAGGTTAGATATGATTACTAGGCTGACTAAGTATGTTTTGGGATTTTAGGCCTTCATAAGTGAAAAGCCTGAACTGTTGAAAGTTCTGGGTTTGTATTGTAAGCAAGAAATACCGAAAAATCTTTTTGGGTCTATATTTAGCTGTGGAAGAACACGTCATTTCAGCCTAAACATTGGCTGAAATGATCATGTTGATAAACTTAAATAGAGTAGATTTCCATGCTTCAAGAAACACCAATGGTTTCTCTCGGGACAACCACGATATTTACTTTTGGCCAGTCAATATTTTGGTAGTGAGGTTGGCTCTTGGCTGCCCAGAGAGTTCGAATGCCTTGTAGAGTATATTTTAAAGCCTTGAGTATTCGATATTTTTATTTATTTATTCATGAATAAGAGACAACCATACAAAGTAACTTAACAATAAACACAAAAATAGACAAAATCGTTTAAAGTAATTTTGACAATAAAATTTAGGCAGGTCAACAGTTGGATAATATGAAAATTAGATTGTAAAAATGGCTTGGTTGTATTTGGAATGATTCGCCCTATCCCCTCGTACTAGTATAAAACTGTATCACGAGTGGATAGTCTTCTTCAGGGGTGCGCCAAAGTTCACCTAAATTTTCAACTCCGATAATTGGAAATCCGAAAATGTTTTTCCTAACATTTTTCGTCCTAACAATCACAATTCCTAACTACTCTGTCTCTAATGTCATAATTCAGAAGTATTCAACTTCATAATGTCAGTAGCAATAAACATTTATTATACTTTTATTTGATTTCCTATATTTTCTCAACATAACTATCTTTTACACTATTATTCAAAGTCATATCTTTTTTGTTTAGATTTGTTTTTATTCATAATAATCAGTATTATATACATTAATTTTGCGTAACTTTATTTTCACTTAACATGTATAACATATAAGAATAACAGGTACCATGGTACAAGTATTCAAATAAATACATGTTTTCATATACACATTTCAATTAAATTAGTTTCATAATAGCGGCTATAGCTTTCAAATAATCACTTTTATTGGTGTATTTTGCTTTAAAATTAAATATATATTTAATTCTATCATATTTGCCGTTGATTTGGAAGTTCATTTTATTTTTGTAGGTAGTACTCATAAATAGAAAGCTTTATAAAAATTTTCAAGACTCGGCAATGTTATGTTTTTTTGTATGTTTTTCGTGAGGTAAAAAAGTGAGAAAAAGTCCAAGAGCGAGCGAAGCGAGCTCGGGAACTTAGGGCACCCCGACACGGATAGGTTAGGTTCGAAGGAGATGACGGAAGCTGAAGTGAGCGAGCAAAGCGAGCGAACGCAGCTCCCGTCATCTCGTCGATGCGGTGAAATACCGGCAGCTAAATAGACGGATCTCAAAGTCCTTGAAAACCGACCTCCGCCGCCTTAATACCGAAAGCATTAAAGATGCTATCGAGCGGAATAAGGGCTCCAAGGTCTTTGCAAGAGATCTGTCTATTGGGCAGAGCCAGCTCACAAAACTGAAGACCGATGATGGCAGGATTGTATCCCCCAAACCGGAGCTTTTGAGGGAGATCGAGAGTTTCTATGGGCAGTTGTACACGTCAACCAGTAAACCCGTTGCGAATCTAGCAAACGACCCAAGAGCTAGATTGACCCGACACTATACCGAAGATATCCCGGACGTCAGCCTGTACGAGATTAGGATGGCTCTGAAACAGCTCAAAGACAACAAGGCGCCGGGTGACGACGGAATCACGGCTGAACTTCTGAAGGCGGGTGGAAAACCGGTCCTTAAGGCCCTTCAGAAGCTGTTTGATTCCGTCATACTCGAGGGCAAAACGCCACAGGCATGGTGCAGAGGTGTGGTGGTCCTCTTCTTCAAAAAGGGTGACAATGCCCGGCTGAAGAACTATAGGCCTATCTCACTTCTTAGCCATGTCTACAAGTTGTTTTCAAGAGTCATCACGAATCGTCTCGCGCGCAGGTTTGACGATTTCCAGCCTCCCGAACAAGCCGGATTCCGAAAAGGCTTTAGCACCGTAGACCACATACATACGCTGCGGCAGGTTATACAGAAGACCGAAGAGTATAACCTGCCTCTCTGCTTAGCGTTTGTGGACTACGAGAAAGCCTTCGATTCGATCGAGACTTGGGCTGTACTGCAGTCTCTCCAACGGTGCCAGATCGACTACCGGTACATTGAGGTGTTGAAGTGTTTGTACAGAAACGCCACCATGTCAGTCCGTCTTCAGGATCAGACCTCGAAACCAATATTTCTCCAGCGTGGCGTGAGACAGGGAGATGTCATTTCTCCGAAACTGTTCACTGCTGCGCTGGAGGATGTTTTCAAGGTTCTGGACTGGAGGGGCCTAGGCATCAATGTTAATGGCGAGTACATCACTCATCTTCGGTTTGCCGACGACATAGTGGTCATGGCTGAGACCATGGAGAGCCTCAATACAACGCTCGATGACCTCAGTAGAGCTTCCGGAAGAGTGGGTCTTAAAATGAACATGGACAAAACCAAGGTGATGTTGAATGCCCATGTTACACCCACTCCTATCAAGGTTGGAGACTCTACACTCGAAGTTGTGGAAGATTATGTCTACCTGGGACAAACGATCCAGTTGGGTAGGGCCAACTTCGAGAGAGAGATAAACCGTCGAATCCGACTCGGCTGGGCAGCGTTCGGGAAGTTGCGCGGTGTCTTCTCGTCCAACTTACCACAGTGTCTCAAGACAAATGTCTATGACCAGTGTGTGTTGCCAGTGATGACATGTGGCTCTGAGACGTGGTCGCTTACAATGGGCCTTATCAGAAAGCTTACAGTCACTCAAAGGGCAATGGAGAGGGCTATGCTCGGCATTTCCTTGCGTGATCGAATCAGAAATGTAGAGATCCGTAAGAGAACCAATGTTACCGACATAGCTCGAAGAATTGCCAAACTTAAGTGGCAGTGGGCAGGGCACATTGCTCGCAGAACGGATGGCCGATGGGGCAGAAAGGTTCTGGAGTGGCGACCGCGAACCGGAAGACGTTGCGTTGGAAGGCCACCCACCAGGTAGACCGATGACCTCGTGAAGGTTGCGGGGATCCGCTGGTTGCGAGACGCACGGGACCGATCAATGTGGCGACGCTTGGGGGAGGCCTATGTCCAGCAGTGGACGTCTTTCGGCTGATATGATGATAATAACCAGATTGATTATTTAATGTATAGGTAATACATTTTAGTAGAGTTATATTAATTAAGTTACATGATTGGAATTGTCTGTGTTGTTTTGTGTTTGGATATGGGTGTAGGGATATGTAAATGTGTATATGTTTTATGTATGTTTCTGTATGTGTACAGTTATGTGTGCTTTATTATTTATGTGCCCCGTTATACCCAATTATTTAGAAGATTTTCAGTGCTGTTGTAGTCTAGTGTTTTCAAATATTTATCCATAGTTTTTTTGCATGTTTGGCTGTCAAGATTCCTCAATCTTAGGTTTTTACTCACTTTGTTGTAAAGGCTAGGTAATTGTGAAATTTGTGTGCAAAAGATGTTCTATATTTGGGTATATTATAAACTATATCTAATCGTCTCCTTTTTACAATGCATTTTGCAATGCATTGTCGTCCTGGCATGATTTTCAGCCAGTATCAGCAGAGATTGAGCCATCGATCCGAGAGATATAATAATGCACAAGAGGGTAGGTGGCGCTGACATGTAAACAGTGTACTGTGATGTGTTCCCGTTTAAATTATTACGAAAAATACTAAAATCAATAGTTGGACCTTATAAAGTGTATAGAAGTGAATCTGGACATTCAAGCTCGCTGTGACAGTGTTGTTGGATTTTTTTATTTTGTGTTTATAACTAAACAAAAACAAAAAATTAAAAACTATCATATCTTTGTCTGCCTAAGAATTTTATTAAGTGCAATAGTGATAAAAACCTGGATAATCTGGATAATCATTCAACATTCTGCATTTACAAGAGTGATTCTCGTATTCAAGATCCGTTTTTTATTTGAATCACGAAGCTAATGTTGTGATCACAACACCATCTAGCGTGAATCTCTGAAATTATATCACATTAAGTATTGTCTCACTTAAAATAGTGTTACCTCCACAAATAAATAATTAACTCTGTTGATTGATACGAAACAGCGACATCTATTAGCGTGGAATACAGTAACAACACCAACACGGTCGTAAATTTCGACTGCTCAAATACTGTACGTGTGGCGCATCGGTTCTACACTCACCTTCAACATTTAATCAGTACAGCCCGAGTTCGAATCTGACTCAAACTGATATCTGTTTTTGTGACCTCTATTTAGAATACCAAATATTTATACCATGGAGTATTTGGAAAACGTAACTTTCCGTCGTAACCGCACTAGATCAGAGCCAAACATTGATGACAGTGATATAATTTCACAAACAATGGATTGTACTACCTCAAATAGTATGCCAGACATGTCCGAGAACGAAGACGATCAAATGTCAATTTTAAAAGATGAGATCGAAAAACTAACGGCTCAATTAAATAGTGCACACACTGAAATTGAACTACTATCGTTAGAAAATAAAAATTTGAAGCGGACTAACGAAGATTTAGTGAAGAAAAATGATATTTATAAGAAGATTAATTACAGTCCAGCAAAACAGAAAAAACAAACACCAAAGAAAAATACAAATAATTTCACAAAAACAAAACAAACACAAACTGAAGAAATCATGCAAACAGACTGTACACCTTCTACACAAGGGACGTCGAAAAACAAAAGAGAAGATATCAACTTATGTCTCTCAAGCACTTCTCAAGAAAGAATATCGCATACAGATCAAACTGACTTATCTTCGAAACACAAAATATGTCTACTTAGTAATGAAACTTCCAACAGAATATACAAAATCACACAGAGAACTCAATTATGTAATTTTGAAATATGCCATTATCGCAAGCCTAACTGTAGTATAAATCATTTACTTGAAAATATTGACGAAAAAGTACGAAACTTTACCTACTGCGACTACTGTATTATTTATATAGGCGAAGTACATTTTAGAAAAACGCATAATTATATTGAACTTGTGTCGTTTGTACGCGAAAAACTAGTTGCTTTAAAACATACAAACTTTATAATATGTCTACCGACATTTAAATATATGGTTAACAATAATATTATGTATAATAGCCGAATTGATACTTTCAACAATTTACTTTATATGGATGTGGAAACATATAATTACGCATATATTTTGGACTCGAATTTAAATTTGCCGTATACTTCCGACACATACAGCCCTCGTTATGGCACTCTAAACAATAAAGGCTTATATACTATAATATTAGATCTCCAAGATCTCGTCCTAGACATAAGTGCCCTGAACTCTGCACCCTTAGAGGTTGACTGTCCTCAGGAGAATCAAATGAGTGCTGTACAGGACCCGCAAACACCAGATGGCTCTCAGTTTTTTCTATAACTGTCTCAATATTCTCCATCAAAATATAGCCGGTCTAGTGAACAAATCTGACACATTTTTAGTTAAGTTAGAAGAATTATACAATAAGGGAACTATTGTTGACGTTATCTGCATTACAGAACATTTTATGGAATCAGGTAATGAAGATTTAATCCATTTACCCAACTTCTATCTGGCTGCTTATTACTCAAGAAATTCGAAACGGGGAGGTACATGCATCTTTGTCAGAGCAGGACTGCAATATCGAGTACTAATTGACGTAGCTAAACAATCGATTTCAGGACAATTTGAATGTTGCGCTGTCGAACTTACAGCTTCTAACACTATTATTATTTGTATATACAGGGTACCTAAACATAACTACACAGTATTTTATGAAAAATTAGACAACATACTCAAAAAGCTTTGCTCCGGAGCAAAAAACATTATTCTTGCAGGAGATTTTAACATCGATGTTTTAAAGAGAAATAAAATTACAATGGAATTTGAATATTTTCTCTTACAATATAATTTAAAACTAGCGCTGTACAAGCCCACAAGACTCAGTAGTAATACCTGCATCGATAATTTTGCACATAGTTACCAAAGGGGCTGCAAGGCCGAAATCATAGATTTAGCTCTCTCGGATCATACATCTCAAACTTTGAAAGTGCCCATAAAAAAGTCTTGCAAATTACATTTCTGGAAATGCAAAAGAAAAGATTATTCTGCAGAAAATCTTATTAAATTTAAAAATCTCCTAGGTTGTTTATCTTTCGTAGAAGTTTTTACGGCTAAAGACGCAAACATATCTTTTGAAGCCTTCATGGAAGATTTTATATTATTATATAAATTATGTTTTCCAGAAAAGATAATAACTGTTAAATTAAACAGGAAAACCAAGTGGATATCTCGAGGGATAAAGATATGCAGCCAGAAACAAAGGGAGTTACTTTGGAAATATCGATTTGACCCTAGCCTTAAAAATAAAAATAATCTAAGGAAATATTCTAATGTCTATAAAAAAATTATAAAGTTGACTCAGAAAGCCCAAAACAATTATTTTATAAGCTCATCCAAAAATAAATCTAAAGCCGCTTGGCAGGTTATTAATAAATCTAAAATATGCTTACCACAGGAACAAATTATGACTATAAACAGAGACAATTTGACTTTTACACGCCCCATTGACATCGCCAATGAATTTAATAATTACTATATTGACACAATTGAAAATAATATAAATTCTGATAAGACTAGTGGTAATTTTTTTGAAAATCATTCGTCACAATCTTTGTTTATGACACCGGTCTCAGATAATGACATTATAAGAATTATCTCTGATCTTAAAAATACGAATACTGTTGGTTATGATGGCGTTTGTACTAAGGTCCTAAAGTATGTAAAGGAAGATATAGCACAGCCATTAGCTCACATTATTAATCTTTGTATTGTAGATGGCATATTTCCCAACAGATTAAAAAAAGTTATTATCAAACCTTTATTTAAAAAAGGGGACAAAACGGATATGATTTTTCATATCCGTTTTGTCCCCTTTTTTAAATAAAGGTTACAGACCTATTGCAAAAATCTCCGTCTTTTCAAAAATTTTTGAGAAAGTTATATACAAATCCATATACACATATTTTGAAAAATATAACCTATTTTGCAATGAACAAAAAGGCTTTCGCAAAAATATAAATATTAACATGGCACTTTTTGATTTAATTAATAACATTATGCCATCAGTTGACAAAAATAATCCAATCTGTACTATATTTACTGATATGACGAAAGCCTTTGACTATGTTGACCATAAGATACTGCTACAAAAGTTACATGGCTACGGTGTAAGGGGAAATATCCTAAAATTGATAAAATCATATTTATCTGATAGAGTTCAATGCACCGAAGTCACTAGATTATGTCCTAAAACCAAATTAGAAACCGTACACCTATCAAAACAAAGATGCATAAAGTATGGCGTGCCCCAGGGCGGTGTGCTGGCATCACCTCTTTTTTTGATTTACATCAATGATCTCCCAAAAACAATCCAGCACAAGATGGTTCTTTTCGCAGACGACAGCACAGCCATAATTGAATGCAATGACATAAATAACTATGAAAATGACATTAATGAATCTCTAACTAAAATAATAAACTGGCTCAATGATAACAATTTGAAAATTAATTTAAGTAAAACCAACATCATGCAATACCATCAACGTCGTGAGAATGCTGACATTAATATAATTTATAAAGACATTAAAATACAGGAAGTTGATAATGCTAAATTTTTGGGAATCACTATTGATAATAAATTGACTTGGAACAATCATACTGACATAATATGTAAACGATTAAGTAAATCTGCCTATGCGCTATTCCAACTCTCAAAAAAGGTTAATATTGAGACATTACTGACAGCATACCATGGACTTGTGGCTTCTGTTTTACGGTACGGTGTTATTTTCTGGGGGCAGTCAGCTAATAGGGAGTCTGTATTTAAGATGCAGAAACGCTGCGTAAGGTCTATGTGTGGTCTAAAAACGACGGATAGCTGTATTCCATACTTCAAAAGACTAAAAATATTGACACTGCCAGCAATGTACATAATGGAAACTGCATTGTTTGTGAAAAAAAACCCACATTTATTTGTAAGCCTATCTGCAGTCAGAAGGAATCCAATGCGTTCTCAATATCGTAACAAACTTTGCAATGTTAAATGTAAAACAGCCTTAATGAGTAAAAGCTTTTTCAACAACGCCCCAAAAATATATAATATAATACCCGATGCCATTAAAAACATGCCATTATTAAAATTCAAAAAAGCACTTAATAGCTTACTTATTGATAAATGTTACTATACAATGGAGGAATTTCTGAATGATGAATCATTGAAAACCATATAAAATGTTTGTTATTGTAATGCGTCAGTATAAATAAATGTTCTTAATAATATTATAACAGAAATAAAATACTGAGTTTTGTTTGGATTAATAATGTTGACATTTAATAATTTTGACATCTCATAATCTTTGACATGGTAATTTTTTGACATTTTAAATTAAGTATATTGATTTACGTACTTACTTGGTTTTGTTTCTTTCTACTCTCTGACTTTTTATTGTTAATTTAATTATTGGTTCTGCTAATTTAATACGCATGATCTTACGACAATGTTTTTTTCTTATTTTTTCTCTAGACATTTGATTTGTTAATCTCCAGGTAGATACCTACACCTAATATTTGTACGCCTCTTGGCATGACATAGCGCTCTATTTTCATTTTAAACGCAACATCTGTATTTTATTACCTATGTGAACAAATAAATATGATTTGATTTGATTTGATTTGATTTGACGTATGTGCAAAATCAGGCTAAATAATCTCTTTTTCTCATTGTCATATTTTGTTGGGAAACTCAGGTACTTAGTTAAATTCAACATGGTCGGAGTGAGAACAGACATTGGTTCAACGCCCTGATACATGTGCAATAACATTTAGTTTTAATTTCCCCCTACATTACTCATAATAATTATGTGGGGCACAGCTGTGTCTAAGTCTAGAACGAGTATGTGTGACGAAACACCTACAATATGCGCTGGACTGTACGCTAATCACCTCAGGGCTTTCGGTGTGGCGAAATCTTTGGCGGACACATGTGTATGTGTAGCGCAGTAGATATACTATAGAAACCTGGTTGCTTTAATAAGGGATCCGGTTGATATAAGGAAATGTGCTCGAAAAGCACCTACTTTAAACCGGAGGCAGTATTAAAGAAGGAAAAGAATAATATAGTTACTCAACTGATGTCCTGAGATCACTTGGAAGCTAGTCAGGGTCTTTGTATGGTATGTTCAGCAGTGAATGTCATACGACGAAAGAGATGGTACTTAGATTACATTTGACCACATTTGCACACACATCATCTTTTTGCCCTTGTCCCGTGTTAGTTGGGGTCGGTGCAACACTTTTCTTCTTTTATTCCATCCTGTCAAATGTCACGCTTTCACTGATTCCATTTTCTTTCACATCACTCCTCACACAATATAGAATTTATCTTTATTCGAGTATCCATGACTCAAAAGATGGTTAGTAAAACTTAAAAGTCAGTTTCAATGCTGCTAAGACCCAGACGTGTCATTTTTCCGCAAAAAAGAGCCAATTCCACCCGGTTCCAACCTTCCGTGGTGTAACCGTGCCGATAACGGGCCATCTCGACCTTCTTGGTTTTACGTTAACAGTGACCCTTAATTTTTGGTCCATTTATTAAGGCAAATGCTCAATTGGCTGCAAAAAAGTAGGGGATCCTTGCGAAGGTGAGACGGTACTTCACGCCTGAACAGCTGTTTCACTTGTATAAAGCGCAAGTTCGGTCATGCATGGAGTACTGCTCTCATCTCAGGGATGGATCTGCCAGGTACCAACTTCATGCACTTGAGTCGATTGACAGACGGGCCAAGAGACTTATCGGCAACGATGCGCTGGTTGACTCAAAGCTCCAGAGCCTTGAACACCGACGAAGAGTTGCCAGCCTGTCGGTTTTCTATCGGATACATTTCGGGGAGTGTGCGATGGAACTGCACAATTTGATTCCACCATCGGTACATAAGCGTTTTGAAAATACTTTCATTGTGCGTACAGCTAAGTAGTGGAATTGCCTGCCCTGTCTTTGTTTCCTGATAGCTACAACCTAGGGGTCTTTAAGTCAAGAGTGAATAGGTTACTTCTAGGCAAGCGGGTTTCACCTTCGACCAAACGTTGCGACAACTCATGTGAGATATATCAACAACGACCCACAAAAACACAGTCTAGGCGAAACGAAATCATACTTAGGATACTGTTGGAGCTGCTCCACATCCTGCGCGACATGGACCACCACCTTTTGCGCATGGTTGTGTAGAAACAATCTACATGTGCATCCGCAAACATCCCAGATGCACTACAGAAGCGAGACAGCCCGACCAGCATCCTAAACGCATTATTGTACTGAACACGGAGAGCGCTGTAAGATCTTTGCGTATATCTAGCCCACAGGCTGCTCGTGTAAAAGGACGTACGACGAAGCAGGCTCGAAAAAAAAACCATCCATCTTTTTACGTTGTAACAACCGCCATGTGTGTAGGCTTTTAACAAAATTCTAAGCTCTATAGTCAACTAGTTGCCGATAAAATAACTTTACCCGATCACCAGCTACTACTTTTAGATTGTACATAGTTAAACTTTAAATAAGTTGCCTAACATTTTTGTTAAGCGAAGTTTTACCAACACCATTTACGTTTGCTCTACATTTAAAAAGTATTTCCCTCAACAGCTTCAGCAACATGTTCGGGCGAGTATTGTGACGTCACAGCCGCTGCCTGTATTTGCTGGACCACTAAACAAATTAGGGACAGAAGTATCACTGGAGAACAAACTACCTTTATTCTATCAAGAACTAAAATAGCTACATACTTGCGTATGTATGCTTTGCTAACTTACTAATATTATAAATGTGAAAGTTTGGATGGAAGTGTGTGTGCAATTTATAAAGTATTGCAATAATCTATAAATAAAATGCAATTTATAAATCGCTATTTCTCTCGCTAGATGTCTCACTGATACACGAAAGAAAAAAAACTACTTGTTTCCCGTGTATGGTTAGGTGAATGTTTTGTGGTATTGTTATCCTTATTGGTGGCTCAATCACGCCAGAACGGCTTAACGGATCTGGATAAAATTTGGCACAGGGATAGATAGGTATGTAAAGTCTGGAATAGCATAGGCTACTTTTTATCCTGGTATAATATTCCCTTGGGATGATTAAACACTTATCACGCGGGCGAAGCCGCTGGCAGAAGCTAGTATACCAATATGGCTGAAGCGCCCGTATTAGATAAAATATAAAGTGTTTTATACCCTATATTCTAAGTTATTTCCTCCACTCGACTTAATCAAATGGCCGTTGGGCCCAAAAAGTTCTAGTGCGGCGACCGCGTACAGGAAGACGTAGCGTGGGAAGGCCTCCATCCAGGTGGAGCGACGACCTGGTCGTCTGCTACGCTACAGACTATGCTACGGGAGTTCAGGGGATGTGAAACGCACATGACCGATCAGTGTGGCGACGCTTGGGGGACGCCTATGTCCAGTAGTGGACGTCTTTCGGCTGAAATGATGATGAATGATGTTGAAGAGTCAATCAAATATAGGCCTCATGCTAAACAAAAAGTAGTCTGTAGCGTTATCAAAGATTTGATACACACACAATTCACAGGCCGCTTATATATTATAAAGAGTTTTCAGATACAATCGTAAAATTGGTAATCTTAAGTATTCAACCGACTTTCAGCGTTCAGTCCCAGATTCTCGACTGCCAAAAATCTGACGCCCGTTTTTCATTCGTTCTGCCATCCCTTCTAAATTTCAAATTCAAATCTCAATAAGACCAGAACGAATAAAAACGGCTTTACAAAGGCGGGTCAGTCTGCTCTGACCTTACAATAATGTACAACTAGCTTAAGGAAAGGTCTAGGTAGTCCATGGTACCTATGGTATGTCTATGGCTTTAAGAAAATAAAACAGACAGACAGATGTCATGTCAAATGAAAATGTCACAGTAGAAAAATATTACAAGAATTATAAATTACGAATATAATTTAAGTTTAGATATTTAAAACAGTCAGAGATAACTAAATATGCTTTCCAGATGTAATACAAAGAATATATATAAAAATGAGTTACACAAATTGATACAATATCAAAAGAAGAAGAAGTGAAGATGGATTGTATAGTGTTATAAAATCGTAAGTATATGTGGAATAAATACCACAAGTCTCCGACATTTGATCATGTTAGCAGTTGGCTGCATACAAAAATATGGTTCATTTTGATGAGTACCTACTGCACTTCCTTAAAGTACCTCGTATAACCTAACGCCCTGCATAAAGATAACTCACGTTGTGGCAAACATATTAGTTTATTAGCAAAGTGGTAGCGAAGCTGACTAGCCAAGTACTCAGGGCATAACCACTCGTAGAAGCTATTTTAATACACCGCTCTCCAATCTACGATAGTAGGGGCTCTCAAGCCAAGACTCGTTAGTATTTACTGCAGAACATGGGCCTTCGAAGACCGTAACAACGTTCATCGTGATCGTCCGGAAAATAAATGTTTAATAACCGCCTGACTTGGCAGATGGTTCTTCGCCATAGAAAATCACATAATATTGGAAAAGTGAGTCTATTAAGATACCATGGTATAGTTTACTTATATTATTACGAATGCGTAAGTCTGTCTGTATATGTGCTACGCCTAAACCGCTAACCACTTTTGGTACAGATATAGAGATTGAACCCTGGAGAAGGACATAACATACTTTTTATCTCGGAAGTACGTTCCCTTAGGGTTATTTATGAATTTCTGATGGGCGAAGCCGTGGGCAGAAGCACGAGGGATAAAAAACTTACTTACTTACTAGTTGATGTATTCTTATAATTCTTTAATAATTTGAACGTCACCTTCAGGGAAAAGGAGTCACAGTACTTTTAATTATATATTTATTTATGTACACACAAAATAAATAACAGAGAAAAGAAAGAATACAGCTAGAAAAGCATAAAGGTACTGCTTTTTTCAATAGAAATTTCTTCCAACAGACCGCAAGATGGATGAAAGACGAAGACACAGTGTGTAGAAAGAAATAAGGAAGCTTAAAATAGACTATTATTACTTAATTAATCATATATAAATTAGATGATGGTGGCTTTGTCATGTTTTTTGAATAAAGGTAGATACTTTTTAGCGTTTCTTTTTGTGTCTGTTCTAAAAATAATGTTGTTATGATTGGGTATTCTGTCCCTTCTTATTGGCGCGACTTACCAGCGTGGTGCTAAGTATACATATGCGTGGTAACTTGAGTACCGAAGATCGGCAATAATTCAATAGGTACAGCATGAATAACGCGGGCAAGAGTTTAGTGGATATGCCCTAACTTAAAAGCAAACTAAAGTTTTATTGGATTTAAAGTTTTATATACCCAGCTATAGGATTTAAGGCAGTCTTAGTTTCCTTCATTCTTGCAATGTAGACAAAAAACTTCTAAATAAATATATTTTTAATGTAACAAACAAAGATGTGGCCCAACTAATAAAATTATACAGTCATCAGAATATGCCTAGTAAAGCAAAAAAAATGTTAGCAATGCTTATCAGTATTTTTTAACAACAAATCCGTTAGAGATTTTCCCAACAAGCTTAATATAGTCTAGAAATAGTACTCCTTAGTTAAAAGAGCATAAGTTTGCAACCTAAGCAAAGTACACAACAGCGGACCGGTATAACGAGCGCGCGTAATACCCGCTAATCCTTTACTTTGCTTTACGTGGAAATGTTACTAACTTTATACAATGTTATTTTTATTTTGTTTAGTGCTAACACTAACGCTAACAGGGCTTTTTTGCTGTAGACGTTTGTGATATTTATTAAAACTTTATGAATAAGTAAAAAAAGGCGGACTTAATGCCTTAGGCATTTGCGGCCTTGGGGTGATGCAGAGTTAAAATAAGGCAGGTGCAACTAAATGAAAGGATAAATGGAGAAAAAATATTTATATAAATATATACCTTGATACATACAAGCAATGTTATTGAGAAACCGAAACCAGTAAATCAATTATGTTATAATTCTGCAAACTTCCTGTGAATGGGAACACGTGCCTTAAATTTGAAAGAGAACCGACTGGTTGCCATCCTGATATTCTGAGGGAGCGCATTCCAATGGGAGATCGCCTGGACAAAGAAGGACGAGTGGATAAACCCAGAGCGGTGAGAGGAACATTGTAGAAGACGATTACTGGTGGAACGGAGATTTTTACTGTGGGCAGAGCAAAGGAATAGAACATGAGAAGATATCAGATAAGAAGGAGAAGTGGGATATTCTTATGTAAATTTTAAAAGCTTAACATCGTGCAGGTATTCCCCGATGGGTTAAGTAGCACCTATAGTATACTCATATATTCCGACAGTTATGTTTAAATCCAATAGGGCGAACCCATTAAAGGAGGAGCTCGTGGCTAGATAATAACAGCTGCACGGGTCGATCTTCAAGATTAAGTAACGTTTGACGAGGTTGGTACGTGGATGGGTGACCATTTCAACATACTGAGTTTCCTCCGTGCCTCGAAAAGCACGCTAAGCCGTTGGTCCCGGCTGTCATTTGAAGATCTTTGACAGTCGTTACGAGTAGTCTGAAGCTTGAGATCTGACACCAGTCTAGTCTAGGGGTACCGTTTTACCCAGTTACTGGGTTGTGGAGTTCAGATACGCAGTCCGTCCATTAAAAAACCCTGGTACTCAGCTGAATCCGGTTAGACTGGAAGCCGACCCCAACATAGCTGGGAAAAGGCTAGGCAGATTGATTGAGGGGGAGCCTATTTTCATCAACTGGACACAAATCCACACTCTGGGCTAATAAATTCAAGAGGAAAAACCCAGTAACACTTTTCCCGACCAGGAAATTGAATCCAGAACCTCATGCACAGCAGATAGTGGCGCTTGTAAACAGACAGATTTTAAATTAGAGGAATTTTAAGTTAAGTTTTGTTTTGTACAAACATCCTTTGAAACAAGATTTTAAGTAAGGTTCAGCAAACTCTAGAGAACATTACAACCGTCTATAATATTTTTCTTTCGAGCAATGGGGTGACGTGCTAACCAGTAAATTATATTTTTAAGATAAAAAGACAAGCTAAAAATATAATGAATTAAACCTTCTTTCGATCCTACAAACTCACAATATCTTGGGTACATCATAGATACCTAATTACATCAAAATCTGATCTCAATGAATCAAGGAACTAAAACCCAGCTTCATGTTCCTAATTCCATTCTCATGTAGTATATATGTAGTTAGCATAAACAAAAGAAAACAATGCTGATCTTAGGCCCATTTACTCACAAATGGATACGCCTAAATCCGGTTATGTTTGTTCAGTAATCCTTTCTCCGGTAGTAAATTCGTAAGCACCTACTAAGAAGGGTTCAAAAGGGTTTTCTGGTATCAGGGTTCCGTAAATAAAGTATCTTAGTTTTTGTAGTCTGTTAGATCCAACAGCTCGTGATCAAAAGTAAAAAAAAAAACTATTTGTGTTCGACAGGATTAAACTTATTAAACTTATGTTGTTATTGTATAAGCCTATACTGTCCCATTGCTGGACAAAGGCCTTCTCCAAATCCTCTCAAGTATTCTTTACCTGACCCATCTCGGACCAGTCCCTAAGCGTAGTTTTCAGAACCATGTTCCTATTTATCAAATGAAGTAAATTACCCGTTAGTGCTTGTAATACTTTATACCTATACGTAGTATAGTAGTGCTGGGCGCATCGTCCTTACGTATATGATTTTGTGTATGTATATAAATGTTTAAACACCTTTTTTTTCAAAAGAGTTATTGTGGAGTTTCTTGTCCGTTCTTCTCCAGAACAAGCTACTTTGCCGAATGAACGGTAGCATAAATTATAATTAATTTAAAATTTTAATTTTTGACGTTCAAAAGTGCCGCTTAATGGCCTAGTTCAAATAAATAATTGTTGTTCTGTCTTGTCTATCGCAATTAGCTTATACATTTCAAATACTTCTAAAATATTGCTTCTATACTCTACTGTATTCTACATAAAGTCTAAGTGACCTACTGCGGAATCCTCAACACTTGCATCAGCTCACACTTGACAGCTTTTTAACCCTTTTTGCGAACAGCGCTAATTTAAATAATATATTAATCGCATCCATGCTAATCCGACGGTGTCTTTAACGCTTGTATGTTTACGGGACACATTCTATACGATTTGCGGTAATTTATTGTGTTTGTTTGCAGTTTCTAAGCTAAGCTATATCTTCTTCACATCTTTCTTCGCTTTAACTATGCATTTTGTCGGTTTATATACTTCCAAATGGGTACAATCCAAGAAAAATCGTTGGACAAGTGTTTAGAGTAGGTCCCATAACACTTAACCTGATAAATTCTTGGTAAAGTTTGCGAGTTAATAGGAAAGGGAAGGGTCCTTCCATATTCAGTCGGTCCCATAGCCACCTTTTGAGATCGTCGGTCTCGCAACTGGTAGGCGTTCCACGCTAAGCTTGTCGATTCGCGGTCTCCGGAGCGACTATGAAACATTACGTACTATTTGACGGATAAAATACCTGATATATATAAATGGTGAAATATCTATGCTCATAAGATGCTCATCAATCTTTCGGCAGCCTTTGTAGAAATCAGTATTGCATCAAAGTAGCCTACAATCTAACAAAATGATTTTGTCCTTGACAATTTACCACAGTCCTATTACCCACGCACTCGTTCTACCTATGACCTAATGACACTAAGATGACCACAACCGTTTTTTTTTTTGTGACTCTTTCCTAATTATCTGTAGTAACGTTCATAACGATGTCTTTTCTTTCAAACTTGTAACAGCAAAGAGACTCGGCGATGAGAAGGCTTGATCTTGCCGACATAATTAGCGATTGTTTTGAGTTTATTATTTAACTTTAATTTTCTTGTTGGCTTGGCTTTATGTGGCCTTGACCTGCACTGAAGAGCCGTTGCTGAACGTTTTGAATAAAATTGAGGGAGTTATTATTAGGTAGGTAGTATTTTTAATGATATGGTAGTTAGGACGGGCTTATTATAATTTAGTTTTTAACCGACTTACCAAAAAGGAGGAGGTTCGATGTTCGACTTTATGTTTGTTTTTTTTTATATATGTTCACCGATGTCTCCGTCAATTGTGAACCGATTTTGAAAATTCTTTTTTTTTTTGAAAGAGTATGTTCCGAAATTGGTCCTATTTTAGTTTGGTGAAGATCTGATGAAGAACTTATATACAACAGAACTCTTCAATAAATAACGGAAAATCTCTCAGGATTGCTGCAATCGCATGTATGTTTATTTCTTATACCATTTTATAACATATCAACACGCCATTACGCTCTGAAAGGGTACGCAGATGTGTACAGTTCACCTTGGTACACTCTCATTTCACCGGTTATGTTCAGTTTCATGATATTCAGGTAATCTATTCTGGCATTATAGGTACCTTACGTAACTACCTGCCTATTAGGTAGGTACAACTAACTAACTTTTTGACAAAAAAATACTACCGACTTCCAAATGTTTATATTTAATTTAATTTAATGACGTTAAATTTATGATGCGGTCTAGTTGATGTCATGGATATCGTGGGTTATGGTTTACGGGTTTTCTTCCAAAAGAGTTTACTATAATATTCTACCCAATTTAATACTTTTTGCTTTATTTAACAAGATATTGAAATATTAGGTATTTCATTGTGGTAGGTAGATAGGTAGGTACTTCCAGTCGACGTTTTGATAATAGACTTATTTTTATGAACTGTTAACAATTTAATTGTCTGCACCAATTTGGTATGAGAAAAACATAATTAACTCAAATAAGAATACTGTTGTTGACATAATTTTATTTACACACTTCTATACTATCTTCTTCTATCTAACATATTTCTATTTAAAAATTACAACATCACTTTCAATATAAATCATTATTGATATCATTAAAATTACAATTGCCCCGGGAAAACGCTTCACAAAGAGTCAGTACCAACCTACAAAAGTATTTGCTATCCAGTAAATCTAAAGCGAAATGTATTTGTCGTAAGCAGCGAGTAATGTGTACAGTAAATATTTGACGTAAATCGGCAATTCTACCCTCCTTCGGGAACGGAAGGGGAGACGGGAGAGCGGGGTGAAGGGGAATGAAGACAATGTAACCTAAATGTTTTCTGTCCTCCGGGACGCAGGAATTTTGGGTAGATATCGAAAATATTAGTTCTATAGTAATATGATGTATGTGTATGAGCCTACTTACCTGGCATTCATATTGGGGCTTAATTTGGACGTATTGTGCCGTATATTTTAGGAATCATACATAGTCAGTAGAAATAATTCGGTGATTTTGTGTACTGGTTGGATGGAGGCCGATCTGGAGTGAATTCTCTCATTTCCTGGCTATTAAACATCAGATTGAAACGCAATTTAAGGTGTTAGTCTTCCTCATTGCAAATTGCATTGGAATTGAATCTCTTGGTAACTAGAGTTTCAATTCCAAACTTGTCGAATCCCTTTTCATCATCATCATAATTTCAGCCAAAAGACGTCCACTGCTGGACATAGCCCCTCTTGTAGCCGCATTGATCAGTTCTGTGCGTCTCATGAATCTACCTAAAATGCTTTAAATTTCTTCTTATTTTAGCGCATAAATATATCTGCTTGCCTTACTAGGCAGATATTAACATAGTATTTAATGTAGACTAGGGTAGTCAGAGCTTCTCAGACCTGTTCAATAAACATGACCCGGGTCTTAGACGCTGTTTCTAAACCCGGCTTAGTGCTTGTTGCAATTATATTAGTATGCAAACAACGACGCCTGGTTCCGGCAACGTGCTACACGGGGACGTTGCGAGTTGTTTTGGAAGATTATGGACAATATCGACTGACCGTAAGTTTGCATTGAGAATTTCTTTGATTATCTTCTCAATCTTAATTTCACTTAAAAGCTACGTTACTAAATATTATAATATCATGCTGGTTTGCCAGTCTACTGAAGCAATAGAGTTCGTCTTATAGTAATTAAATAAAACTTTTGTCTAAGATTCATAATCGGTTGGTATGTCATCTCACTGGTGTGGTGTAGCTCTCATCAATACAAAAACAGGTTACATGTTGATGCCCGTCTGGTGTCAGTGTCACCCACCACCTTCCAATATCTTGAGTTCTTGTTGCGACTCTCCGAAGTCACTCTGTGTCTACTATCTTTTGTTATTTTGACACCACCATAACTCCTTTGAATATTAACACGGTAGAAACGTCAAGACTGCATATTGTTTTCAAATCATTGTTTTATTATATTTAGGGTAAGTTCATGGGCTTTTTTAAATTATTGGTTAGCTCATGACATTTTTGCAAGGAAAAGGTTATGTTTTTCGCGCGTATCTTGTATGTATGTATGTGATATTCTTTAATACCTCATATCTTTCAAACCAATAGACGGAATTATACATTTAAGACATTGTTAGATGTGTCTTGACCACCCAAGTGTTCTAAGTAGGTGGAGACAAATATGGCGGATTTTGGGCGCCATATTTATTTATTTATTTATTTATTATATGCTTTATTGTACACCATAAAATAACATTATAAAAAGAAACTTAAAAGTAATACAAATACAATGGGCGGCCTTATCGCTTTCCGCGATCTCTTCCAGGCAACCTGGTATGGACAGTAATTGTCTGAACTTGAAGTGGGGTTGTCATTGGTGTGACATTAACATTGTGAAAACTACATTATAATAGATACACAGATAAATACATATGCTATGTAATATATACATAAATACATACATACTAAATATAATGGCAACAAAGAAAAAGAATGATGAATGACTCTAATGATAATCACAAATCAACACGCTAAGACGAAGACAGTGACAGGTAATGTTCCTTTACGAGTCTTTTGAACACAGGCAATGATTGAGCACGTTTGATTGGATCTGGCAATGCATTCCACAGACGACTAGCTTGAACAGTAAAGGATTTATCCAAAAAAGTCGTGCAATGTGTTGGAATTTGCAGTCGTAAGTTGTCTGATGACCTAAGAAATTTTGTGTGGGAATCGCGGAGAAACACAAAACGTTTCTTAAGGTAAAAAGGAGTGGAAGGATTAAATAGCACATTATATAAAATGGCAAGAATATGAGCATTCCGGCGAAGGCGAATTGGCAACCACTTGAGCTTTACACGAAATTCGGAAACATGGTCATATTTGCGCAACCCGAATATGAACCTTATACAAACATTTTGAAGCCGCTCAAGTTTATCGAGTTGTTCTTGAGTAAGGTCAAGATAGCTAGCATCAGCATAATCAAGTATGGGTAAAAGAAGAGATTGTGCAAGCGCAATCCTGGTGGCGGTCGGAAGAAAATTACGCAGCCTCCTCAAAGATGCAGCAGATGCAAATAGCTTGCGGCCAACCTCCTGCAGTTGGGCGGTCCAAGAGAAGTTGCCATCAATGAATATGCCCAAGTTCTTAACTTTCTGACAGAAAGGAATTACTGAGTTATCGAAAAAAACCTGGGGAACAGAAGTCCAATCGATTTTTGAACCCATCCTAGAACTGCCCACCACTATAACTTGCGTCTTTGTGGGATTAACCGCAAGTCCATACCTTTTGCTCCATTCGCATATGCGGGCCAGATCACGATTTATTGTTACGATAGCCTCAGACAGATGTCCGAGAGGAGCTCGCGAATAAATTTGTAGATCGTCCGCATAAAGATGGTAGGAAGAAGTAAGTTCACTGGAGATTGAGTTTATAAAAACTGCGAAAAGTAAAGGAGATAAGACGCCACCCTGCGGTACCCCAGCAGAAGTACTACACCAGGAAGACAAAGTCTCTCCAATGCATATACGTTGCCGGCGACCAAACAGGTAACTACGAAACCAGTCAATCACCGATGGAGATAAATTAAGAGAGCATAGAATGCCAAGCAAAACATCGAAATCGACAGTATTAAAAGCATTACTGAAATCTAGCAACGCCAATACCGTCAGATTACTACTTTCCATGGCTGACCTTATATCATCCGTAATATTGAGAAGAGCTGTGGTGGTACTGTGACCAGGACGGAAGCCGGACTGGAAGGGATTGAGGAGATTATTTTTAGAAAGAAAAGTACTAATTTGGTCGTGGATTAAACGTTCCAGGACTTTGGACAGGAATGGTAGGACGGATATTGGCCGGTATTCTGAAAAGGATGTGGGATTGGACTTTTTTGGTAAGGGTATAATTTGAGCATCTTTCCATGAGCATGGAAAGACACCACTGGACGCAGAAAAGTTGAGGATATGGCAGATGACAGGAAGGATTACGTCCAGCACTGGGAGTATCATCTTACGGCTGATACAGTCACTACCTACTGCATTGGAAGTAATTGATAATATGCTCTTCTTAACATCACATGCAGAGAATTGACTAAAAACAAATGGAGAATAACTGGGGCTCGGAAGAGATGAAAGATAATCCAATGTATTACATTTTATTGTCCTATCAAAATGGGACGAAGCTGTAAAGTGTTTATTCATTGAGTCGATGTCAAAATTTTTAGGTATTGACTCTTGTCGAGTTTTACCGATCCCCAATGATCTAAGAAAATTCCAAACTTTGGATGCGTCCCCATTGAGGACAGACTTATGAATGTGTTGGCGATTAGCATTCCTACACACCTTATTGCAGTGATTGCGAATGGAGGCATATTTTTCCCTATTAGCATCAGTAGGCCGTCGCTTAAATTTAGACTTCGCCGCCACTTTTTTGTTCATCAACTTCTTAATATCATCTGTCAACCACGGTGCCGGCAAATGTCTTACTTTAACTGCTCGTACTGGTGCATGAACATCGTAAAGCTCGAGAAGTCTATCAGTGAAAAACATAACTTGCTCGTCGACTGACGTAGACGCAAACAGGGGAGACCAATCTATGTTGATGGCATCCTCGCAAAGACTGTCAACGTTCATACCACCAAAATTGCGCTGCATAAGAATTTTGGGTTTAGCCTTAGGTGGGCGAATTTTGTATGAGAGATAAATCAGATCATGATATGAAAATGCATCGGCTGAGCATTGGCCATGCTTAGCGACGCGATCAGGCGAGGAAACGAAAATCAAATCAAGAAGTGAAGGAGTAGAGTTTGGAAAATGGTGAGTAGCACTAAGCGGAAGAATGGAAAGATTACTAGAATTTGAGATATTAGTCAGAGAAGAAGAGCGATAATCTTTTTTCAGAAGACAAGTATTAAAATCACCCATGATTATGCTATGACTGTAAGAAGGGATTAGTATTTCCAAGAGGTTTTCAAAAGACGAAAAGAAATTGATGCGTAAAGAGGGACAGTAATAGACTCCAAGAAGGACTTTGGAATGATGTAGCTCTATTTCAAGAAATAGGTGTTCACCAGCGTTTGATGGTGGTGGCTGCGCTGACACATTGACAATAGTGAAAGGAATATAAGCACGGAGATAAATGGCAACACCCCCACCACCACCAACCGCTCGGTCGTTTCTTATCAGCACAAATCCCGGAAGTGAGTAACTAGCAGAAGGGAGACAAGGTTTAAGCCATGACTCTGAAATAAGAATAGCATGAATGTTTTTACAGTCAAAGCTTGCCAGCATATCGTGGAAATGAGCCGGAATACTATATTGTGCGGGTCCCAATTTTTTTATCTTCCATACCCTTCGAATGGGGAATCAAAAAGAAGGGGTTTAAGGGGTGATTATAAACATATAAAATACTTACAATGCAAAAGTAATTCGAAATAAAATTACAGGTAGGTAACTAAAAAGTTGTAAATAAAAAAAGTTAACTTGAAAATAAAAAATCCGACATAATCGCGAGCTGGCTGACCCCCTGATCCTCCGACTGCACAACATGATTTTTTCTTTGGTTTGTATTTTTATATTTGCATGCGAACATTGTGTACGTAGTTTCAAAGTTTACTGAGGCGATATTCATAAAGTTTTCGGCATTAGCCGCTTTGTTTGATCCTATCTGAATTGCGCAGGTTTCAGACAATTTTTCATAAAAATCGGTTTCAATTCTTATTTAAAAACCAAACTGCGCGTGGTTTCAACCATGTTGTGTGGGTGCGATAACAAAAGCTTTTATTAACCGCTGTGATATCAATACGTGGGACACTCAGAAAGTTTTGCGAAACTAAAAAAAATTGTTCTATACGTACATATATTTTTATTAAATCTTTTCAAAGTACTTTCCACCAGCCTCTATACAAAGATTCATGCGCCTAAACCAGTTTTCAAAACACTTTTTCCAGTCCGCCGCAGACACCTCGTTTACAGCCTGCTCGAACGCAGCCAGCGCATCTTCCGGCGACGAAAATTGTATCCCTTTGAGCTGATTTTTTATTTTTGGGAATAAAAAGAAGTCACACGGTGCTAGATCAGGGCTGTAAGGAGGGTGACCCAGGAGTTTGACTGGCGTGCTGTCCAGGAAGTCCCTCGTTTTGAGTGCGGTGTGCGCAGGTGCATTGTCGTGGTGGAGCAGTAGCCCGCGGAGCCCTGTGTTTGGTCGCTTGTTGCTTATAACAGAGAAAACTTCTGGCAAACATTTGGTAGTATACCATTCGGCATTAATGCTTCTTTGATCCCGTAAGGGAATTGATACCAAGTGGCCAGTCAAATTAAAAAAGCTAGCGATCAAAATCTTACCCCCGCTTCTAGATCGCTTCACTTTGGTAGGCGTTGGCTCATTTTGAAACACCCAAACAGTCGACTGGCGCTTGGTTTCTGGGTCGTATTGATAAATCCAGGACTCATCACCTGTAACGATGTCGTAAACACGCCGAGACGAGCCTGCTTCAAATTTGTTAAGCATATCACGGCACCATTCCACCCGGGCCTGCTTCTGAGCATCGGTGAGGTTGTGCGGCACCCAGCGTGATACTATCCTCCTCACGCGAAGATGGCTGTGTAGAATCTCGTGAACGCTTCCCGATCCAATCTTCAATATGTGTTGAATCTCCTGATATGTAATTCGCCTATTGTCTTGGATTAAATTTTTCACTGCTAGCACGTTTTCTTCGGTAACAGCCGTCAAAGGGCGACCGCTTCTTTCGTCATCCCCCAAAGTTGGTCGACCGCGCTTGAATTCGTTATACCAACGATACACGGTTGCCTTGGAAGGGCCTTCATCCATGAATGCCATTTGAAGTCTATCGTACGATTCATCCGGTTTCAGGCGACACTTGAAATCGTATAAAATCATAGCTCTAAAATGTTCCCGGCGCAGATCCATATTTCAGTGAGACACAATACTTTGAATTAACTCGCAAAAAATGTGGAGGGAAATTTTGAAATTGGAACTTACTTATTTTTACTTATAAATAATCATATTTTCGAAAAACATTATAACTGGCCAGTCTCCCATATATAAAAACTTTTTTTCGCAATACTTTCTGAGGGGCCTGGTACATATATTCAATTCTAAATTACTTTGAATCAGAATACGCCCGTGAATTTCCCGGTTTTCTAATGCTTACTTCCAGTTTTAAATAATTTCCCTGTTAACAGAAATACACACTGCAACTAAAAGAATGACCATTCACCACGGCGCACTTTATGTGGTCACGCAAATCATCAAAGGCAATAACGATCAGAAGTAGGTACATTTGCAATCAAATAATGTCGTTACACATCAAATAACCCACTTTTATTGAGCCCTTCCTCAACCAAGCATTCTTTCTTTACTACCAAACAAACACAATGAAACAAAGTTCAATGACGATCAGCAAAGCCAACTCAGTGTCGAAACTTATCAATGACAATAGTCGAGTTTCTCAAATAAAGTAATTAACAGACTGAGTATTATCTCACGGCATAGTTAGCGGCTATGTGTGAAGTGTGGCGACATGTAGCCAACTTATTATAGTAACTTAGTAACATACTTCGCGCTTGCATGCCCCTTGAGGTAAGAAGAGAAATATGGTGTGTAGTGTAAGGATTTCTTCGTTTACTTTTCGTGTCGCGGTACATCTTTTATCATACTGCTTGAGTCCGGTAGGTGGCAACGTTTATTTCAGTGTTGGAGGCGTTTTTCAGGTCACCTAGGGTGCAGTTAAACGGACATTTGGAGATCTCCAGCTGAGACATTGTCTGAACAGAGGCACCACTCTTGCACTGGGTGTTTCATGTGTCAATAATCCCTCACTTCGCTAGATTATATTTCAGTGCTTTCCTTATAGACAACTACAAATTACGACCAAGAATGAATGTGACGACGTAGGTCGTTATATTACGGGTGGATTGCATGATTGTCTAGCAGTTTGAGTACTTTTCGCGGCCTACTCAAATGTTTTTACTTTAGTGATGGTATCCTCAAAGTTTTGAGTACCTAACTGACAAACGATTTAACCGTTTGGACAGATCCACTCAAGTTTGTGTGGTGCTTGCCTCAAAAAACCACCTCAGACATTAACCTGCATGGTTCTCATTATGATTTTGAGCATAACCGATTGTATGAACTTCCATAGAGATTGTGATCTCTGAGCTTGGTTTGGTGTTTCTTCTCAGAGTAGTGAGCTAGGAAACACAACACCGGCCTCATCTTGTTTAAATTGAAGAAAAGTTGGCATCCACAAGTGTTATTTTTAACCGATTTGCAAAATAAATATCGTTTAATATTAATAGAATAGCAGGTAGAATCTTAGCAGATTGAAATCATGAAAAGCACATCAAGTCATTCAGACAATACAATCAGGCATTCTTAAATATAAATAACAATAGAAGAATAACTTTAAATAAACAGTTCGAGTAGTTTAAAGAGTTTTCAATTAAATGTTTACAATTTTAGATCAGCATCACTACCACTCTTGTTTACTAAGAACAATGGAATGCGAGAATAATCATTTTATTTATAGAAATGTCGTAGACTACAGCAATGATGAATAAACAGGAATGATAAAACAAACTGAGTTATTGTAGCGAGAATCACCAAGTACAAGAACTATCAATAAATTAGATTTTTGACGCGGATTTCGATCCTATGTCCAAAGGAACTGTGAATTTTTCGGGATGAAAAGTCGCCTAAGTATGGTGATAAGTAGTGTGGCTTTCTGTCAATGAAACAATGGAATTGAGATTGAATGAGGATGTTAGAAGACTTTCTACCTACTTCCTACATCCAAACTTTATCTCATTATAATATTAAATATCATCGTCCGCGTGAAGTCGTCAATCGCCAGGGATCATACTCCCGGGGCAAATTATCCTAAATATCAACCGTTAAAACGTGAAAAGGTTACAAGCAGTAACACTTATTTTGAATATATAATATTACTATGAATGGGGAATGTAGATTTCATTGTAGATATAACTTCGCATCTCGGCGAAACCTCCTGTGCTCGTTGTGGCCTGAAGAATGTAAGTCCTGACTTTTGGGCAACACTATTATTTATTCATGCTTTCTACCAGCTAACGCTCTTCATATAACGCCTGTAGACATTTCTCTTTCCATGGAGGTAAAAACGGCCATTAATAATGAATTAACCACGTGTTTGAGGTAAACGGGAGGGTCAGGGTTCGTTTCCCGGAAGGCGGAAAAACGTGAACTGAAATAAATATTAAGTACCTACGTCAAATAATTACCTTTGCTGATTACATACGCCAGTTAGATTGAGGAGTACATGCTTGCAGAAATTACGTAATGACTATGTTCTCCTTATTTTTAGTGTTGATGGCAAATGTAAAATTTTATTTTTGGTCCAGAATTCCCCTATGGTAACACCATTAATAAGGTCCTCGCACGTACAGGTGACAGCCACATGCTGCGCAATACGAGAGGTGTGGTAAGGTCTGCGTAAAGATGCCGCACAAGCACTGAAGATTAGAGCCATCCGAGAACCTGTGGAGGTTGTCTTTGGAGACTGACCTACCGATGACTGCGTTGAACGATTAAGAATTAGTATACTTACTCGAAAACCAATTTTGGAACTCAAATCGAGCTGGGCAGGACACCAGACAAGGCGCATGATGATAGGTGGAGCAAGGTAGTGACTGAGTGCAGTCCAAGGACTGGAAAAAGAAGTATCGGTCGTCCAGAGGTAAGATGGGGTAGACGACATTGTTGCCATCTTGAGTAAAACCCGGTTGTGGCTGGCACAGGAACGTGGGTATTGGCATAAGAAGAGAAAGTGCATGTGTGTCTAAATGTTTGTAAACGCACCCACGATATAGTAAGAAATTCCTAGTGAGCCCAACAAGTAGGTTACGGTATCGTTGGTAATAATGGCGGCATTACAACTGAGGTGGGCCGCAATGTCGTATGGGGCCTCCCATACAATATCGTGGCTGTGGATTTGAGGCCGCGGCAGGAGAGGATTATTGCGGTGCGTCTGGTATGGTAGATGCGGTGGGACTGCAGGGGAGGTCCCTATCCCCTGCGGCCGAAAAGTGGTAGGTGCCTTTAACCTGACCCGTCACAGGGGGTCTGGCGCCCATGTGTTGGTTTTTCCCTGGGGAGCTCACAGCGTACAATGTGTTCGGGTGCGCCGGTGATGGGGTGTACACCCCAGAAGAGGGTTCGGTAACGGACAGCTGCGGCGGATTCATGGACGAGTGCTAACGCGTGCCCGTGTGTCCGTCATAAGCAGCACTGGAAGGTCTGGAAGACACCGTGGAGTTTTAGTGGATTGGAGTACCACATAACTGCGCTATCTCCCCGTGGTAGCGCAGTATGCATGAGCATTTCTACACGCTAAATAAAAAAGTTTGATTGTCACTTGCACGACACAAAATTATAAAGTTAATTTTCGTATGTAACAGTTACATAATTCGTTCAAACTTATAATAATGGGTTAGGTAGAAATTATGGAATTATAATTAAATTAATTCAATTTTAATTAATAATTAATTATTATTAATTTTTTTAATTAATTAATTAAATTATTATTATTATAATTATTAATTATGTATTAATTATTATTATTATTTCGTTATGTTTTGGTTAGTTATTTCTCGTTAGGCGGCTGGGTCAAGGGCCTGATCCAGAAAGCAGTATTGCTGGACACGGCTCGTATTGTTAGGAGGTTCCTCTCTCTGGAGCCCTGACCGCCGGTAGCTTGGACCCTGTTCCCGATACCGGTGGGCCTCTATTTTTTATATTTTTAAATGTTTTTTTTTTTTTGTAATTTAATTTATAAAATATTTAAAAATGTAAAGAATAAGAAAAGAAAGTGAATAAAGGAGATAATAATAAAACCCATTTATTTCCAACACCTTAAAAAATTAACATTAACATAATATTTTTACTTAAAATCTATTTATCGTTTTTTATTTTAAAATTATATAATTCCTAAGTTGTCTGGTGCTGGAACCCCAGTCTTGGTAAAGGTCTCCTCCAGTTTACTCCAAGTCTTTCTATGCCATGCTTTTGTTTGCCATTCTTTGCTTGCTATGGCTATTATTTAATTAATCCATCTGTTCTTTGGACGTCCTCTGCTTCTTTTACCAATTCTTTTACCAACCAAACTTATAATACGAGTGCGATAATGGTCATGACCACTGGTACTATCTTACTATCTTATATATCTCTACTATCTAAACAATCTTATTCCTGACTCTCCATTACTTTATATACTCATTTTATTCCTAAGAGGCGCGCCCACGACCAAAACCATGTCACATCAACTGTGAGGCAAAAATTTTGGTCATGACCACTGGTATTATCTTACTATCTTATATATCTCTACTATCTAAACAATCGTATTTCTGACTCTCCATTACTTTATACACTCCTTTTATTCCTTAGAGGCGTGATGAAAAATAAGAAGCGTTGACGTTATGTTTTTCTCAAACGAACATTTACATCAATCAACTTCAAGGCATGATATCAATTTACATAAGTACGTATAAAGTCTCTCCATTGCTCGTCGACTACAAAATTATATTACTTGAAAATGTATCACTTTTTATGTTCCTTTCTTTTTCAAAGTGTTGAGAGTCTACATTGAAATGTCAGAATAATTACTCGATATATCTGACTGATATACTCGGTAATTATTTTGGAAAATAGCACATGATATGAGTTAGCTCCTTCACATTTCAAGTAGATTTTTTTATCTGTATTAGGGTTATAAACTTATTATGGTTAGTAATTGAGTTTAAGCACTGATTACTGAGCAGATTCTTATTACCAATAAAATTGAGAGGAGTTATGTGGAGTATTATACCCCATTAAATTTTGGTCGTAAAAATCCCGTGGATTTTTAATTTTATCTTTACAAATCGATACTGTTTCATGTACGGAATCGACCCTCCACGGGTATGTAAAGACCCAAATTTAACAGAGTATAGTTTTACCTCAGCTTAACCTTTTGATATATAGGCGTGATATTCTGTTTAAGTTTAATTCAAATTTCCTATGGAGAATCTGTTCAGTGTTTAAACTACGTAATGTCTGAGACCAGTAATTATACTGGGTGTCTCAAATATTTTTATATATACACGTTAAATTAGATAACCAGGAACTTGGGAAACTTACTTTTTGAAAATAACAATTAAACATAAACATTATTCAACTGTCGTCCTTCGCGGCTTTGAACTCTTAAACGCGATCTCTAACATTCATGAAAACGCGCTTCTGAAGTTGAGGATTGCAGCAGCCTAAGTGAATTCGGCAAGGCAAAGGGTTCTAACGCCATCTTTGCCTTGCCGAATTCATTACGCAATAAGGCTGCTGACCTTACCACACTTTCTGTGTTTGCAAATGGCGGACACTAAAAAAAAAACGGGCGAATCATAAGAAACCATCTGCGTGAAACTCAAAAAGCGACAGTGTATTGCAAATACATATTTTTATTGACCACATTGAATTGATACCTAAGTAAAAGTTTCATCCCATAATTATTTCGCTATGTTGCTAATTACCCGCCAAGTTTGAAATTAAAATTACGTATCAAAACACAACGCCATTTAATTTACCCAATTGACCCCGCTGTTTTATCTTACCCACGAGTCCCGAGCCCCCTATCTTATGCCTCGTCCTTTCTTTCCTTTAATTAAGGGCAGGTAAATACCCCATCACGGCCGCTCTCGATTACCCTCATAGTGAGCTGCGTACTTTGCCCCAAACGTGTCCGTTGCGTTTTAGCCGGTCATTTTATTAATTAGCTAGTAGAGGCCGTGAAAGTGGGGGTATTCGATCAACCTTAATTGTTTGTATTAGGAGAAGAAAGTTATTTAGGTTGTGGTGTTACTAAAAATACATAGTTTAAATACTTACAGACTTATATAAAAACTTTTTAATCATAATAAAATTTTAAATGACTAAAACATTAACATAAACAAAAAAAATCCTCTGAGTGCCTAAAACGTGGATCCACGCGAGGCAATGGTTTCTTAATTGTTTCGGTAATTACGGCATTCAACCGGTTAAGGCGCAGATTTTAAAGAAATTATTATTAGAAATTAGAATCACGTCTAACGGCTAGTCGTAATTTTTTGGCAAATATACCCATTTTTTTTAATAATTAGCTCTAAAAAATTTTTGAGTTGTATTCGTATAGCATAGTGTAATTAATTTTTAAAGTTATGTCTAACACGAACAAAACCACGACCATTGCACCAAAACCGCCGGGCGTATTTCAATAAAATTGTCACCATCTCAAAGACAATTCTATATCACCATTTTTTTTGTCATAGAATGATAAAGAAAGTACAAAAATTACTAAGAATTTTGGGTCCCGCAAGGTCGTTGTAGCGGATTTTTAATTCTAACTATCCTCAGAAAATTTGAATTAAACATAACATGATGACTGTATTTCCAGAATGGTTAGGCAGAGGTACTCCCATAGTACCTCCACGCACATTCGCCTCTCAGCTTGAATTAAGGATCTGTATTTCCTGATAGGTAAACGTTTTTCATCGTCGACCACATCAACACTTATCAGGTGAGATAGTGGTCAAGCGCGAGCCAATTATTAATAAAAAAAATCTCTTGATCAAAGCTAAAACTAACCATATGGTATTTTTTTTTGAACCGTCCCACCGCACTATTCCCAAACCACTGCAACTCCTGAAAGCCAGAATCAACAGTGGCAACAACCAGAAAAGCGCCAACGCAATGAAGCTCGATGAAGTCCCGGAGAATGAATTTAACTGTCTTGGATCCCGCAACGAAATTAATCAGAAAAGAATAAAGGAGGAGTAGGAAAATAAAAAACATAATTTCCACTTTTAAACTTAAAATACAGTCACAATATGAAATCACTTTCAAAAACTCTTCCGTTTACTTCATACCTCGCAAGCAAATCAAAAAGAAGAATAGATAAATGTAGGAACAGTACACAATAACAATAAATATTTATCTGACTATTTGTCAATTCCATAAGCGGACAATGGTGAATGCATCATCTCCATTTAAATCTCTGCTCACGAAAAAACACCATGACGTCTGAGAAAGATACATTATAAAAATCAAGCAAATCCAAATGTAGCGACACAATACACGCTATAACACCCCCAAACACCCCCTGACACCTCCAGACACCCCCAACACCCCCACACTTCCTGTTTACTCGGGAGTGCGAATGTCAAGCGTATTCTGCTATATTATTCAACGCGCATAACAACTGAAATCAAGATATATGAAAAAAAATGTACAATCCATTTCATTGTGTAAGAAATCACCCCGGAAATATAAAATAAGGGTCCAAAAAGGATAATAAATGATTGTGTCTTTCTTAGAAAAATGTTAGAAAATACAAAAAGAATTGGGCTCGTCCGGGATTTGAACCCGGGACCTCTCGCACCCTAAGCGAAAATCATACCCCTAGACCAACGAGCCAGCTGACTAACATGCCGAAATAGCCGTGCTAATACATTGACACGGTAGTATTCGAGTCACCTTTCACTGCTTACGTAATCTGGGCCACACTTCACATACTTATCAAGTTTTATTACTATGTTGATATAGAATCACAAAAACTGTGATTATGACGATATTGAATTAGTGTTAATTCATGCCATGATTGACGGGATTGCAAAATATTCAACAAAATATTAAATGTGTACTAGAAAAAATATACATATACTAAGTTACTGGTAGTTAATTTGAAAAGTTTAAATAATAATGTCTTACTGAGGCTTCAATTTATTACTCACACTAGTGTTATATTATCTGTGCTCACACTAAGGAAAAATATATTTTTTACTGGGTATTGGCTTATACAAAGTAGTGAAATACAATTGATTAATTGATGATTTGCTTATATTTTTAAGTCCGATCCTGCATGGAGTATTGCAGCCACCTTTGGGATGGCTCAGCAAAGTATCAGCTTGCCGCGCTTGACTCGGTGGAACGCAGAGCCAAGAGGCTCATCGGCGACGTTGAACTGGTGGATGCCAAGCTTAATAGCTTGGCTCATCGCCGCAAGGTTGCCTGCTTGTCGGTCTTCTACAGACTGTACTTCGGTGAGTGTGCTCAAGAGCTCCACGACCTCATCCCACCAGCCCCCTTCTACCATCAGACATCTAGACGCACTGCAAGTTACCATCCTTACCTTGTTGCCATTCCACCAATTCGCACCAAGCACTTCCAAACATCCTTCATAATGCGCACAGCGAATGAATGGAACTCACTACCTGCGTCCGTGTTTCCGAACGCATTCAACCCGAATCTCTTCGAAGTTAGAGTGAACAGGCTTCTTCTGGGTAAGCTCACTCCATCGTAGACTCTGTCTCTGTCACCTCTGACCTAGACTAGAGTCAAGAGCAAACCCATAATAATAAAAAAAATAATAAAAAAATGGCCCGAGCAGCTCGTGGCTAAATTATAACAGCCGCATAGTCATATAGTCGGTCCGTGGATGGGTGACCATCTTCACTCAGCAAGATTCTTCCGTGTCTTAAAAAGCACTTTAAGCTGTTGATCCCACCTGTCGTTTGCAGATCTGTGACAGACGACAAACTCCAAAATATGACAGCATTCTTGCCAAGGAGACAAGGAGTATCGTGTTACCCAGTAACTGGGTTGCGGATGTCAGATAGGCAGTCGCTCCATGTAAAACTGAATCCGGTTTAGACTGGAAGCCGATTCCAACATGTTTTGTATTTTTTTTAAAACGTTGCCCCTCACATGGAATTACTTCCTATATCGTGGGTATGTTTACAAACATTTAAACTCACATAATTATACAAGTCACCTAGATCCGGAAGAACTATATCTATCGAACCCGCTACACGCAGCGCAGCAGCCGATCGCTTAACCACTACGCCAACCGTGTCATCATACATACGACGTCATACAACATAGGTACTTGGAATTATTGATGGAAAAGAGCGTCCGTGGAGTTTCTTGCACGTTCTTCTCCATAGAGGTCTACTTACGCTTGCGAATGTGCAAGTAGATTCATTATATTTGTCTGACAATTCAAAAGTACAAAAAAGTACATTTGAATGGTCTAATAGATTATTTGACAAAAAATATGAATTACGTCCGTTGGTTAGATAACCTAAAACTATTGGACACGTATTGTTCTTTTATCAAATAAACAAAAAATTATGAGATACAATGCGTTGAAATATCGTGTGACGTCACGCCGTGCTAAGCTTTTTAACTGACAAGGTGACGTCACAAGCCCCCACACCTAAACTTTGACGCACTTTATCTTTGTCAATTTGTATTTATTTGATAAAGCAAAAAATACGGTTCCAATATTATTTGATAATCTCACTGACGGACTAAATAGAATTATCATTTTCTACCCTGGTAACATTTCTATTGGAATCAATAATTTTTGATAGATAATCTACTTTCACAAAACTCGAAAATCCTTTTAATAACCGATAATCTTGGCAGCAGTATCTCCTACAATCTTTATCACAGTTATTGAGCAACAGATAAGGTTGATACGTAATTCGGCGTGGCCCTATTACCGGCTGGCCCATTTACTCTAAAACCCAATCCACGTTACCGTGCGACAATAGGTCTGATAGCGAGATATGCCGAGATTAGGCTAAGCTTAATGTGTGAATGTAGCAAGAAGAGGTATCTAGCGATGGTAGTGATAATTTACCTGTTTTAATTAAACTTTTGCAATTAACTTACTAATTGGTGGTTGCCAGTTCAATTATTAGGAGAATCCTGCGTGTGGCTGGATCTCAATCAATCTCCTCTCCTCTTCCTGCTACTCTTTTAAGACTGCTTGAACTATGCCAAGAAATGCGATATACTTTTTCTGCTAGAAAACAGGGGCGTTCGCTTATCTTTAGGTGATCTTACAAAAACTAAATGTATGCATATACACTCGCCATATAATCGGAATGCTAAATCTATAAATAATGAATATCTCACAGTGATAGGACATACATATGAATGTTTGCATAGAAATAAATTTAACTGTAACTGAGTAAAATTGGATTACGTAGACAAATTTAAATATTTAGGTCTAACAATAGATAAGAACTTTAATTGGAGATTACTTGTAAATGACATTTGCAATAGGCGTAGATCGGTGCTAAGTAAGTTTTACCACTTAAAATGTATTGAACAAACATACGTTAAGAATGGTGTATTTTGCAATTGCCGATTCGCTAATAAGCTACAGACTCGGTATGGGCGAACCTTTATAACATATTTAAGAGATATTAAAGATAAACAAATAAGACTGATAAAGTTTCTAGTTAGCAAAAAATGTTAAAGATAAGTGCAACAAAGAGTATGATAAGTTATTTCCCATCTGTAATGTTATAAAAAAGTAGAATATTAAATAGGTCTGGAATATTATTATAGTGATGATTATAACGTAAATGTTAAAAACAAGTACAACACACGTAGGGCTAGAGAGAACAAACTGGTTCAACCACAGATAACACATTATTACGGTAAGAGAACATCTAAGTATTTGGTACCTAAAGTCTTTAACAAAATAGCTACAACCTGGGAGTCTTTAAGTCAAGAGTGAATAGGTTACTTCTAGGCAAGCGTGCTCCATCGTTGACCACATCATCGCTTACCATCAGGTGAGATAGTGGTCAAACGCAAGCCTATTTGAAAAAAAAAAAAAAAAAAATGTAAAAATTTGTAAAGGATCACTTAAGACAAAATTAAAAAAACATTATACAGGATAGCAAACTGAACTAAACTGAAGAACCAACAAACTTGCAATCGATTTAATAAGACTGTGAAAATTAGTTTACCCATCTTTCTGTCATTTCAATAACATAAATGCCACTATTTTAACATCTGCTTGACTTTTTATTATTAAGTATTTTAATTTTAATTTAAAGATTTATTTATTTAAACTTCATGCACAAAGGTACAATGGCGGACTTAATGCCTTAGGCATTCTCTACCAGTCAACCAAGGGTGGTGAAGAGTAAACATGGCAGGTGCATTGCTTAAATCGTTGCAACAACAAATTTTAAAACAAAATATATAATTATTGTTTAAAATACACATACATACATATTTTATATGATACATATCTAAATAAATATATATATTTAATAAAGTAATGAAGATTAGTTAACGAGATGACCCTACCCCCTGCTGATAATAATACTGCAATTTCCGCTTGAAAGCATACCGACTGGTGGCCGCCCTGATTTCGAGAGGAAGCGCGTTCCAAAGAAGAATAGACTGAATATGAAAGGAAGAATGAACAAAATCAGTAGTATGAGAAGGACAGAGTAAGAGCAGATTGTTGGAAGAACGCAGGTTCCTAGCGTGAGAAGAACTTAAATATTGAAAATGAGACATAAGGTAAGAAGGTGGAGTGGGAGAGTTGAGTAGGGAGACAATTGTAGTTAGAGCGCGAAAACACCTTCTCTGGCGAATGGGCATCCATTTGAGCTCAGACCTGTAGCTCGACACATGGTCATATTTCCTCAAATTGAATATGAACCGAATGCAGTTATTGAGGAGCCTATCAAGCTTATCCAGCAGAACCGCACTCAAGTCGAAGTAGCACACGTCACCATAGTCGATTATGGGAAAAATTAAGGTCTGCACAAGCATAGTCTTCGTCTTTGCGGGCAAAAAGTTCCTCAGACGATACAGGTATCGCAAAGTGCCGTTGACTCTTTGACTGACACTAGTAACCTGACTGCCAGCTAAGCGTCGAATCAAGATGCAAACCGAGATCTTTTACGCTAGGGCTAATGGGAATAACGGTACCATAGAAAATAAGAGAAGGAAGAGAGCTAACCGCCACTCTACTCACCATGCGCGAGCTTCCTATTACAATGGCCTGACACTTCGAGGGGTTTACAGCCACCCCAAATTTATCAGACCAGATTTTAATGGCATGCAAGTCTCGGTTTATATCTTCTATAGCGTCTGATAAACTTTCCACCCGCGCAGCTGCATACAGTTGAAGATCATCGGCATAAAGATGATACGAACACCGAAGACAGAAGGTAATAAAATTAATGAAGATAGAGAATAACAATGGAGAAAGAATACCGCCTTGTGGAACACCAGCACCTAGATCACGCCAACTCGACGAATTCTCGTCGACGCGGACCGACTGCTGACGTCCCCGAAGATAAGAAGAGAACCATTCCAGCGCCTCGGAAGAAACCATTAGATGAGAAAGAATAGATAGAAGAATATCGTGACTGACGGCGTTAAAGGCATTGGAGAAATCAATTAGTACCAAAACGGTAACCTTGGTATCCTCCATTGCCTCTCTGATGTCACCAGTCACTTTGAGGAGAGCGGATGCAGTACTGTGCCCAGGCCTGAACCCAGACTGGAATGAGCTGACAAGGTTGTTACGGTGAACGAACCCCGAAAACTGCTTGTGGACACAGGCCTCGAGCACTTTTGACAGGAAAGGGAGTATGGAAATAGGTCGGAAATGATTAGGTAGGGAGGGATTTGAAATTTTAGGAAGTGGACGGACGTAGGCCTTTCGCCACAAGGATGGGAACTGACCGGAATCTAAGGAAAAGTTTATTATATGGGTAATCGGAGGAAGAAGAAATTCAAGGATCAAGGTGACCATTTGACGATTAATATCATCATGGCCCACAGCCTTGGATTTTATAGAAAGGATAATCTTTTTAATTTCATCCTCGGTAGCTGGAGAAAATCGGAATGGTTCTGTGATAGGACCGGGTAGGCTAGCAATGGAATCGACCGTCTGAGAAATCATTTGGGAATCCAAATAGCATGTGGTTGTAAAGTGACGGTTGATTTCATCCAGGCCAATCGTCTTGGGGAAATTCACATGACGAGGCCTACCGATACCGAGAGTTCCCAGGAATTTCCAAATATCAGCAGGAGAAGAAGAAGAAATGTTTTCTAGAATATGGCGGCGTTTGGCGTTCCGTATCACCTGATTACATCGATTTCTAGCAGCTTTGAAAATGTTCCTGTTTTCCTCACTGCGATCTTTTTTAAATTTCCGAAAGGCTCGGTCCCTGCGTCTCATCGCCATACGAACCCCTGCCGTCATCCAAGGAGCAGGTGGACGCCTGAGTTTAACCCTCTTGACCGGAGCGTGTTTGTCGTAGAGAGCAAGGACCGTCTGATTAAAGATACGCAATTTTTCGTCTATAGCTGTTGCCGCAGCAAGATGACTCCAATCGAGTTCCGCCGCATCCTGACGGAGCTTCTCGACATCCAAACGCGTAAAACAACGAATGTGCAGAATTTTTGGAAGAGGTTTAGGTGGTTTTAGGACATATGAGAGGAAAATGAGGTCATGGTGGGAAGAGCCAGGTGCTGGACACTGCCCATGACAGGAATCAAGGGAGGGAGTGGAAGTTAGGATTAGGTCGAGCCACGTGTCATCCCCTGTGATATTGAAATGTGTGGGTTGCAAAGGAAGAACGTGGAGACTAACGGACTCAATGATGCGGAGAAGTTTACGGGAACGAGGAGTTGGATGGGAAAGGTCTGTATTGAAATCGCCCATAATGACGCAATGTGCGTACTCTGATCCTACAGACTCTAGCGCCAATTCTAGGTTGAGGAAATAGTCAACGGCGGGTGGACAGTACACAACACCAAGCAGGGTTTTGACCCCTTTGATGTAGATCTCCAAAAAGAGGTACTCAACAGAAGCACTGTATAATGAAGGAGATGATGCAACAATTTTGTAGGGAAAATCGCTACGAAGATAAATAGCAACACCTCCTCCTCCCTTACCAATCCTATCATTACGGATAAGAATGAAACCGGGAAGAGGATAGGTCGTAGAAAGAAGATGAGGCTTAAGCCAACTCTCAGAAATCAGAACGGCGTGGACATTGGCGTCAGAAAAGGTGTCGAAGAGATCGGTATAATGACTTGCCACACTCTGAGCATTTATGTGACATACGTTAAATGAGTTACGTTTCGGTTGCTTAAAGCTCTGACGCACAAAGTCACCAAGGGTATCGGTCAATGAGTCAAAACTTGCAGTAGCGGAAGAGTTAAGAGATTCAACGGCAGAGTGAAAAGAGTCATCAGCAGGTAACATTAAATACGATTAAAAATAATATAAAATAAATAACTAGGTATAAAATTAAACTATGGCAAAAAAATTGCCTTACTGTGCAACACCACTATCTTTGCACCACCCACCAGCAGAACCAGTACAAGATGATTAAAGTAACAAAATAAAAGTTAATACAAACACGATAACAATAAAAGCAAGGTAAGAATGCATGTAAACAATACAACAACAAAGCACATGAGCAAAAACCGAACGCAATTCACTACACAAAACAAAAACGTGGAACAGAGTGATATTGGACGTCAATTTAACACTAACATTTACAAATTGTAGGGTACATATAACAATAAATAATTAAATGCAGGGTATACATAAACTAATTTGGCATAATGACAGACACCACATAGACATTACATTACTGACAGGTAACAGTTAGTATTATTTACAAAGAAAGGTGACGAAACACAACAATTAAATTACAAGCACAAACAATTAACATAAACGAACAAAATGTAGCATTTATCTTATACGAGTATGTGTCCACAAAGCAAACAGGCTGACGTATTGATACGGCAAAATTTGCGAAACTAACAGTGAGAACTATGACGCTCAAGCACATAACAACACAAGACACTTAGTTTTTACGCACTCCACCATTACTTCCCATTGCTTCAGACGATTCCACAGCCTTCTTAGGGTACTTTGCCAACAGTGGATTAAGTTCATCCAGAGATGTAACTTTCTGCCGTGTACCGTTCGGGGTTCTGATGACTATAACCCCGTCCTGAGTCCAGCACGCCGACATCCCGAAGTGTACACGCGCTTTGACAAATACAGCCTGCCTAGCCCTGGTTAGGAACTCTTTGATCGTAACCGAGGAACCCTTCAAACCTGACTTTGCCTTCCAGACAGCAGTTTTATGGTCTGTGCTCGAGAATCTTCCCAGTATTGGCCGGCTGCGTGTAGGTCCCTTGCCTGCTGCCCCCAATCTATGGCAAACCTTGAAGGAAGATGCAGTGATGTTGGGCAGGGCCAGCTTGTTTTTTATTGTGTCCAACACAAGAGCCCTGCAATCCTCGTTGTCCGCCTCAGCACACCCCGTAAAGATGAGAGCCTTCCGACGTGAGCGTGTCTCCAGCATTTTAATTTTATTAGTTTTTAATTAGCATCTGTAATCGAAATTTTTCGTACATATGTTTTTGAAATAGAATATTGTTTATTACTTCTTTCTCTATCCATACAAAGATGGATGTCAGTTAATTGCAAATTCAAAACATAATTTCTGATTTATAAAATGAAAATACTTTTTAATACAATTAAAAATCTATTGCAATGAGCACAAAGTTCAAAATTGCACGACCCTATATCCACATTGACACGGTTTAACAAATTATATAAAACGTCCAAGAAAACATTAATGTTTTTGCATCAACTTGCTTTAATTTACTAATATATCATATTTTTATATCTGTTATTCTGTAAATCCAAATGAGGACATTTTTGCGAATAACGGCACAGCAAAAGAATGAGATACTTAACACAATTTAAATTGATACCACTTTGTAAAATATTACGGGCATGGCGACTAATGCTCTGCGAGCAAGACGGAGCGTGCCGGGGTACTTTGCAGCAGAGTCGCCCCGGTAATTATGTCATGGATATTATTATAATGTGATTATGTCGGCAATGGAACGACGGTGATGTGGAAACAACTGGTGTTGGAGAGAAGATAATGGTGGAAAATGACCGCCATGATGATCATGTTGGGTCTAAAACTAGATTAAAACGGAAAAATATTTCAGGGACCAAAAAACTGCCAAAATATTTATTTAGTTCTATCATCATCATCGTCATCCAGTGCCACAGCTGTTAGGCATCGAACTCTATTTTCTTGTAGGTACTAGGTACCTTTAGTTGCGTTAATGCGAGCATCAAACCTGCAAGACATAGCGCATCAGCTAAGCACTCAGCCATTATACCATCCATGGTATAATAAGACATGGTAGTCTCCTCCCGTGACAGCTGGGTCACGTGATTGGCCTAAGACTACGTCATCGATTGCGTTGCGGTTCTCAAACTTTTTTAGTGGGGAAAAAGATAACAATATTACAATTTATAATTTAAAGGTACAACATATTTATAATTTTTAATAAATCGTCATATTTGATACTTTTTGTATTTAGTTTACTTTGCTTTTTTTTATTGTTTGAATATTAGTATTTTTATTTAGTTAGGGACGAAAACCCACTAAACTTGACTTGACTAAAATAAGTCAAAAACTAATTATGTTAGGTTAATAAGTTCGGGCGTAAAGACGTACTGTCACAACTATGACTTAAATTATGGAATTTACAACGCGTAGATAAAATAAATATTATGTAGAAAGGCACATACCAGTTATTTTAGTTGAATTTAGTTTCAAATTGGAAGCCACGCATATGATAGCGTCTCTTCATTGGGAAAATAAAAAAACCTTATTACACCGCCTTATAAACTTCTGTTTTTATAGTTTACGGAACAATTAACAATTTTTCTTGTCTATCTATCAAAGTTCACGGGTTCACCACAAACGTTTGGGAGCCACAGTATTTTGCTCACAGAGCGAAACAACGCTATAGGTGTGAGCGACACGACAATAGCGATGAAATGGCTAGTTGTCAGTATGACACTTGTCAATTCGATATGTTGCCACTGTGTGTGATTGAATTACCCGAGCAAAATGCATTTTTATCTTAACAAAGCAATTATGAACTAATAATTAAATATACAAATAAATTTAACAATAAATAGATGAATCACATGAGTTACTAAATAGTTATTCTAGTTAGTAATTTATTTTATATTCATTAACTATATGAGAAAGTACCTAAATTTTCTAAAAAGGACAATCAATGGTAACACTTATCGTGACGTAGGCTTAGGCCATCCTGGGAAGAGAATACCAGGCGAAGTATACGGAGTATGTTATTATACCATGATACCATCCATGCGTGACATCGTCACTACAATTTTAACTCAAATCAAAATTAAAAAAAATAAATTAAATAATCTTTATTTCGGACAAGTAACATCCAGATGGGTTAGTAAAGAAGAAAACTAATACCAAGGTTAGTACTCTTAATTTCTAATAAAATATATTTAGTAACGAGGTTGTTGTACCGAATGCATTTCAGAACAACATCCCCTAATAACTGATTGTCGTACCTCCCGGCTATGGTTTTTAGGATGAAGTTGGAGCTAGGCCGCACTCTGCAGAGCATAGAGGCCGATCTCTGCCTAACGATGGCATGGAAATAATCGACGCGTGATTCCGCGAACATACCTGATGCACTGCAGAAACGGGGCAGCCCTATCAACATCCTAAACCCGTTATTATATTGGACCCGTAAGGCGCTGATAGCCCGCTGAGTGTAGTTGGTCCAACTTGAGTGTAGGCTGCACGTGTAAAATATTTGGCAATAAGCTTTAAAAAGTGTTATTATTACTGCCTTGCTACACCGTGCAAACCTGCGAGCCAACATGTTATAACGGACTGCCAGCGCCCTACGTTCCCTCTCGATATATACCCGGTCATCAAGGCTGTCGGTGACATAGTGCCCCAAGCACTTGAACTGGTACACTCGCTGCAAATCTTTCCCATTAAGTTTAATCGGGGGCACGTATTCCGGACATTTACCACCGACAGCCATAAAGACCAAGTACTCGCTCTTACTGACATTGTAGATAAGGACATGCTTCTGAGCATAACCCTCACAACATGCCAGAAGTTCTCTAAGCGCCCTAACCGTTGGGCTCAACAGCACCATATCGTCAGCGTAACTGATGTTATTGACACTTACGTCATCAATGCGACATCCGATTTTCTTGCCGCTGAGCTCAAAAATTAGATCGTTTATATAGAGGTTCAATATCTTTGGTGATGTTATCCCTCCTTGTCTAATCCCACAGTCTAGCCCATACGACACAGACAGCCTATCGGCCCATCTCACACTGTTAGTCTGGTTGTAAAAGCTGGCTGTGCATCTCCTAGAACTATCGTAACAATCGATGATTAATTTGTGTTTCATTAGTCAAGACTAGAGATTCGTATTGTACAAGCGGACTGCCATATAAGTTGTGCACAGGTTGTAATGGAATATTGAGTATAGCTTCAAAATTAAGCTTTTTTTATCATCAATTTAGGGGCCTTTAAGTCAAGAGTGAATAGGTTTTTTTAGGCATACGTGTTTCACCGTCGACCACATCATCGCTTACCATCAGGTGAGATAGTGGCCTAAAGATTATTAGCCCACGCGAGCGAAGCCGCTGGCAGAAGCTATTTATGAAAAATTGGCTTATAGGTTAGCAAATTTGCTTTCCATCAAAGCTACAGATTACAGTTACAGTTTGTAATCGGATTAACTAATTAGGTATTACACAAAGCGGACATATTGATTATAATTACAAGCATCTTGTTGTTAATTAGCAGAACACTGCATTTGAACAATCAGGAGCTCGTGGCAAAATATAGTCAAACGGGTCGATCTTCAAGGTCAAGCAACGCTTGCCGAGATTGGTCCGTGGATCGGTGACCACCTTTACAAAGCGTCATTCCTCCGTGCTTCGGACAGAACGTTATGCCGTTGGTGCCGTCTGTTATTTGTAGAACTTTGACAGTCGTTCCGGGTAGTCGGAAGCCTGAAATCTAACACGAGTCTGGCCAAGGGTTATTGTGTTACCCAGTTACTGGGTTGTGGAGATCAGATAGGCAGTCACTCCATGTAAAATACTGGTACTCAGCTGGAACCGGTTAGAGTCGAAGCAGACCCAAGCATAGTTGGACAAAGGCAGGTCAGATTGATAACATTTGATTATTTATTGTTGTTCACGCGGAAGTTCTTGGTAGTACAATTAAATATTTTTCTCAAACATGCTTAGAAATTTGAGGATTATTTTGACAACCTTCTTCGAGATAAATCGAAATTGCTGTACTGGCCAAATACATGCGAGTAGAGGCCGGCAAAAGTTGTATGAAAATTCATATCTGTCGTGTTTAGCGGCCAAATAAATATCATAGTAACATTGACATATATATTACCTGCGTAAGGACCAGGCCAACCGCGCGAGCGCACTGGCCCTAAATTGCAGTTTAGGGCCAACGCGACAGTGGTCCGTGTGCGGGAGTGAGCGCGAGTATTTGCTTGTCATAATAATGCCTAGTTATGTGGTAAAAGGCTACAAAAATTACGATACAAAGGTTAAAAAGAAACATGGGTTATCGTATCATCGGTAATACACCTTAAATTACTTCTGTTATCTGTTGCTTGTATTGAAAAGGTTTCTATATAATGTTGAGATGATTAAGATGGGCGTATCCTTCCTTTCGAAATCATTGCATAGTAAACTCATATCTATCACGTAATTTAAAAATGGAACGATCTTTTGAGAATCCTGGCAGCCAAGGAAGTTACTTATCATAGATTTTATTTAAATTTCGAACTGGCTTGCAAATAGAAAGCTGTTTATTGAAAAAAAAACAAATGAACACGTTAACGCGGGAAAAATTATGATCGTTGTTCGTCATTCATCGTATTTGATCAAATTAGTTCTAGGTACTCATAGTACTACTTAGTTTTAATTTCGGCGCATTATTTGAGAAAAGTACTACCTATACAAGCTTTGGCCACAACTCTCTTTTTTTTTGCTGGCTACTGCATTACTGCAGTAGCCTACTATACCTACACACTAGGTATATCCTAGCTATTTCTGAATATTTTAGATGTTCTCGGAAGATGCAATAACATTGTATTATATACTGAATTGAACAACACGTCGCTGAAAGTATCGGAGCAGCCACCTGTGTTCCTTCTATTAAAATAAAATCATATTGCAACTGCAAGGTGTGATCGAATGGTCGTATTGATCCTACTCCCGTACAGATTCTTAGAGATAATTGTGTAATATTGAACTTTCATAATTTTGACACAGTTACCTTAATCAAAAAATATTCTTACCTATAAGTAATTGTTTTCGAAATGATCCCAAACCCAAGGAATACCTTTTGCGTCTCATCAAAACTTTTATTATGAAGAGTTTACTTTGCTTATAATTTATTTTTGTAAAGGTAATCTGTAAATGTACTGCTCCGATAGGAGAACCTAGGAGTCTTTAAGTCAAGAGTGAATATGTAACTTACTTTTAGGCAAGCTTGCGACACCGTCGACCACATCATCGCTTACAATCAGGTGAGTGGTCACACACGAGCCTATCAATTATAAAAAAAAAACCATACACTGATAGAAACAATATTATCGCTGAATGCCATAGCTACCACAGTTTCTCTGCGATATGCCACGGGAACGAAGCTGGTTTAAAATTAATAATGTCAATTAATAGAGAAATATTCATTTCGTACCCAACACCATGACAAAGCAGCAGAACTATCGCTCCATCAAATGTATCAATAGCAGCCCGCAGTATCTAAACAAACACAGACACCACAGCAGCCAATCGCGCTGAGACAATGGAAAGTTTCTCACAGTTTGACCCACTCACTGCGCTCGATAGTAATGCCTTTTAATAAACAATGTTCTGCTCAATCAATAGTGTACACTGGATCATATTAGCTACTCATTTGTTTCTATTTGTAAAATGGAGGATAAAATACTAGATTGGCAAATTTTGATGGACTAGAGTCTAGTCTCTAGACTGTAAGGTGTTACCGACTAGGATGGGTAAACAACCGACTCACCTTCAAAATCAAAGTTCGCGAGCACATTCGCAAGAAGTTGGCACCAGTATCGTCACTCGTCACTGCACATTTTTTTCAATTTTCTATTTCTAATAATTCTTTAGGTATATTCCTATATTAAGTTTAGTCACTTGGGTATTTATTGTACTTATAGTTAGGTATGTTATATGTATTTATTATTTAAAGCTTATATTTATGTTATGTAAAAAAAATGTTGACTGAAAATGCCTAAGGCATTAAGTCCGGCTCTGTACATTTGTGTGCTTAAAGTTTGAATAAATAAATACACCCCTGCAGATGCACGAAGTAATTGTAAAAAATAAATTGCAAAAACCATTTATTGTATAAATGACTAGCTGACCCGGTAAACTTTGTTGTGCCATAAAAAGACCAAACATTTATCTACCCTACCTACCCTACCTTACACTACCTACCCTACCCTACCCTACCCTACACTACCCTACCCTACCCTACCCTCCCCTACCCTACCCTACCCGACCCTACCCTACCCTACACTACCCTACCCTACATTACCCTACCCTACACTACCCTACCCTACCCTATCCTACCTGTAAACCTCACGGAGCCCGAGACCTTTCCAACGAATGCAAAACCGTGGAAATCGGTTCGTGCGTTCTGGAGTTATAGCGTCAGGAAGGAAAACGCGACTTATTTTCATATAGTAGATTAATTAGAATTTAATTAAGTAACCACGTTTCCGAACAAATGATGCTCGAATTTAATTAAGTAACCACGTTTCCGAACAAACAATGCTCTTTCAATATAGTCTATGGCTGTGAATGACATTGACATTCGTTACGCGCGTTTTTTTTAAATATGCAAAATTAAATGTATATTTTTCAATATTTCTGAGAGATTTTCTTAATATTTTTCCGTGAGAACCTTCTCATAATAATAACAAATACAACAAAAAAAGAATTAGTGAAATCGGTCCAGCCATTCACGCGTGATGCCGTGACCAAGGAAAACGGGTTTCATTTTTTAACCCCCGCCGGAAAAAGAGGGGTGTTATAAGTTTCACGTGTGTTGCTGTGTATCTGTGTATCTGTGTGTCTGTCTGTGGCATCATAGCGCCCAAACGGATGAACCGATTTCGATTTAGTTTTTTTTTGTTTGAAAGGTAATTTTGTCGAGAGTGTTCTTAGCTATGTTTGATTAAAATCGGTTCAGCCGTTCAAAAGTTATGGGCGTTTTACTGTTTGAAGCAGAGTGTTTTCGCAAGATAAATGTGTCGGGGGTTTTTTAAATTTTGAAATTTTACTTGTATATATCATTGAGGTAATAATGTACTACGCACACATATTATCTCAATGGTATATATATAGATTTGCACAAACATTTATAATAAAAATGTTTGTCGGTATTTTCAAGCGTATGGCACTTGTGGGTTGCAGCTGAAAATCAGCGTCAGGTGTTACAATTTGGCATTATGCTGAGCTGAGGCCCTTTGGCATTAATAGTTAAAAAAATATTTTGTTTAATTTTAAGGTGTTTTTGTTTTTAATGCAAATAAACTCATTTTTCTTTCGTTCTTTAATTCATCATCATTATAATTTCAGCTGAAACTTGTTACATGCTCCACATTCACTTTTCCCTTGTGAGACGCCAACCAATAAAACCCACTTTGTTCAATCGAAGAACCGAAATACCTCTTTTAAAAAGAAAATCAAGCTTCCTTGCCACTTTCTACAAAACCCTTGCAAAGTGACTGGGATAAACTGAACGTAAGTGTAAATAGCGGAAAATTCAACAAAATCTAGTAAAGTGCACACAAGTTGGTGAGACCTAATTATCCGTTCAACTTCAACAAGATTCGTGGCGGAGTTCGGAAGTTTTGCAACGCTAACCGACATGACTGGTCAACTCAGATTGGTCAGCGAACTGTGGGATACCTACACGAGATAGTTTTAGTAAAAACTGTGACACATGACGGACGTTAGATAACTGCTTAGAGGCTGGGCAATAAACTTACCTAAGTAATAAATAGTGTTTCGTATCGTATGAGATTGAAGTACACTTGTCATGCATGATGTGATAAACGTAAGCCTGTCAGTAAAGGCAAAAATATTTGTGTGGTAATATATAAATACCGAGACCTGGTCGCTCAAAATGGGCCTCATCAGAAAGCTTAAAGTCACCCAAAGGGCAATGGACAGGGCTATGCTCGGCATTTCCTTGCGTGAAACGTACGGGATCGGTCAATGTTTCGACGCATGGGGGAGGCCTATGTCCAGCAGTGGACGTCTTTCGGCTGAAATGAGGATGATGACATAAATACCGTGTCATATTGAAATCGGAATAGTGGTTGAAGACTGTATCTTACCAACTCAACAAATGCTGAGTTAAAAGGTAACTCTTTCGGTATGGACAGTGGGCATGCTCAGCGTAATTTTTGATTGAACTTTTTTACTGTCTCTTTTACCCTTTCGTTATTGTTGTTGTATTGTTTCTATGTCAAATAAATATTTTCTGTTCTATTCGTAATATCAGAATGTAGAAACTTGTCAATAAAAAAACCGGCCAAGTGCGAGTCAGACTCGCGCACGAAGGGTTCCGTACTTGGTAAATTGCGGTTTACGATTTATGACGTATTAAAAAAAACTACTTACTAGATCTCGTTCAAACCAATTTTCGTTGGAAGTTTACATGGTAATTTACATAATATATTTTTTTCAGTTTTATCATTCTCTTATTTTAGAAGTTACAGGGCGGACACGCACATTTTACCACTTTGGAAGTGTCTCTCGCGCAAACTATTCAGTTTAGAAAAAAAAAATATTAGAAACCTCAATATCATTTTTGAAGACCTATTCATAAATACCCCACACATACGGGTTTGATAAAAAAAAAAAAATAGTTTCAGTTTCAAGTATGGGAACCCCCAAAATGTATTGTTTTTTTTTCTATTTTTGTGTGAAAATCTTTTTGCGGTTCACAAAATACATCTACTTACCAAGTTTCAACAGCATAGTTCTTATAGTTTCGGAAAAAAGTGGCTGTGACATACGGACGGACAGACAGACAGACAGACATGACGAATCTATAAGGGTTCCGTATTTTGCCATTTGGCTACGGAACCCTAAAAAGGTTGCGGTCTTGTAAAACTGAAGCAGCTTATGGTGCTGGGTTTTCTTTAAAGTAGTGATAGAATGTGTGGATACCAAAATTAGCAATATCAAAATGAAAGTGCAAATTGATCGAGACACTTGTAGAAGAAGGAGTACTTTACAATAATAATGTATCCCAGACCTTAGTATTATGACGCTGTCTGGGAGATATTTGATTAAGAAAGTAATTATTGTTTCTCGTCTCCGTCGAGGTGCAAGAAAGAAGCCTTCATAATGTTAGGTGACCTATTCTTTGCCATCGCAATGCGGCAACTATGTGAACATTTAATTTATCTTGTAGAAGCGACGAAATTAAATCGCTAGAATGGGTCGTAGTCTGCAGTCTAATCTGCTACCGACCGCAGTCCTTATGGTGCCTCTGGGACACTCGCTGCAGTGGTTCACGTTAGAGTCAAGTGTTCACTGTTGGGCTTATATTTACGAGCGACACAATGAAAATCTGAATAATGATGCATGTGCCGCAGCCTGTATATAGTTTAGAAACATCTTGAATCAACACACGCAATTTTGATGCAGTTTTGTTCGATATTTTCCCAAAATGAAAAGCTGTGAATGAATAAAAGTTAGCAATTTATTTCACTAAACGATTTTTCGACGCTTGAAAATCTTGTTCTATTCCTGGTCATCATTTGTATCATGAAGAGGACGTTCTCTGCCAAAAAATAATACACAGCCAGACAGTTTTTCATTTATGGTCGTGTATTTGGAGCTCTATACTATTAACTACAGTATTTGCCGATGATAAATGTTATTAAAACCGATGTATGGAAAATAAGTAAGCATGTTAAATTATCTCATTTCACAGTTCCGTATAGTTTGACAGATTATATTAGATCTTTAACTATTATACTCTTTGACTTCTGGTGTAGGGGTAGCATAAAAATTAATGACCTGATTGGCTTAAGTAGTGGTTGGCAGTTAGCAATAAGTTTTTAATGCACTGAAGGTTATCAGGTTTTTTACATAATAAAAATACTCTGTACGACATACAGGGACTATGACATATTTAAGCCATCATTTTTCCAGTGTGTGAAAGGGATGGAGCTATATAGCACGAATAGCGTTGCTCCTTTTTCACAGAGGAGTCACTGTGTACTGCCTTGGTGAATAATGATTTGGCTAATATCTAATCTGATCAACACGTTAGTGTACCAAAGCTATTGTATTTGCGGCATAGCTACGGAATCAGGGCATCTACTCGCATTCAAGTCAGGCATGCAAGCAGAACAAGTAGTTCCAATGAAAATCACGAAATACTAATAGGAAAACTTGGACTAATTGAAGGACCCTGCTTAGAATGCAATAGTTTAGTCCTATTAGAAGGTAGGAAACACAGAAATAAATCTAACTAGAAAGCGCAGGTCCCTCCATCTGTATGCAAAAGAAGCGTGCCACTTTGTCACACACAATTTAAGAACAAAATTACTCTCTGATGAAATAAAATGTAATTGTCTCGGCTCAACTTTTGTTTGAGATTTTCTTATCAATCAAATATTTTTATTGACAAATAAATATGTTTACACCAAAATAATTGAAACCCTGACTTCTGAGCTACGTAAAAACCTGTGTTACAAAAGTCAATCACGTTGCAGCTTAATACGGCATAATTAGGATTTAGATTAGATAATGATCTAGATTTCGGTGGATTTTCGGTGCCGATAATGCTAATTGAAATATCTCAATCAAAGAGCACTGCTCTCACTTTTACTTCCTTTTTTGATACGCGAAGTTCATACACTCGCGTCATCCAGCTAGATTTATATATCTATGATGATAGGAAAGCTCCGTATTGCCTTGGATTTTATATTTGTCTCACGATTCCAATTCTGCATGGCAATATATCCAAAGTTGTTGAACTATGTTAATTAGTGTCGGGCCTTTTTCATTAACTAAACCTGATTCCGGGCTAGCAATTAAAGAAAATAATAAATCACCTGGTTGAAATTTCCTTAACTTTTTCCTTGCCTTTTTAAGTAGAGAGTATCGTTGTTTTCATTGCAAAATTAAGTGCGAAAGTGAAATATTTTCATCTGTTAAACGATCTTTAAAACTTTTGTAGAGTTCAAGGAAGCTATTATCTTCACCCTCTCTTGGTCCTGAGATAATGGCCTGTGACAGATGAAACGACAAAAGAAATATAAAGCGTATTTTTTTCTTCTATCACTACTTTTCCGTATGCACGACACGGCGCGGCATTTCCCGTGCGCTCTGGTAGGCACACTCTCACTATTTCATATAGTGTAGTGACGTAACAGATGATAAATGGCAGCCATGATTGATGTCCAAATACGTATCACTGATAATATCGGGCTGTGATATCGGATTAAAATGTTGTATTGGAGGATTAAATAGAACTACCTAAGCTTTTAGGCTAGTTGTTTTCATCTAATGAAATTCGTATTAATTTATCTAATCATTATACTGATGGGTAGAGAATATAACCCAAACCGAGATCAACCGTACCTCAACAAATTAAATTCTACCCTCAAAAAACCCCAATCTAATTACCTTTTGGCAAACAAAATAAATAAATGAAACCCTTCTTCAAACATCTAGTCCGTTCCTTATAAGCATAGTTAAAAAAAAAAAACAAGAAAGCATCGCCGGTCTACAATTAATTCGGTCCCAAAGCAATTAAAGCCGAGCTAAATTGCCATATTTTTTAACTCACACATTTTTTGCGTCGACACTGAAATTTCCTCTCGCTTAATTTATGCTAATGTACAGGGCAGGGGCAGGGAGGGACCACAGGGGCCGGGTTCCCGATAGACGCTAAAAATAGGAAGGTTCAGATATTAAAATATTTTACTTTAAGTGTGATGGCCTCATGCTTTTAGGAGAGGTGGAAGTTAGACCCGTGATCTATGTGGACCCTGGAAAATTGACCACCTGGTTTCAGCGAAGGGTTTCATAAAAACCTACTAGGGTTAGTCATGAAAATGAGTAGGGTCTAATGAAGGTTCTTTCGAAAAATAACAACAAATTGCTGCAAATAACTGGTCTTAAAAATACAGTGATTATGGCCAAACCCAATCGTTAATTTTAGCTATAAATAGGATCCCTAATGCAGCCATTTTATCCTGAGGCGTTGTAAGGCCTCCCGCCCACCAAGTGCGGCGATGTCTTGGATCCGGTAGATTCGAGATGAAAGGGTCTGGTCGATGTAGCGATACTAGGCCTATGTGCAGCAGTGGACGTCTATCGGCTGATGATGATGAATTAAAAATACTAGGAAGTTCTTTTAGGGATTTTCTCAAACATTTCACTTTCTTTTAGTTATACGGAACCCAACTCGTGTTTGTTATTTAAGCTCAAGTCGACGAGACGAAAAAACGTGGGCTAAGTTTAACTCGGTTAACTACATTTTAAAACAGTCTTCTCGACGAAATATCGTTAGGATATCGCTTTTTCGAACCTACTTCACTTTGTTTTTGTTTTTTGAAGATCTTTGCAGTAGGTTGAGTTATTGGAAAAGAAAGTTTAGGATACTTTAAGATTTTCTTTATTCTTCACTAGCTTTTGCCTGAGACCTTGCCCGTGTGATTGTGAGAAATTATTCCACGGAAAAATTATGGGAATAAAATCCTTTGTCGTTTTATGACAAGACACTGAAACAGTTGGTTTATTAAAACAAACTAATGGATGCATACGCATGAATTTGATAACTATTTTCCACAAACTATGAAGTGACACTATTTAATTGTTTTTACTATTCTGTAGCATTACTAATAAATAATTTGACATTACATATTTATCATCAGCCTTATAATGTTCCCACTGCTGGGATACAGGCATCTTCTCTGTGAGAGAGGTAAACGGAATTCGGTGTTCTTGTTTTCGTTTCTTTGTTTTTTGACACCGACTTCCGAAATTGAAGTTATTTTTACCCGACTGCCGAAAGAGGGTAATGTGTTTATCAGTCTATGTATGTATGTATGTTTGTTCTTATATGGCGTTCTAGAGACCAAACACGTTGGCCTATTTTGATGATTCTTACGTCAATCGATTCGTCTTAACCCTGCGAGTGTCACTGGCTACATTAAAATTGCAAAATAGTAAAATGGCGGCGTTTGGGCGCCATATTGTGGGGGCCCAATTTTTTTTCTTCCACACTCATCGTGTGGGGTATCAAAATGAAGGGTTTTAAGAGGTGATTACGAAAATATATAATACTTATATGTTTAAATGTACCTGTGTAATATTTGTATTTGTATAATAATGTGTAATATTTAAAAATAACAAAAAACCCGACTGCTTAAAAAGCCAACTAAAAAGACGTAAACAAGAAGAAAATCATGCTGTGCAGTCGGAGGATACATCTGGTTTGGTCAGCCAGTCGGGTTTTTTGTTATTTTTAAATATATTTTTTTACTTTGTAGTTTTTTTAATTTGGAAGTCGGTTGTTTTTTCTTGTAAAAAAGTTTTTTTATTTTTCACGTTTTAGTTGTGGTACATAATGGACCAGTTCTTTAGGCTATATAATGATGCCAGAATAGATTAACCCAATAACATGAAACTTAAATAAAACCGGTGGAATGAGTGTATACCAGGGTGAACTATTGACACCTGCGTACTCCTTTAAAGCGTACCAGTATGATGTTATGTTATGAAATGGTGTAAACAATTAACAGACATGCGACTGCTATCCCGAGTGATTTGCCGTCATTTATTGAAGAGTTCTAATGTATACCTCCGAAGTTCTTCATCAGATCTTAATGAAATTTGAATGGTTAGACATGTAAAAGTGTTTGTACAAACCAACTTACAGAAATAAAATAATATATCATTTAATGGGACCATGACACGCACCAGCTTTTAAATAAAAAAGATACATCTAAATACACTTTGTAAAAAGTTCTGAGGTAACACACTTAAAAAAACAGTCGTTTACGCACCTCCTCCTTTTAGGGAATTCGTTTAAAAACAAAGCGCCTGCCTGAGTTCGAACTCACACCTACGACACAACTCACACCTACGACACAACTTACACCTACGACACAACTCACACCTACGTCACAACTCACACCTACGACACAACTCACACCTACGACACATAAGTCGTGGCCGTTATCGCTGGGATACATTTGCTCACTATTTTTTTCATTACATCTACTTATTAAATAATATATTGCATGACAATTATTGATTGACATTGCAGATTGACATAGCAGATCTACCTGTAACCAACACAACATCTTGTGAACCTATGATCCACAATAAATTATTGTAATTTGAATATAGGTCATGGTCTGCAATTTAATCTAAATCCGGTCACCTGTTGGTGTAATTGATTAACAAATATAAATATTTTGCTCGTTAAACCAATATGAAAACTTAAATACATAATTTTCACGGGGATAGAGTACATTATCTGTTTTTAGTTAATATCCGTAGCTAAATATTCCACCAGAAGGATGTTGGTTAAAGCGCCTGCCGTATAAGTTACCGCAACGAGCGTTACCATATAATATTGATTGATTACGTTAGGCGGTAATAAGAGCGAGGTAATGAAATGAATTTACACTTTAAGATAGAGGACCTCGTAATTATAATTTTGGGGTGGTCATTAAAGTCATGATCTATGTGGACCTAAAAGGAAAATAACCAACTATCCTTCCTATGTTATAAATGTGAAAATTTGTATATTTGAGATTCATCACGCAAAAACGGCTGGACGAATTTGCTGCGGGCAGTAGCAACTTATAAATGTAAGTATAGTTCTTCAAATTATTGTTATTTATGTAGTTATTAGCAACAACAATATCTGATGAGCTAAAGTATTTATAGACATCCGAGTACATTACGCTTTTACACAAAACGCTTTGTTTCAAATTCTTCTCAAAAATTTCGATGTGTCTCGCAAAATTAAATCATGTTACAATATCACGCAGAGCAAAGGGGACAACTCTTGAGGTATTAATGAAATACTGCCAATTATCTAAATTGGACCATTTGGCGTTATGATAAGGTGCATATTGCAATATTTATGGAACCGCGGTGCCCATGTTGGAAGTTATGAATGGGTCATGTGGTGAAAGGTTAGCGATTTTCTTTACAGCGAGCCAAAACTATTTGCCAGACAAACCGACTTCCAAAACAAAACACTACACAGCGAAAAATAAAGTATTTTTCGCTTTGTAGTGTTTTGTTTTGGAAGTCTGTTTTTTTTTTTTTGTTATTTTATTTATTTATTTATCTATTTTTAGTTTTGGTAGGTACCTCCAATTACCATAAAATCATTTCTAGCCAAAGTACATCGTATGACGATTTCAAAAATCCTAAAAATGACTAGGATACAATGTTTTATTTCGGAGTTGCAGTGCCTACCTTCCGGCTTTATCATCAGATCAGTTCGATTGTACCATTTTCATCAGTAAGTACCATTTATTTATAAGTATTTGCTTCATCATAGTCGGTTAATTATTCGAGATGTATTATACACATGACATACTTAGCATTAAGGAGTTCCAGTGGCCGTCTGCGGTCTTCCTCATCAATTCCACTTTAACAAATGTTACTTTATGAGTGCAATGATTGCATTGTAGATGAAGATACCAAAATTACTATATGTAGATATGTCTATAATATTTGAGGAGCTCCCTAGATATCTCCAGGATCCCATCATCGAATCCTGACTTAATGAACATGGGACCACCTGGGAAGTATACTCTTTCAAACAAAAGAATAATTTTCCAAATCGGTCTAAGCGTCTTTGAGTAATCGGGTAATATACATTAAAAAAAAACTTAAGGCGGTACCCCGAGCAAAACGCCGCGCAAGCCATTTTTTGTGCTGTTTTTACCCTTTGGGTACGGAACCCTAAAAATCAAAAAACCCGACTTCTTCAAAAGCAAACTAAAAAGACGTAAACAAGGAGAAAATCATGCTGTGCAGTCGGAGGATATATATTCGCGGGCTGGCTGACCAAAATCTGGTGTATCCTCCGCCTGCACAGCATGATTTTCTCCTTGTTTACGTCTTTTTAGTTCGCTTTTGAAACAGTCGGGTTTTTTTATTTATAACTTTTTAGTTAGTTTTTTTTCGAATTACGTACATTTAAACTTATATGTATTATATATTTTTGAAATCACCTCTTAAAACCCTTTATTTTGATACCCACACGATGGGTTTGGAAGAAAAAAAAATTCGGGCCCCCACAATATGGCGCCCAAAAGCCGCCATTTTTCTATTATCCAATTTTAATGTAGCCAGTGACACTCGCAGGGTTAAGACGCATCGATTGACGTACGAATCATCAAAATCGGCCAACGCGTTTGGTCTCTGGAACGCCATATAGGAACAAACATACATACATACATACTTACATACTCATACATACATAGACTGATAAACATATTACCCTCCTTCGGCAGTCGGGTAAAAAAGTTGCCTCCTTTTTTTGAAGTCGGTTTATAAAAAACCGGCCAAGTGCGAGTCGGACTCGCGCACGCAGGGTTCCGTACTTGGTAAATTGTGGTTTACGATTTATGACGTATTAAAAAAAAACTACTGACTAGATCTCGTTCAAACCAATTTTCGCTGGCAGTTTACATAGTAATGTACATCATATATTTTTTTCAGTTTTATCATTCTCTTATTTTAGAAGTTACAGGGGGGGGGACACACATTTTACCACTTTGGAAGAGTCTCTCGCGCAAACTATTCAGTTTAGAAAAAAATATAAACCTCAATATCATTTTTGAAGACCTATCCATAGATACCCCACACGTATGGGTTTGATGAAAAAAAATATTTTTAGTTTTAATTTCAAGTATGGGAACCCCCAAAATTTCTTGTTTTATTTTTATTTTTGTGTGAAAATCTTAATGCGGTTCACAGAATACATCTACTTACCAAGTTTCAACAGCATAGTTCTTATAGTTTCGGAAAGAAGTGGCTCTGACATACGGACGGACAGACAGACAGACAGACAGACAGACATGACGAATCTATAAGGGTTCCGTTTTTTGCCATTTGGCTACGGAACCCTAAAAATGGCCTTTATAGATCTAATAAGAGATATTACTTGAAGAGTCAGGTTTTCCTTAAAAGTGTACCTATATTTATTTACTTATGAACACACTAAAACGCCAAAGTATTCGGTTTAATTATATATCGGTCGATGTGACGACACTTAGAGGAAACTATTCAGCAGTAGACGTATTTCGGCAGAAATCACGAAGACTATAAATTCCGACCCAACCATTGAAGTTTTCAGTTGAAGATTTCAGCATATTTTACCAAAAAATTAAAATACGATAGATATAGATTCTACCTTGCTAAATGTTTCCTTCTTCAATCCATAAAATTCTTTAACTTTTTTCCCAACTGACATAGAAACTGCAATTTTCTTCCTTCACAACACCACCATTTTTCTTCCCATATCGCTCCATTTTATCATTCACGCCACACTGGCAGCCGCAAGTGGACGTAATAAATAACGAGAGATGCAGTGGCCTCTAAATTAGCTTTGTGCAAGATCTTATTGTCAGCACTGGTTTGTTTTCAGGCTAGAATGAAATGAGGGCACCACTCCACAGCACGGCTAAGTTCGCATCAGCTTCACTTTGGATAGAGATAATGGCGGGATGGTCGACTGCGACCACGCACGTGTACGTAGCTGAATATAATCACGCAGCTATCGTGGCTAACCACTCCGTGCATGATCTACACACTAATGGATGGCCGACTTGAGCACCACTCTGAGGCTCTAGACATTCATTCGATGTCAGCAAAACCGAAATACCAAATTGTAAGGGATTGATCACGTGGCATTTTGGTAGTGCTTGGCATAATATGTTTTAGAGGCCTATACCAGGCCCCTCAGAAAGTATTGCGAAAAAAAGTTTTTATATATGGGAGACTGGCCAGTTATAATGTTTTTCGAAAATATGATTATTTATAAGTAAAAATAAGTAAGTTCCAATTTCAAAATTTCCCTCCACATTTTTTGCGAGTTAATTCAAAGTATTGTGTCTCACTGAAATATGGATCTGCGCCGGGAACATTTTAGAGCTATGATTTTATACGATTTCAAGTGTCGCCTGAAACCGGATGAATCGTACGATAGACTTCAAATGGCATTCATGGATGAAGGCCCTTCCAAGGCAACCGTGTATCGTTGGTATAACGAATTCAAGCGCGGTCGACCAACTTTGGGGGATGACGAAAGAAGCGGTCGCCCTTTGACGGCTGTTACCGAAGAAAACGTGCTAGCAGTGAAAAATTTAATCCAAGACAATAGGCGAATTACATATCAGGAGATTCAACACATATTGAAGATTGGATCGGGAAGCGTTCACGAGATTCTACACAGCCATCTTCGCGTGAGGAGGATAGTATCACGCTGGGTGCCGCACAACCTCACCGATGCTCAGAAGCAGGCCCGGGTGGAATGGTGCCGTGATATGCTTAACAAATTTGAAGCAGGCTCGTCTCGGCGTGTTTACGACATCGTTACAGGTGATGAGTCCTGGATTTATCAATACGACCCAGAAACCAAGCGCCAGTCGACTGTTTGGGTGTTTCAAAATGAGCCAACGCCTACCAAAGTGAAGCGATCTAGAAGCGGGGGTAAGATTTTGATCGCTAGCTTTTTTAATTTGACTGGCCACTTGGTATCAATTCCCTTACGGGATCAAAGAAGCATTAATGCCGAATGGTATACTACCAAATGTTTGCCAGAAGTTTTCTCTGTTATAAGCAACAAGCGACCAAACACAGGGCTCCGCGGGCTACTGCTCCACCACGACAATGCACCTGCGCACACCGCACTCAAAACGAGGGACTTCCTGGACAGCACGCCAGTCAAACTCCTGGGTCACCCTCCTTACAGCCCTGATCTAGCACCGTGTGACTACTTTTTATTCCCAAAAATAAAAAATCAGCTCAAAGGGATACAATTTTCGTCGCCGGAAGATGCGCTGGCTGCGTTCGAGCAGGCTGTAAACGAGGTGTCTGCGGCGGACTGGAAAAAGTGTTTTGAAAACTGGTTTAGGCGCATGAATCTTTGTATAGAGGCTGGTGGAAAGTACTTTGAAAAGTTTTAATAAAAATATATGTACGTATAGAACAATTTTTTTTAGTTTCGCAAAACTTTCTGAGTGTCCCACGTACAATTTTGTTTTTTTTTCCTATCGCTATGGCGACGCTCTCGTTGATAGTTATTTGTCTATAGCCTCTAGAAAGAGTAGGTAGTATTACTCTAGAATCCAGAAAACCGTCATACTTTCCCATTAGAATATTGTACCGTCGTAATGTGGCTATTAATTGGTTTCTTTGTTGCTCACTTGTGGTGTTACAGCGTTTATATATTTCATTTGGATGGAATGCAATTTTCTAGAAGTTGTCTTGTGTTCTTTCATTTAATCAGAAATGAGATTTTCACTTTGTTTGATGAGTGGCATTTCAGGAAATATTGTGGTTGAAGCAATATTTTTTGGTTGTTGGCGAGCTTTGTACAGTTTTGCTGTAATGCATGATTGAAATAGGCAATAGCAAACACAGCAGTCGAAATGAAATAGTGTACTAAAGTTAGCATCGACTTTCGATTATTTGAATCTTCTCTATTTGTCGATTTACTGAAATAAAATTTTGTGAGACCAGTATTTAGCAACCTTTACACCACTATTATTGGTCTCGTTTACATTCTGAAAAGAGCAGAAGGACTGACAATTGATACAGATCTATAGAAACGGCACCAGATCCATAAAGTGCACTTGTGCAAAATTCATGCCCCACAGCAGGACGTGTGCTGCTTGTTATTTTTCAGACGAACTTTTCAAGTGGCTTCGAATTGCTTTTACGTGTTCATCGTGCAATTTATCAAAGCCAGCATTACGCTTTCAGCCTTACCTGAATAGCCCCAAGAAGTGTTCCAAACGACGGGCTAGCTTTAGACGGCAGCTCAAAGGTCTTGGGCAATACTTGGCAATGGAGCCAAGAGCAATTTCTAGTCGATTGAACGTTCCTATGAGGATGCGGGATACGATCGGGATCACTTTAATTCTTTGCTGAACGTCGTCGCATCGTTGAGAGCTGATCTTTATAGCCAATTGTGTTACCGGTAGAATTGTCGCAACATTTCTGCTGTGCAGCTGAGGATTGTATTATTTGTTTGATTCTACAATTTAAAGGCTACCTACTGGCCTTCCACGGATACTGAATTGTAATGGCTTTAATCTGCACACTGTAATACGATGTCTATTAGTAAAGAAACAATTGAGTTTTTAAGACTGAGCAGGGAGAAGTGTAAAGCTCAAGAACGATCGCGATAGTGGACTACACGATCTGCCCCAGCTAGGGGACATAGGATCTTAATTCAAATTCATATCTATCCAGGACTTCAGTATTCAACATCAGTAACGATAATGCTGTAACCCAATTTGGACGTCTTGCTTTAAATTAGGGTAGCTTTGCTATTCTGTCTTCAACTATTTCCTTAAACCCCAAATTTCTTAAGAAATTCTACACTATCACTTGCCGTTGTATAACACCAATTAATAAAGGTGTAACCTTCATTCCAGTTAACCCGGTCTTGCGGTAGCCCCGTCACCTATAAACTATGGGACGGCTACTTGTCACCAAGTAAGGATGAATGGGCGACTCGTACAATATTCAGGGGAACTGTATGATTTAGTATGTGTCCTGGCTGAGACCTTTTCCTATGTGAAAATAGTGGTGTAAAATTGTTAGGTGCCTAAAATTTGGTGGTTGTTGGGCAAAATTGAGGGTCGTCTTTAGTCATTTTAAAGTAGTTTCATGTTAGTCAGGTAGTGGCGTGGGTTATATGATTTTTAGGTGCCTAAACTAGGTACTTATTTAATAGCATTATTTCTGTAACAAAATTAAGCCAAATCAACGCTATTGTAAGTTTAAATTATATTGCTACGAATTGATGTTTGTCACTTCTTATGTTTCTGGACAACTAAAATTTATAACAAGTTACCACCTGTCCTGAGAATATTACCAATTAATAAGTTTAAATGTAAAATGTTTGCTTGGTTCTTAGACATGTGTTTTTATTCTGTCAATGAATTTTTAAATCATACATTTTGATGTTGTAATTAAAATCTTAATAATGACTTTGAAAATATTTTGAAATATTTAACAAAGCAATTTTTTATAGTGAGGTTATGATTAATATAATATTTAGACATTACGATTTATTTTTTTGACATTATGATTGATATTATGATTTATATTGCCTTGAGGAGCTTGTGGCTAAATAATAACAGCCACACGGGTCGATCTTTAAGGTTAATCAACGCTTGCCGAGGTCGGTCCGTAGATGGGTGACCATTTCAACACACCCAGTTTCCTCCGTGCCTCGGAAAGCAAGTTAAGCCGTTGGTCCCGGCTGTCATTTGAAAATCTTTGACAGTCTTTACGGGTAGTCAGAAACTTGAGATCTGACACCAGTCTTACCAAAGGGGTATCGTGTTTCCCATTAACTGGGTTGTGGAGGTCAGATAGGCAGTCGCTCCAGGTAAAACATTGGTACCCAGCTGAATCCGGTAAGACTGGAAGACCCCAATATAATTGGGCAAAGGCTAGGCAGATTGATTGATGATTTATATTATGCAAAATTTCATTAATTTATATAATATTTTTATAATGTACCTAGTTTTGATTTGCATGTACCTAGCTTATTATTTAATATTTCTAAACGATCAATGGTAATATGTGAGAAACAATGTTAAATTTAAGATCTCAATGTACCATATACTGAGAAATAAATACTTACTTCTAATGTACGTACGCAGCCATCTGTCCCAAAAATCGTTTGAAGGGTATGAATTATAAACTATATACTATCTAATCAATTACACCTTTTAGTTTCACTACCAATATTCCTACTTTAAGCATAACATCAATTCAATTCTAACGACTAAATTTATAGACATCAAAGCCTTGTTTCTAACAATAGAAAAGCCCAAGGAGTACGTGTCTAAGTGCATGAATACATATGCCCACATACATAAGCCCTTATGTACACAGACATAAGACCCACAAACACAGTAACTCAATCTAAAACCGCTCAATCGCCGCGATCCGTTTCAAATGTGTGCAAATACAAACAGTTGGGAACAAATTCTTGGCGACAATCTGTTTGTAGACAGGCGGTACCAGGGTACTAGTAGGTAGTAGAAATTAGATATTACAGCGTTTGGCTAGTTTTGCGTTCTATGTGGGGTTGAAGAAAAGGTGCATCCTAGAAATGGGTGTTTTATAGGCCATACGATAGTTCGATAATAAAGACATCAGCCAAGAGGACCTGTTTTTTTAAGCATTTTCTAGCTGGTGACCACTATGTCACCTGATGGTAAGCGATGACGTGATCGATAGTTAAGCACGCTTGCCTAGAAGTAACCTATTCACTCTTGAATTAAAGACTCCTAGGTTGTAGCTATCGGGAAACACAGACCCCGGCAGAGAATTCCACTCCTTAGATGTACGCATAAATAAAATAAAATAACAAAATGCCTGAAAAGAAAGTATTTCGAAAACGTTTAGTGTGATGAGGTGGGATGACCACAATGTACCGATGGCGCATTGCCGAACGTCTTGTAGTCCGATGTTAAAACATTCTAGGTAGAACTAGATCATGCAATTCCATCGCGCACTCCCCGAAATGCAACCGATAAAAAACCGACACGCTGGCAACTCGGCGACGATGTTTAAGGCTCTGACTGTGAGCACTGTGTCGATGCCGATTTTGAACACCATCATACTTAGTATGATGTTAGTTGGAGTACTTTTATGATAAAAGTAGTCAACCAAATAGCGCTGAGATATACAGCGCCTCTCCGCGGTGCGACTACAGTAAAAATCTGCCACACACAGGGCGCTTGCTATTCACTTTTAAGTAGGCGCGCGCTTATCTGCTTAGGCCTAAATGGTAACCGGCCCGTTTTTACAGGCCATGGTAAAGCAACCACAGGCAGGGGTTGAAATCTTCGTTACCAATCGCCACACTCCCTTGTAGGAGTTGTAGCGACTTCAAAGCAATCAATACTATCAGCTATTGGTCCCTATAATTGGCCGCCAAAATAAATCCCAAGCGAATGCAAATATTTACCCTACTGCTTTGTGCGCTATACACAATTTTGCGCATTTCTAAGAACAGCAACAAAACTAATCCTCAAAACCAAAAAGCATATATATACCATCACAAGTGTATTGGTGTTTACAGTACGCCACGAATCATCTGTGAACTGTTCGCCAGGCGGTAACGTTTTGCATTCAATACGTTACGGATCGCAGAATATAACTGTACGTTTTGGAGCCTCGCCGAATATTGGAGGATTTTAGTTCGTATCAATAAAATCTACACCAATTTTGTTTGAAACTAGACTCGCCACCGTATTGGGTTTAAAGTGCATAGCATTTTTGCAGGAACGTTTTTCTGTATTGTTGTTTCCAAGTACTTTTTTGATTACGTCTGTGTAATATTTTGCTTGTTCTACGACAACAACGGAATTGGAAGGGTACAAACTATTGGGTAATCTCTTGGGTAACGATGGGACAGGGTCACTTTAAAATGCAAATATATACGTTATCTATTCGTATCAAGAGGATACTACCAAAATGATAATAAAATTGAATAAATCTTTTACTTTAAGATTGGAATTCCCTGACGCAGTCTATGTTTCCTAATAGCTATATCCTGAGAGTATTTAAGTCAAGAGTGAATAGGTTACTTCTAGGCAAACGTATTTCACCGTCGACCACATTATCGCTTACCATCAGGAAAGATAGTGGTCAAGCGCGAGCCTATCAATAGTAAAATAAAAATCATTATAAAATATCGTATCGTCGTGTCGTCGTGTCGTATCGTTATATAATCATTCAAAAACTTCATAGACAGACAAATTCCCTAATGAGTTTCGCCAAATAAAAACTCGACAATCAAAACACAAAATTCACATTTTCATAACGGAAATTCCGTCCTAATTGAAACTTCCACTAGGACCTATTACACGACACCCATTAGCCCGACATACTTCACATAACGTTCATATAACGGACACATAACGTACGTATACGTCCACGCATCTTACATGCGCTTACTGCCAGATATTTTTTAATTAAAATTTCATATTCTGTCATGCGGGGACTAAAAGGGTTTGGTCGGTAGGTTAGGGGCACGGAGTAGACAGTAAATGAAGTATTCATTCATAGACTTCTAATATTATAATATCGCTAAAAACATTATTTTATTTGGATATTGTTACAACAACGGTTGCTAATTTTACTGATTATTTTTTATAATCGCCTTTATGGTCTACCTGGACAGGAGTATTATCCTCTGTATGTTGGTTCTAACAATACAGAAAGAAAGAGCAAAAAGCATCAGAGAGCAGAAAGTTATGTTTTCTTCACTACCGAGATACGGTCAGATGAAGTGTTTCACGACAATATATATCCATTTATGTTTCGTCGCAGGAGTATACTTATCATAATCAAGATTGCGTGATATAACTTCCATTAATAATTTCTTGGCTGATTGACACAGACTTTATAAAACAGCTCGCAGATTAACACTCCATTTCCTCACACCTCAATGGTAAGCAAGTAAGGTCCCTTGATGAATTGCCTCGGTCACTTTATTTAGTGGAATATAGGACGGGTGAGCCCCTGTCTTACCTGGCTTCGTTCACGTTATAACGTATCTACTGTATAGGTGTGCAGAGTGAAATGTATGGAAATGGAGAGTAGTAGGATATGGGCATTTTGGCATATATTATAGCAATTTTGTAGTCGGTATAATTCAAATTATGATAGATACTATGTATTTTCTGTGACTAATTTACACGATATATATGAAATAATTATGAGAAGAACTAAGCCTCACCATGAGACTAATACGTTTGTCATACGCAACATAATCAAAATGTTATACCATTGCGTGCGAGGAATCAGTATGTTTGTACATCAAATTATGAAGAATAAGAAGATGTCTAACTGAATGAGGAAATACAATAATAATCTAAAGTGAACGAAGATATAACTCTGAATCATAAAATAGAAATGAAACGGCAAAGAGCCTTCTAAGCTATCGAAAACATCTGAGCTATTTATAAAAAACCAGTAAATGTAGATATAATAACAGCAGTCAAGTTACCGTAGGTACCGTCACGGATACGTAAACATAAAACTTTATCGCGCTTATGTTGACAACGACGCTTAGCATTAAAATACCTAATTAAAAATAAGCAAATGTTTTCATTAGCAAGTAGAAAAATATTACAGTAGAAACGGGTTTTCTAGTTAAGGATGACTAAGTGGTATTCTCTAAGCAATAACAATTTCAAAATATTCGGGACTGATCACAGATCATTTCGGTAGCGCATGTTCGCTCCATGTAAAATGCTGGTTCTCAGCTGCATCTGGTAAGAATGGAAGATAGTCGCAATTTAATATGGCAAAGACTAGGCATATATATATTATAACGATAATGATGATATCTTATTAACCTTCAAGCGTTTTTAGGGATTTAGAACTTCGATTAAGCAAAACATATTTACTATTTATATTCAAACATATGTATGTTTGTGCAAAAAATAGTTTGTTGAAATTAAACACAAAATCGTAGAATGAAAGAACTTTCTCTGGAACAGGAAAGAATTTTTCACATCGAAAAATATTTTTTGTTTTGCTATTTTTTCGTTAGTTTTTTAGATTTATTGTTTCAATTAGTTGTTTAAATCAAATGAAAGACACTAAAGTGTGTATAGATCAAATTTTCTTCAAAACAGTCTTCTCTTCAAGGTGACATTAAAGAACATGCTGGCGTAGTCTTTTCGACGCCTGCGCCGAGACTTAAAAAAGGCTTTTTGTCCCCCTTAGGAGACGCGAAGAAGAGTAAAATGGTGTGGTTTTCGTGCTTAGTGAATGAATGACAGGCTACTAGAAATGAGAAATCTCGATATTATCAACGAAAATGTATCGAGTGCTGTCGATTCGGCGCCACTATACGGTGCTGACAATACATAAATTAGAAAGAGGGTGGGAGGATGATGATGATTTAATTTGTTGAAAATATTACTAATGGAAAAATATATATAGCTGGATCTATTTAAATAGTCCAGCAGTAGTAATGCAAGTTCTCACTTCACAGCATTTGAATAATTTTAAGGATTATAAAACTGAAATTACATTCTAGAAATCTGCGATCAAAAGACTAAGAAATATCCCCGCGCTACGTGATCTGAGGGATAAGCAGATGCAATCGTGTGCGGCGATGTGGAAGCAGACGTATTATTCATCGTTTAGCTCAACGTGACAAAATTTATCATAATATCTTTTGTATTCATAATATCGTTTTTTCAGGTGTTTTAAATGTTCGTTTTTCTTTCAGATATTTTTGAATTGTATTTGTTTGTAAACGATTAGTCATGGTGATTCTGGTAGTCAGTTGTAACAATGTATCAGGCCGTACATTTTAGTTGGTGTTAAAATATTATTTCTTATAAAGATCAAATCTTTGACAGTCGTTCCGGGTCAGACCACCAACACTGGGTACCGCTATCTACCACCCAGTTACTGAGTAAAATACTGGTACTCGGTTAGACTGAAAGCCAACCCCTAAATAGTTTGGAAAAGTCTAGGCAGATTTATTGCTATTGGAAGACTCACATTTAACAAATGTACAGAGACAACTTTTTGTCCATCAGGTAGATTAATAAAAAATATTGGACACGTATTTTAACCGACTTCGCAAAAAGGAGGAGGTTTTCAATTCGACTGTTTTTTTTAATGTTTGTTACCTTAGAACTTTTTATTGGGTGAACCGATTTTGATGATTCTTTTTTTGAACGCTGGTGCTTGTCATATGGTCCCATTCAATTTTCATCAAGATCTGATGAAGAACTTCGGAGATACACATCAGAACTTCTAAATAAATCACGGCAAATCACTCGGGATAGATGTCTGTTTATTGTTTACACCATTTCATAACATAACATCACACTGGTACGCTCTAAAGGGGTACGCAGACGTGAACAGCACTTTACGATGACGCGTATTCATCCTGGTATACTCTCATTACACCGGTTTTAATTAAGTTTCATGGTATGGGGCTTATCTATAAAACTGGTCCATTATGTACCACAGCTAAAAAGTGAAAAATAAAAACTGTTTTACAAAAATTACAACCGATTTAAAAAAAAAACTGAACATTACAAAGTGAAAAATAACTTCAATTTCGGCAGTCGGTGTCAAAAAACGAAGAAACGAAAACAGGAACACCGACTTCCGAAATTGAAGTAATTTTTCACTTTGTAGTGTTTTTTTTTTTGGAAGTCGGTTGTATTTTTTTTTCTTTTTACCCGACTGCCGAAGGAGGGTAATGTGTTTATCAGTCTATGTATGTATGTATGTAAGTATGTATGTAAGTATGTATGTAAGTATGTATGTAAGTATGTATGTATGTATGTAAGTATGTATGTATGTTTGTTCCTATATGGCGTTCCAGAGACCAAACGCGTTGGCCGATTTTGATGATTCATACGGCAATCGTTGCGTTTTAACCCTACAAGTGTCATAGGCTACATTAAAATTGGACAATAGAAAAATGGCGGCTTTTGGGTTTCATATTGTGGGGGCCCAAATTTTTTTTTCTAACGAACCCATCGTGTGGGGTATCAAAATAAAGGGTTTTAAGAGGCGATTTCAAAAATATATAACACTTATTTGTTTAAATGTATATAATTCGAAAAAAAAACTAACTAAAAAGTTATAAATAAAAAAACTTAATTAAAAAAATCAAAAAACCCGACTGCTTCAAAAGCGAACTAAAAAGTTGTAAACAAGGAAAAAATCATGCTGTGCAGGCGGAGGATACACCAGATTTTGGTCAGCCAGCCCGCGAATATGTATCCTCCGACTGCACAGCATGATTTTTTCCTTGTTTACGACTTTTTAGTTCGCTTTTGAAGCAGTCGGGTTTTTGGATTTTTTTAATTAAGTTTTTTTATGTTATGTAAACTTATAGTGACGGTGATACAATGCGTTGAAATATCGTGTGATGTCACGCCGCTAGTGCACTGTATACTGCCGTTTGAGCGTGAAGAAATAACAAACATACAAACACACTCACAAACTTTTGCCTTTGTAATATTATATATAGTGTGATTACTAACTTCTGCGCGGTTTCGCCCGCCTAAAAAGTGTTCCATTATACCAAAGGAATACAACCTATACTATGTCCTCACCAGGGTCTCAAACTATCTCTATGCCAAATTGCATTTAAATCGGTTCAGTAGATCCAGAGATTACCCCCTACAACCTCACAAACTTTACCTCTTTATAATATTAGTATAGATTAGTGTGATAGACTATTTATATAGACACTTAACTATCTTATTAAGTATTTGCTTTTTATTGTAAGTCACGTTTGTGTTATTTAAAAATATCCACCTTAATTTCACTGTTGAAAAACATTGTGATCGGTAAATATTGAAATTATAACGACACGCAAAACTTTTTGTTAGCTCAGATGACTTGCCAAAAATTTTATGGCTGACGTTCATATCGGTAAATAATAAAACGGAGAAAAATGCATTTAAATAGCTCTATATTATAACTAGGTTTTGAATAGGATTTCCGTCCTAGTATTTTTGTTTTCAATTTATAACCGACTTTCCAAAAAGGAGGAGGTTCTATGTTCGACTATATGTTAGTTTTGTGTATGTTCACCGATATCTCCGTCAATTGTAGACCGATTTTGAAAATTCTGTTTAAAAGAGTATGCTTTCGAATTGGTCCCGCTTAAATTTGGTGAAGATCTGATGTAGAACTTCGGAGATATACAACATAACTCTTCAATAAATGACGGCCAATCTCTCGGGATTGATACAATCGCATGTCTGTTTATTGTTTACACCATTTCATAACTTAACAACACGCCACCGCGCCGGCACGCTCGTAAGGGGTGAGCAGATGTATACAGTTCACCCTGGTACACTTTCATTATACTGGCTTTTTTCAAGTTTCATGTTATTCGGGTAATCTATTCTGGCATCAGTTTAGGCATTATAGATACCTACCTACCTTAAATATAGAACTTGCCCATTATGCACTACAACTACAAAGTAAAAATATATATAATTATATATATATGTTAATAAAATAAAGAAACGAAAATCAGGAACACTGACTTCCGAAATTGAAGATATTTTTCACTTTTTAGTATTTTTTAGAAATCGGTTGTATTTTATCGTAAAAAAGGTTTTTATTAAGAAAACGAGTTGTGTAAACCCCAAGTAAAATGGCACAAAACATGTCCCAAGGTCAATCTAAAAATTTTGACCTCTCGACAATCGCTATCGCCCAAAGATCACATTGTTTAGACACAAAGGGCAAAAAGATGATGATATGCTGGTCTCCTATTTGCTTCCACGTAAAAAAAGCTTAGGTCAATGTAAAACACATCTTACAAGCATTAAGTTTCCTGCCATAAGCAGAAAGTTTAATGTCGTTTGGGAATAATTGATGATATTGCTAAATCTTGATGGGAAAACTTTCCAATGGGCCGCACAAGGCTACTGTAACTTTGAAACCCTGCGGTTTTTACTGAAATATATTTTTCAGATTTTCAGAAGTATTTTATGACTTTAGGGATAGTTATTTACATATAAAACAAACTGTGTCTGACATTATTAGAATAAACATTATTTTTTATTGAAATACAGAGAATAACGATTTGACATAACATAAGTGTAACATCACGCCTGCATTCCAAGGGGTTGGGCAGAGGTTAACCAATAGTATATACACATTGGACTAGTTATATTTTTTCCCATGTATTGGAGATCGAATCATAGAGATCCATATCGAGAATCACATGAAAACCAGGGTTACCAACATAGTCCGAAGAATTGACAAACTTAAGTGGCAGTGGATGGATGGATGTCCGATGGGCAGAAAGGTTCTGGAGTGGCGACCTCGAACCGGAAGACGTTGCGTTGGAAGGCCTCCCACCAGGTGGACCGATGATCTAGTGAAGGTTGCGACGATCCGCTGGATGCGAGACGCACGGGACCAATCGATGAGGCGTCGTTTGGGGGAGGCCTATGTCCAGCAGTGGACTTCTTTCGGCTGATATGATGATGAGGTAATATAGTGTGAGCCTTTTGCCAACAACCAGGTACATATCCAGACTTTAGGCTTCTACTGAGTTACGAATCCAGATAAAAAATCCCAAAACCACATTTATTTAACACTCGGGAATTGACTCCAGGACTTCATTGTCATGGTAATGGTTCGAGTTTATATTCACTATTAATTATTCATTTTATCATAACAATTTTATTAAATCAATGACATCACTATATAAACAAATTGTCTGCTTCTATATTGATATTATTTTTGGCTGTCACTTGGCATTGCAGAGACGTGTTATTACTTCAGATCGAGCGGGCGAAGTAAGTGGACACTCAGTCATGGGGCAGATAAAGTTTAAAGTTAATGGCGTGGAATATTCTGGTAAATATAAAATCATAAATCTTTTCCGGGAGGTAAACAAAACTTTTTAACAACAAAATCAACTGACTTCCAAAACAAAACGCTACAACGCAAAAATTAACTTTGTTTTCCGAAGTCGGTGTCTTTGGTACCAATTTTTTTCCGTTTTGACACTGACTTCGGACAAGAAAGTTATTTTTCGCTTTGCAGTGTTTTGTATTGGGGTTGGTTTGTTTTTTTTGTTAAAAAGTTTATTTATTTATCTCTTTTTAGTTTTGGCAGGAAACTCGAATTACCATCAAAATCATTTTATTACCAAAGTATATCTCATGACCATTCCAATAAGCCCAAACACGATAAGGATGCATTGTTTATTTTGGAGGTCCAGTGCCTACTTTCCGACGTCATCATCAGATCAATTCAATGGTTCCATTTATTTATATGTATTTGCTTCATCATAGTTCCCTAATCTAAATATCTTATAACCGTGACATACTCAGCATTAAGGAGTTGGTTCCACTTCACCAAATAACAATTTCTGAGTGCAAATGATTGCATTGTTGATAAAAATACCATAATCAGTTCAGGTGTGCCTATAATATTCCATCCCAAGATCAAGATCCCAAGATCCTATCATCAGATCCTAATCTGATAAACATGGGACCAATTGGAAAATATGCCCGTTCAAACAAAAGAAGAATTTTCCAAATCGGTCCAGCCGTCTTTGAGTAATCGGGAAACATAGATAAAAAAGGGATCTGAGGAATTGAGAACCTCCTCCTTTTTTTGAAGTCGGTTAAAAAGGGGTTGAAAATGTATGTAGAGTAAAAATAAATCCATGCAAAGTTTTTCCATCTCATTTCTAGTAAAATTAGATATTATACATAACTAATGTTTGACATTAGTTATTTGTCTGTATCTTTCATGTCGCTGATCGTAACCATGAAATGGTTTCGAATTACCAAAGACGAATGACAAACCACAAGCATGCAATAAGAGAGACGTTCAGAAGTGGTTCTGATGATATTAAAGCCCCTTAAATTATCAAAGCCCTGATTGATGAATAAAATATTTTACAGACTAACAACAACTGTCTAAAATCTCATCTTTAATCTATTTAAATCTATGTTTACCAGTGGGATGCGATGTAAGCTCGGACGTAACGCTGCTGGACTACCTGAGAGACCGCATAGGGCTCCACGGCACCAAGTACATGTGTCGCGAAGGTGGCTGTGGAGGATGTGTCGTCAGTGCACAGACACCTTCTGCTGCACCGTGTGCTATCAACTCGGTAATTATCATAAATATCTCTATATCACTAACTGTATACACCGAATGACGGCACTTCAAAGTATTGTAGGTACGTACCTCTGCCACTACAAAAACTGGGCTTTGTTAAGCTTGTCAGGCCCTAAAAGAGACTAGTAGTTGCGTTTGCATTATCGGCATTGAAAACACAGTAACTGCTTTCTAAAACAATCTCATTTATTGAAATGTTTATATGATAGGATGTCGCAAATCAGGATCCTCCGGGACTTGCCACAAATGGAACCATTACGCTACTACTGTATGCGTTAAGGAAAACAAACTGTTGCTGTCGATTAAAAACTTTTCCTAAACAACGCAATAAATAACAAACCTTCTTCTTTTACAGTGCATGAGACCAGTAACATCTTGCCACGGCTGGGAAATCACAACAATCGAGGGGTTAGGCAACAGGCAAAAAGGGTACCATACTCTGCAGACGACACTGGCTGAGAAAAATGGATCCCAGTGTGGATACTGCTCCCCTTCTTGGGTTATGGCGATGAACAGGTACGCACACAATATGCTACATTCACAACTTTCATCATATCAGACAAAAAACGTCCACTGCTGATCATGTGCACGTCCACAGCTGCTGATCATAGGACTCTCCCAAATCCGCCACATTGATCGCTGCTGTGCCTCTTGCATAAGGCGGAGGCCCGAGTTGGTAGTTTGCTACATATTATTAGCTGAAAAATATAACTTTTAATTTCACATGATAACCTATATAAAATAAAACAAAACGTTCAAAACAAAAAATTAAAATATATTTTTGGGTTTGAAACAACATCGATAACACCTGTATTCACATCATGATTATCAATTCCAGTTTGTGAACGAATGAATAATATGGGTGTGTCTAATTTAAGAATGAATAATAATGAATAAAGTTTTACTATTCTGAAGGAAAATGCTGGATTTCTATGTTTTTCTACTTCCGGCATTAATCCAGCTATAAATTTTGAAAATGTTCCAAATAAATTTTAAACAGCCATGTCCAAAATATATAAAACAAGTATGTGATTATTGCAGTCTCCTTCAAGCCAACTCAAACATCACTATGCTTGAAGTAGAAAAATCACTGGGCAGCCAGACTTGCCGCTGTACAGGCTACAGACCAATCCTTGACGCTTTCAAAAGTTTTGCCAAAGATTCGCCTAGACAAATTAAACTCCAGGATATAGAAGATCTTCAAATATGTAAAAATAATGGAGCTTGTGATGATTGTGAGGATGGCGAGTGGTGCTTTGTAGATCAAGAAGATGTAATTGAGATCAAATTAAAAGATGATAAACTTTGGGTTAGAGCACTAGAAGTCAAAGATATATTCAATATCTTGGAAAGGGAAGGTGATGATTCCTACATGCTTATGTGTGGAAATACTGCAAAAGGTAAATATACTTTGTGCTGTTCCATAATTATTTAAGAAGTAAAAATATTTATTTGACGTTAATGAAGAAGTACTATGGGCAGCATCTAAACAGGTAAGAAGAATCCAAACTATTTGGCTCCAAACAACTAAACATTGGCAATGGTTCGATATTTGGCCGTGAATGTTGTTGTTACAATCTAAACATGTTTATTGAAATTTTAAGTTTTACCTTCAGATAAAATGACATTAAAATATGTTTGCAGGAGTGTATCCGATAGAAGAATATCCTCGTGTCCTAATAGATATAAGTGGGATCAAGGAACTGAAAGGGTACACACTTGATCAGAACTTAATAGTGTACGCTGGAACAACACTCACAGAGTTTCTGGAGATCCTGAAAACTGTATCTAAAGAAGAATACTTTGGATATTTGCAGAAGATTTACGATCATGTCCAAAAAGTTGCACATATTCCTCTTCGGAATGTAAGTAATTCTTTGTTTTGTATTTTTGGACTACCATCCATAACCATGTATTTTTGCTAACCTAAATAAAACATAACATATTCATTCGCATAAATCTATCATTATATACCAATATATTTTAGTGAAAGAATCTAAAACTGAAAGATCTTAAAATATTCGTTTTAAAAGTTACAGCGTAGAAATCTCAAAACAGAAGTTTGCCTTACATTTGGCCTGTTTTGTAATTTAGATGTGAGGTTATTTAAATAGCTAGAAGCCTGAAAGGTTTGCAGCTCTGACATGTTTAATGTATTTGTAGGTGGCGTCGATTGCAGGGAACCTTATGATCAAGAACCATAACAAATGGTTCGCGTCAGATATATTCTTGCTTTTAGAAATGATTGGGGCACAAGTCACTATACGTAAGTAAAAAATAATGAAGACCTCTAGGTTCTAGACGAAGTGTCATTTCATAAGCGAAGGCGATGGTCGAAATGCCAAAATGCAAAAGTTTGATCCATAGATTTAGATTTTTTTTTGCTGGTTTGATCACATGAAATTTCGATAGCGCTTGTCAATCCCATACACTTTTGAAGTTTTCCAATCTTTCAACACATTTTCGCTGAAAGAAAGTCAATTGTCTAGAGTCTGGTGTTATATTAGTATTGTTGAAGAGTTTTAGAATTTAAAGCATCTTTGTAGTAACTTTGATCGCTAATATTATCATTTTTATTTCAGAAAAGAGATTGTTCGCTAAAGAAACGCTGACTATGCAACAGTTTCTCAAAGTAAATATGAAAGGAGCCGTTATTTGGAACGTCATGTTACCTCCACTGGGCGATAACTGCCACATATTCACCTACAAAGTTAGTATTGTTTTTGATGAATTATAGATATTAATTATTGTAATTTGTGAATTGCAGATCTGTTTACACCAAAAGTGACGGAACTTTATAATTAATGATCATAATTATAAAGTTTAAAATCATCTACATTAAAATATACAATATGAGTTTTTTAGGTAATGTTTAGAAGCAACAGAAACTAAGTATTATCTAAACACAATTAAAACTTGTTTAAAATTCGCTGAACATCGAAGCATAAAAATATCAAATATAAATATTTCGATGTAAGTCAGACTATACGAAGATATGGTATCGCCAGACATGACGATACCTTTGCAAATATGCTGCAATTTTAATGCCTTGTGCATAAAAATTGCAGCATATTTGCAAAGTTAAGATTACGTATAATATAGGATTAGGATTAGTTAGATAGTATAAGGTAGGATTATAATACTATTGAAACAAAATAAGAAAAACAATGATAAAAGACATGTAAAACTAACAGATCGTAATTATTTCATGTTTTCTGGTCAAGTAACATTTCAGCCAAATATCCAACTTCGTAAAAAACATGGATCAGTAGACGTTAATAAAAAAATAAGAGGCCCTAGACAAGTGACATTCCATTTAGGAAAACGTCGCAATAGCGATGGTAAAATGTTCATAATGTATGGGATTGCCAGGCGCTCAATAAATGTCACATGACCAAACATTAAAATTTTTTGGCTAGCATTTCGATGACAACGCTGACTGAATGTAACTTTATCTACTACTGCCTCTGGTCATTATAATTTCAGACAGAAACATTTAAGACATGCAGACATAAATGTTTCTTCTTAAAAGATTTTTTTCAATATTTCAGGTGATGCCACGATCAGAAAATGCCCATGCTTTAGTGAATGCAGGATTTTTGTACGAATTGAAAACCCATAACGTGGTGAAAAACGCTAGGATAGTCTTTGGAGCTCTGTCCCCATCATTCATCAGAGCTGAAGCCACGGAACAGTTCCTAAAGGCGAAAAAACTGTTCAATAATGAGACTTTGACATCAGCACTTAAGATTATGGAAGCTGAGCTGGTGGTCGAAAATAATCCACCGGAACCTTCAGTGGAGTATAGGAAGAAAGTTGCTCTGGGATTGTTTTATAAAGTTAGTATTTTCATCGATTTAAAAATGATTATCATTGTTACCGTAAAAAACATATTTACTAGTCTATATAGCCAGTCAGTATATTGAAGCACACAATGGCACTATAATCACCCTACAAGTCAAAAATCAAACTAAAAAAATCGGGTCAAAAAGCCCAACTTGGTCTAAAAATTCCGTACAATTCAAATTTTCAATTTTCACGGCATGTTGAGCAAGGTGATCGACGTGGCTTCCGTGAATTGTTTCTATCGGTTTTTGGTCGTTCAATCGTCCGTACTGAGACGCAAAATTGTTCTATCGAACTTTGCTAAAAAAAAGTCAGTAATTCATTGATTTTTGGTCACATTATTTCAACCACCTTAATTCTGTTAAATCTAAACTTAATAAGATATACTTACAGAAACTACATTCTATATTTCCAAAACAATGTCAATCGAATTACAATGTATTTTAATCCAGGGTCTGCTATCCTTATCTCCTGAGACGAATATTCACTCCCGCTACAAATCCGGAGCTACTAACTTGGCTGATATCCGTCCAGTCTCCAGAGCGACTCAAGTATTTGAAACCAACCAAACAATCTGGCCTCTAAACCAACCTATACAGAAAGTGGAAGCTTTGGTAAGAAAGACCTTTCCGATTTATGATTTTTTTTTTCATTCAAAATCACTATTACGAATTTTCATAACAAAGTTTAAAATATAGTACAATTTAATCATAACATAACTCGGTTGTAGATACAATGTGCGGGTGAGGCTTTCTACACAGAAGATCTTCCTCATTTTCCAAACGAGGTGTACTGTGCTTTAGCACTAAGTACTGTCGCCTTGGGAGATATTGTGTCTATCGATGCCAGTAAAGCTTTGGTGGGTATTTGGCTTACTTTGAAGAAATTGTATTATTTTAAATATACAATTTTTTTGTACAATTTGACCTTTTTTAGGCATTTCCCGGAGTTATAGCTTTCTACACAGCAGAAGACATACCAGGAATAAACTCTTTTACACCACCAGACTCCTTCTTGTATTCTGCTAACGAAGAAGTTTTAGCCAGTGGTACCGTAAAATATTTCAACCAGCCAATCGGCATAGTTGTAGCTGAAAGCCGTTTTATAGCTGACAGAGCTGCTAAATTAGTAGAAGCTACGTATGAAAATGTAAAAGAACCACTAATTGATGTTAAAAATACTATAGATAATAATAGCAGAAGTGCTCAGTTTCAAAAGGTTGTTGCTACTGACACTGGTACCGATGTAGATAAAGTAATAAAAGGACTTAATTCAGTTTACGGCCAGTACCACTATACTATGGAAACACTGACTACGGTGGTAAAGCCATCTGATGATGGGCTAGACGTGTATTGTGCCACACAATGGATGGACGGAGTACAGCTGATGATATCAAGAGCTTTGCAAATTAATCAAAACCAGTAAGTTATTTTCATTTTTATTTTATATAATGAGTCCATAATGAACATAAATAATATTAAGAAAATCTATCTAGATTTTCTTAATTTTTTGGTTTGTTTTTCAATAACCGATTCTTTGGATCTCCAAAAGAACATAGGTCATCTCTTTTTTTATTTGGCTTAGAGTATCAGCTTACAATGACGAAACTAAACTCTTTTTCACAGGGTTGATGTGCACACACGTCGTGTCGGAGGTGCGTATGGTATCAAATTGTTTTTGTCTTTTGTCTTTTGTCTTTTTGTCTTTTGATTCATCCAGTCATTGACTACTAACACGAAGGCCTTGGGCAAGAGACTGCCTTGTTGTTCAGTTTTTGAGGTACGTTTGTTTATAGTTTGTGTGATTAACTAACGATACGTGTCACTTTTTATATTTATTATTATTGAAAAGCTTGCGTGACCTATTTCACCTGACAAGAAACGATTATGGTCAACGATGGAGCACGCTTGCCTGCAAGTAATCTATTTATTCTTGCCTTAAAGAGCCCCCAGGTTGTAGTTATCTTGGTTTTTAAAAGTTGATGTTGTTTTTAGGCTGGAGTTAGTAGCACCGGCGTCATTCAATACATAAACTACAAAGTATATGAAGACAACGGATATAAGACAAATGAGCAGTTCACATTGCTTGGTGTCGGTCAATTTAATAATGCCTACAACAGAGCTCGATGGAACTACACCAGTTTTGATTCTGTGACTGATACTGCTAAGAATACTTGGGCAAGAGCACCAGGTGAGATTGAATTAAAAATAAATAGTTTTGTTAATTTAAAGGCTTATACTGTAAAAATATAATTAATCCCGCTATTACTTCTATTCAGGAACGCTGGAGCACGTCGCAATGTCAGAATTCATAATGGAACAGATCGCTTACGAGATGAACCTAGATCCTCTAGATGTAAGACTAGCCAACCTTGATGCGGAATACAGCGATGCCATGAAAGAGATGATAGACTATGTCATGATTAAATCTGACTATCAAAAAAGACGGGAAGCAGTCAACAAATTCAACATTGAAAATAGGTGGCAGAAGAGGGGACTGAGATTTGCTTTCCTAAGATGGACTCCTGTGGGAGGAATCAACCTCTATATTAATATATCAGTATACCGTGGAGATGGTTCAGTAGTAATCACACATGGTGCCATAGAAATGGGCCAAGGAATAAACACAAAAGCTGTCCAAGTAGCAGCATATATGCTAAAGATTCCTATTGAAAAAATCATAGTAAAAGAAAATAACACCGTGATAGCACCCAACTGTGCTTTATCTGGCGGTAGTATTATGAACCAGAATGTAATCTTAGGAGTAAAACGAGCTTGTCAACAACTTCTAGATAGACTACAACCCGTGAGAGATGCCATGGATAATCCAACTTGGGAAGATTTGATCACAAAAGCTTATAATGAAAATGTAGATTTGCAAGGTCATGGGTTTACAAGAACTGATGAGGCATATCCATTTGTTGTTTATGGAGTAACTTTAGCTGAAGTGGAAGTCGACATACTGACAGGACAGTTTGAGTTATTGAGAGTTGACCTCTGTGAAGACGTTGGACAGAGTGTCAGTCCTGAAATTGATATTGGCCAAGTAAGTATTTCCCAACTAAGGGAGCGTGCGTTTAATTGTTTTCTAGCTTCAACTTTTTTAAATCTTGTCTTTTCTTAGGTGGAAGGAGCCTTCATGATGGGAGTAGGTTACTGGACGTGTGAGAATTTGGTCTATGCTCCGACAGGCGAACTTCTTACCGACCGATCCTGGAACTACCATGTGCCATTAGCCAGGGACATTCCTCAGGATTGGAGAGTATACTTTAAGAAGAACTCTTACAGTGCTGACTCCGTTTTTGGATCTAAGTGTAAGTTTGTATATTTCGTTATTCACAAGAAGATACTGATTAAATAAACACCTACCAAAAGATAATATTTGTGCCAATTACCATGAATATTAAACTCTTTTACAACCTTGGGAGACATAATCGAACTTAATTAGCTTAAATTATTCGAAAAGAATATGGGTTGGTAATCTACAACTTACTTAACTCGTAATAATTGCGAATTTTGCTTATTTATTTGTGTTATTAGCATCGCGATGATATATAAATGGTAATTGGTGGCCCATTGTTTACGATAGCTGTAGTAATTTATTTTCTTGGGTTACTCTTATCATTGGGTTCCATTACGAGCCTTTTATTCGCCTTAATTTATAGTATTTCATTTGAATTTTCAATTTTAATCTTTTAGTTAATTTTGTGTTCTCGCACTTAGGCTTCTCCTTTGTAATGATCTTCTATATCTCTGTATTTTTACAAGCTTTTATTTAACTTGCAATGTATGTATGTATGTAAGTGTGTTCGGGTCAAATTTTAGAACTGAATTTTAAAACAGTTATCCTCCACCGATTAAGATGCAATTTTGCATACATGTTTGGTTTGGTTGACAATGCGTGGTAGCATAAGTAACTTCATTCTAAATCCAATATGGTGGACGGCCCAAGATGGCGGACTAGTTATGTTTCGTGTACTGCCATGATATGGGTATCAATTGAAAGGGTTTGCCGAGAAGAATACGAAAAAAGCTTGTTTAAAAAAATATTTTTTAATGAATATTTTTTTAATTTAAATAGTTACGTATTTTGTTTCGAAAATTATTTGGCATTTATAATTTCCTTCGATATTATCTTTTGTATAGAAAGTTCTAACCACAAAATCATTATAATCGTCATCACCCTCACTAAATATACAGTTTTTTGCAATAGGTATTGGTGAACCTCCAATATGCATGGCAGTCGTCGTAGCCTTTGCGATGAGAGAAGCTATCACTGCTGCTAGACTTGACTCTGGTATTCCTAAAACGCAATGGTTTGCAGAAGGTAAACAGTATTCTTAAAATAATTCAGTAGGCAATTAAACTTGTAAATAAGCTATAATGTTCGAGTAAATTACAATAAAAAACAGCATACTGTTAAAAAGGCTATTTTTAAACGTATGTCTAAGCTTTGAAATAATTCATGTGAAGATAATTTTCGCTAAATATCTTGTGCTACAACTTTTGTTTTTATTTACAGATGGGCCCTACACCGTTGAAAGAAACTATCTACTATCGTCGACGAATACTGCGGATTTTAAGTTTAATTAGGCATAAGATTGCGATAGACTAGTTTGAATAATATGGGCCGCTCATTGGGATGCACTTTGAAAAGGGCGAGAAATAGAGAATATTGAAATATGTATCAGATGTTTTACACCACACCTCATGATCGTTTTTATTGTTTGTTCGTTTATGTTGATAAGTTATGTGTGCCTTTTAAAAAAAAACCGGTTCCCTAAGGGGGGGGGTTATCTCCGAAGTTTGCAAAGAGAAAATCTGAAATATATATAACATAGACTGATAGACTATCCTTTTATTTTTTTTCTAAAGAATACACCGCTTAGTTAAAATTTACTGACGAATAAAGGCCTCGCCGATGAAAATTTAAAAACATTTCACTTTTCACAACCAAAATTCCTACCTGTAATGTCCGCCTGTTCGCCCTTTTAGCTGTCCACCTGTCCTGTATATGATGGTACACAACCCTCGGTGCACGAGTCCGACTCGCTCTTGACCGGTTATTTATTTAATAAATTATCTCGTTTGTGCGTGTGTATTTAATTCTTTATTTTAACCGATTTTAGAAAGAAAGAAGTTTTTATTTTCAAATATTAGATTTTATTTATAAATTTTCCATTCCGGACCCAAGGCACCCCCGGGCGTGCCACGGGAACTTGGATTCGGACTTGTGGCACCCCCAGGTCAATAAGTGCTGTGCTTGCTTGGTACTTGTTACTAAAACAAACACTAGTACTTGGTTTTAAAGCTATGTATACCTACCTACTAATATATGATTTCATTTTTACCCGACAACGGCGAAATAAAAGGGAAGGTTATGTTTTTGGCCAGTATGTATGTATGTTCATCTGTTTCCTCATAACTTCAAAACTGCTTATCATAGTTTGACAAATGAGGTGTCGTTGGAAGCGTGTTGTTTTTCCGCTGGTTATGAGGCTATGTGACGTTACATTAAATTGAATATGGCGCCCTCTGGGGGGCACGAAGTGTAGAACAAAAAATAAATTTCGCCTCACCCCTTCATGTGCGGTATTAGAAATTAAACAATTATGATTTAATGAAGAAGCATTTGCGGGCCTAGAATCATAAACGGTAGAGACTAACGTACCAGCAGGTCAGAATCTAAAATCTCTCGGCACTCTTTTTAAAACTTCTGATTCCTTCCTCAATTTTATAATCTCCTGGTACTTAAGTTGGTCTTTACCGCGCCGCGCAAATAAATACTAAGATTTTTAATGAGTCTGGCCTCATCGTAGTTTGGTTTCAAATGCTTATAATGCACAGCTAACTAAAAATGTAAAAAAATGCAAAACAAGAAGTTATAATTTTATCACGTTATTAAACTCTCTACTGATTTTAATCAAAATTTGATTTTGAGGTCCTAAAAAAGAAACAACATCCCAACACTAGTACTAACTGATCCGTAGGTGCCAACTGTAGAACAAAAAAAAATAAACGACTTTCCAAAAAGGAGAAGGTTCTATGGTTGACTTCATGTTTTTTTTTCCAACAACGTCTCCGTCAATTGTGGACCGATTTTGAAAATTCTTTATTTGTTTGATAGAATATGTTCCGAAATTAGTCTCATTTTAATTTGGTGAAGATCTGATGAAGAACTTCAGCGATATACAACATAACTCTTCAATAAATAATGGAAAATCAATCGGGATTGCTGCAATCGCATGTCTGTTTTATTATTTACACCATTTCATAACATAACATCATGCTAGTACGCTCTAAAGGGGTACACAGATGTGTTCAGTTCACATTGGTACACTCTCATTTCACCGGTTACCTTCAAGTTTTCATGGTATTCGGATAATCTATTCTGGCATTATAAGTACCTACAACAAAAAAAGGGAAAAATAAAAAATACTTTTTTTTTTGTTTGTTGTGTTTTTAGTAGGAAGTCGGTAGTATTGTTTTGTAAAAAAGATTTTTTTAAAATAATGAATTAGTCCACTAATAGCACCTGCGAAAGATATCGATAGGCGCCGTATGTATTAGGAGGGATCAAAAAGTAGTGAGAACGACTCCTTGGTAAGAAAAAAAAATACTGGCAGGCATAGCTCAGATACATATTTGTAATATTAATAAAGAAAAATCTTCGATTCCCTTTTGCTTTTTTTCTGAATGTAGTCATTTGTTTGCTTCGTGTCGGAACGTGTTCTCGAAAATGGAGAAAAACTAAGTGTGAGCCGTTATTAAATACCTCTGTTTAAGTTAACGACGCAAGAGATTCATTGCGATTTGGAGGCAATAGGAGAATCTGCTCCGCCGTATTCCACTGTCGCAAGATGGGCTTCTCAATTTCGAGTAGGGAGAACGAGCACGGAAGACCAACATCGTTGCGGCCATTGAGATAATATCCATACCAGAGATGAGAAACAAGACTTTTGCCCGGAGATCAGGCCCGTGGGGTCGCCACTGCCCACCAGCTCGCCACAAAGCTGCCCTGCGGATTGTAGCTATCTTAGTCTGACCCCTCACCATAAGCATGTTGCTGCAAAGCGGAATCTACCGGCACAAACCTAGGGTTCAATGAAGCGCGCAAGCCCCACCACGACGTGGGGTTATTATTATTATTTATTATCATATAAAAATAGACATAAAAAAATTCAGTCTCTGAGTTAAATTCTAAGATTTCCTGTGTGATTACCGGTAAAAGCCCAAAATTTGGGCTTAAAATAGATCATTTCGGACTTTTACTAGTAAGACATAGTAAATCTTAAGCTTTATCGGTAAATTCTAGATTTTACCGTACTTTGGACTTTTGCAGTAACATATAGAATCAAGAACATCTTCTTTGCAGCTTAGGCGAAATCGGTTCAGTTCGTTCAGCCATCTCTTTGTTATCTGCCGCGACCCCGCATCACTGGGACAGGGCACCAGCTCTTTGCTACTTCTGCCCACCTGGTTACAGACTTAACTTTAAAATTGTTTTTTTTTTAAAGACTGAAGTTTCATTGGAATTTGAATTTATAATTGGTACCTACGTCAATTAATTCTGTTTACATTAAAAAACGAGTTCAATATTTGCGTCACGATCATATTCTAATTTTATTTTAACTGTTTTAATTAGTGTTTATCGGCGATAAGGTGCGACAAAGTATTTGAAGTGGTAATTTATACAACCATATTACTTGGTTATTACTGAAAATCGTGCCGTTGAAGTAAGACGACTCAGTCATGAGCGTAATAACATTTAAAGTTAATGGAGTGGAATATTGCGGTAAATATTATATTTATCTTTTTTGTTTAGTTTATTGTACCACTACTAAGCAAAGTCCTCCCATATAGTTTTGAAACATTCTTTGTATTTTTCTTCTTCGTCCAGTCCGTCAGGAACGAGTATAGAACGTTTCGCACTCTCATACCCATCATTTTTAGGGTTCCGTAGCCAAATGGCAAAATACGGAACCCTTATAGATTCGTCATGTCTGTCTGTCTGTCTGTCCGTCCGTATGTCACAGCCACTTTTTTCCGAAACTATAAGAACTATGCTGTTGAAACTTGGTAAGTAGATGTATTCTGTGAACCGCATTAAGATTTTCACTCAAAAATAGAAAAAAAACAATAAATGTTGGGGGTCCCCATACTTGAAACTGAAACTATATTTTTTTTTTTCATCAATCCCATTCGTGTGGGGTATCTATGGATAGGTCTTCAAAAATGATATTGAGGTTTCTAATATAATTTTTTTCTAAACTGAATAGTTTGCGCGAGAGACACTCCCCCCCCCCTGTAACTTCTAAAATAAGAGAATGATAAAACTAAAAAAAAAATATGATGTACATTACCATGTAAACTACCACCGAAAATTGGTTTGAACGAGATCTAGTAAATAGTTTTATTTGAATACGTCATAAATCGTAAACCGCAATTTACCAAGTACGGAACCCTTCGTGCGCGAGTCCGACTCGCACATTTGTTTGTTAGAGTTGGAGACAAAACTTAGTCGTGGGACACTATATCATAATTAATCAATGGTTATCATCACTGCAATGAACAATGTTGTACCTAACTAATTCCCTTAGCTGATAACTCATAGCTCCATTTTTTACAAATAAATGTCAGGGAAAGTGACAAAAAACACTACAAAATCAATGACTCGAAGTATCCCAGGATACTTCGAGTCATTGATTTTATTGAGATTGAGAGTTAATCTCTTGATCGAAAGGCACAAGACTATTTGTATGTGGTGGCGTAAAAATTAGCTGCCACACCACTGACGCATACTGCGATGGAACAATAAAACATTTTAGACATTTTAAACAATAATTATATCGAATGCATACTCCACTGCCAACTTAAACATAACAAATACTTCTTCATTAGTGGGATGCGATGTGAGCTCAGACGTGATGCTGGTGGACTACTTGAGGCTGTACATAGGGCTGCATGGCACCAAGTACATGTGTCGTGAAGGTGGCTGTGGAGCCTGTGTCGTCAGCGTGCATCGAGCGAATGGCAAGCCCTATGCTATCAACTCGGTTAGTAATCAATCCATTAGTAGATTTCTCATTTAGTAATCGTCCATTGAAAATCTTTCAAAAACTGCGTACTACTGTTGCCACTTTGCGTATAAAAAAGACAGAAAAATTAGTTCTGATTCAAGAATATGCGCGTCTCTTTTTATCTGTTTCTATTCGAGTTTTTTTTTTAATGGGTATTTAAATAGCATTGTTTAATGGGTGTTATGCTAAGCTATCGCCAATTTAATTAGTTTTGTGTTTCTTAAATAATAGTTTTTGCTCGCAAAATAGTAGATTTCTTACCAAAATTTAGACACCAAACAATATTAAATCAATTCCAAAATAAATCACCTAAAATCATGGATATATAGAGTCTAGTACCAAATAAATGTTTTTGTGTGTATTATAATAGGTTTGTCCTAATAAGCATTTAAGCAAATTAATTTAAAGAGATCACCAATAAATCATATATTATGTATTGAGTTAGATTAGTGTATATGCAACAGAGTCGACGAAGCCCCGCCACGCGGGGCTCCGATATCTGAATGCGGGGTCTAAATTAACCTAACACGAAGGAGATGACATCATCTCCTTCGAACCTAACCTTTCCGTGTCAGGGTGCCCAAAGCTCCCGAGCTCGCTTCGCTCGCTCTTGAACCGATTCATTGACCATAATTTGTTATTTTAATGTTGACATTTGCTTTAATATAGAATAAGTGCATCCCATTAACCATTCCCCTACGACCCATCGTTGAGGTCGGATTGGTCAATTTTTAAAAGCGCGCCAACAAACTCGTCGCCGCCTATTTGAACATATTTTCATTAAAATTATAAATTGATGTAATAAATTGGTAACGAATACTATTATTTTAATAACTAAAGGAAATAAAATATAACTACTGTATTGGTGACAAAATAACAAATAAAAAGGAGTCGCAGACAGGGATTGATAATCGATTTACTTGGTGACAGATCTACCATTCTGAGCACAAAGCTATTTTTAAGTAATAAAACTATTAAGAACGAAGTTTATTATATTCATCTAATGCACTACAATTTTATTGGTAATCCATCACATTTTGCACATATATTAACATTAATTAGATAATTCATACTTGGGAACACTTTCTGTTTATCTGAGAACGTAAATATTTCGTGGCGATAGATCTATTTATTAGGTGATATAACTTGATGACAAATATACATTTTGGTGACAAGAAATATAGTCCCATTGTTTAATTTGGTAGTGCATGAAACCAGTAACAGCTTGTCATGGATTGGAGATCACCACTATCGAGGGCCTGGGCAACAGGAAAAAGGGCTATCATGAGCTACAAAAGACTCTAGCGAACGAAAATGGTTCTCAGTGCGGATACTGTTCACCATCTTGGGTAATGTCGATGTACAGGTAAGAAAAAGTTTATCATAAAAAAAAAGACTCCCAAAGAAAAACACAAAATGCAAAAAATAACTTTCATTTCGAAGTCGGTGTCATTAGTATATTTTGTTTTTGCGACACCGTCGTGTGCATATTACGATTACATACATACCTACGTACGGAACATACCCTTCTTTTTTATGTCGGTTAGAAAACAGGTATAATTGTGTCCTTAAATAAGTATTTTGTCAAAAAAGATGTACCTATAAAGTTCTAGAAATCAATTGCTTTATTAGGGTCGAGACTCACAAATTCATCAATTCGTATTATTATAATTCGTAAATTCATTAGAGCACCAGTTAAAAAATACTATGGCAAAAGAACCAATAAGTATTTGACCCCTATGAGAAATGATTCTAGTGGAATTAGTAAGCGAACACTAAAAATTAAATAAAAAACTGAACTGCTTAATGACGTTGCCGCGACGTGCGGCAGTAATTGAAAATATCGAGTTGTAAATTGTTGTCGCGTGTTGCGGCAGTGTTGTTGAGCATCTAGTTGCATTGTATTCTGAAACAGCATGCGCGGCGCGAGACGTCCCCAGTGTGTGTGCCGACGGCAGCCCGCGCGGCTGCTGAAATGCTAATTCGTACCGTCTATAATTTACACCAAATGTTCTTAAGACGAGCGCTAATCCTGCCTACCTGTCACGCAGTTTGGCAGGTTTATAATGTATGTACGAGTACAAATGTTTGGCCCAAAATAAAAGTTTTTTTTTTTTTTTTATTTATCATCCAGATAATATTTTTAATCTTTGCAGCCTGCTTCAAACGAATCCCAACATAACAATGCTAGAAGTAGAAAAGTCACTAGCTAGCAATGTTTGCCGCTGTACCGGCTACCGACCAATCCTTGAAGCCTTCAAAAAGTTTGCTTCAGACGCACCTAAACAAATCAAGCTCCAAGATATTGAAGATCTTCAAATCTGTAATAAAACTGGAGAAGCTTGTGATAAAATTAACTGTGAAGATAGCGAGTGGTGTTTTGTAGACGAAAACATTGGGAAAGGAAACATTATTGAGATCAAATTAAAAGACAAGAGGCTCTGGTATCGAGTGGAAGAAGTAAGAGATATTTTTACGATTTTGGACAGAGAAGGCGATGATTCTTACATGCTTGTAAATGGGAATACTGCAAGAGGTTCGTTGAAATTGTTATTGCTTATGAATTTTACTTTCATTATATTGAATTTATAAACATATTTGTTCGAAGAAGGATGCTACGATACAAGACGAATTGATAAAGATTGACTAAAACTTTTTGTTGCAGGTGTATATCCCATTGATGAGTATCCTCGTATTCTTATAGACATAAATGGGGTCAAAGAACTGAAAGGATTCACTATGGATCAAAACTTGATAGTGTACGCTGGAACGACTCTCACAGAGTTTCTTGAAATACTAAAAACTGTCTCTATAGAAGATTACTTCGGATATCTGCAGAAGATTCACGATCATGTACTAAATGTCGCTCACATTCCTATTAGAAATGTGAGTATAGTATTGAATATAACTCTTTATTGTCTCGTTAAATCTCATAGCATTGCTTTGGATACTATATAAACATATATATTTTGTGTTTTAGGTGGCATCGATTGCAGGTAACCTAATGATCAAGAACCAACATAAATGGTTCGCATCAGATATTTTCCTGCTTCTGGAAACAGTTGGGGCCCAAGTCACTATACGTAAGCATACTTTGCCCCGAAGAAAAAAGAAGGGTGTTATAAGTTTGACGTGTGTTATATAAAACTAAGAATGGTACACCTATTATCATTATTAGTCTGTCCAGGGAATGCCCCACTGTAGGCTTCCAATGCCTCTTTCCTCTCCGTCTTCTGCGATTTTGTGCCAATCCTTTATGATGAAGTCCATCTCTTTCTGGGTTTGCCGCGTTGTCATTTTCTGGCGTTTGGCATCCACTGTGTGGTAATATTCGTCCATTGCTCTGCCGACTTGGGCAGATGTGACCATCTCAGTTCCACTTTAACCTCGCAGCCGTGTGCCCGACATCCATCAATACCATACCAATATTACAAAGACGAAATATTTTTTTTGTTTGTTTGTTTGTACCGAATAGCCTCCGAAACTACTGAACCGATTTAAAAAATTATTTCACCTATACAAAGCTATATTATTCCCGAGTAACATAGTCTATAATTTTGACGGGAGCAAAGCCGCGGGGGTCAGCTAGTATATTAAAAATCCTAATTTAATGATTTACGTATTCGTGGAGAATGTTCTCTTATATTATTTTAGAGAACAGTTTGAGTGCAAAGCAGACGCTGACAATGCAGCAGTTTCTCAGGGTGAATATGAGAGGTTACGTAATTTGGAACATCATGTTACCCCCACTATGTAACGACCATCATTTGGTAACGTATAAGGTAAGCTTAACATAAAATTTCAATCAATTATTACATTATTGTTATTCAGTATTCGAACATATTAGCCACAAATAAAATGTGTTAAATATACTGTAATATTATTAATAACATAAAGTCTCATAAGAATTAAACATTTAATGAAAAGTACCTGGGCGACCCAGCTCTGCTCGGGTGAAAATAGAGAAAACGACGTTTTCTAAAAATGAAACCTAGCTAGATCGGTTTATCGGCACCGATACCTCATAAAAAATACTAAAATTCATGAAAATCGTTGAAGCCGTTTCCGAGATTCAGATTATACATATATATTTGTATTATACTTACACATACTTTGACCCAACTTATTTGTTTATTCTATTTAGTTTGTTATTTATATATTCTATTTTATTTTTAAGAATTTTCCGTTTCCGTGAGTTTGTCCGTAACATCAACAGTGGGCCCTATCAGAATATCAGCGCAGCGTTATTTCCTTTATTGAAATTCGCTTCATGTGCTGAGAGCCTTTTTGGTCTCACACGGGGTTTTTATTTTTACTATTGTTTAATTTAATGCATTTCTCATTTCTTTTTTTCTTTTTATTTGCACAAGAATTGTTTGTTTAAAGGTATAAGATATGGGAACAAAAGATACTTATTTACTTCGAGTATATAGATAAAATATTACAGGTCATGCCACGCTCCCAAAACGCCCACGCATTAGTACACGCAGGCTTTTTGTATCAATTGACAAATACAAACGTAGTTAAATCTTCAAGAATAGTCTTCGGAGCTCTCTCACCAGAATTCACACGAGCGAGTGCAACAGAGAAGTTCCTGGTTGGAAAGAAACTGTTTACCAATGAGACTCTGACGGCAGCGCTGAAGATCATGGAAGCTGAGCTGGTGGTGGAAGATAATCCACCGGAACCTTCAGTGCGTTATAGAAAGAAAGTTGCTCTTGGATTGTTTTATAAAGTAAGCAAGTACATTATTAATAACATTAAAGCGGATGCTATGATATCACGGCGAAATTTAATTTCTCGCCAATCGACAAACTTAAAATCAGTAACTGACAAAACTTGGTTGCGTCTGAAGTTTAAATTCCTTAATCTTGGTTGCGTCTGAAGTTTAAATTGTATGTTGAATTTTTAATGTGATTATCAAATAAGCAATAAAAATAATAATTTGTAAAGTATTTTTTTATTATATAGTGCACAACAAAATTACCTTTTTGTTCTCTAAATTCAAGGTCTTCTCTCCCTATCACCTGAAACGAACATTCAGGGTCGCTACAGATCCGGAGCCACTGTATTGTCAGAAACCCGACCAGTGTCAAGAGGTGTCCAGGTGTTTGAAACTAACCGATCAATATGGCCCGTGACCCAACCTATCATAAAAGTGGAGGCTTTGGTAAGAACATTTTGCCCAGATTGGGTATCGAACCCAGGACCTCATGCTCAACAGTAGCCCGTGATACCAATAGACCACGAGACATTTTTAAATAATATGAAAAAGGCCTTTTTTTTCAAGTAATATATGAGTATACTTTTGCGAACTTTAACTTTGACAATAGAGACTTTTACTTTCTCTTTTTTATCTCCACTGACTTTGATTGTAGATACAATGCGCAGGTGAAGCTTTCTACACTGATGATTTACCTCATTATCCTAATGAGGTATTTTGTGCGTTAGCACTTAGTACCGTCGCCGTGGGAGAAATTGTGTCCATTAATGCCAGCAAGGCTTTGGTAAGTTCAATGCAATAGTCAGATGTTTAAAATCAAGTTAATATTTTTATATATATTTATTTTCTTTTCATAGGATTTCCCAGGCGTAATAGCGTTCTACACAGCAAAAGATATTCCAGGAATAAATTCCTTTACTCCACCGGACTCGTTTTTGTATTCTGCCAATGAAGAAGTACTAGCCAGTGATACTGTCAAATATTACAATCAGCCAATAGGCATAATCGTAGCTGAAACCCGTTACATTGCTGATAGAGCCGCAAAATTAGTAGAAGCCACATACACTAATGTGAAAGAACCAATTCTAGATGTTAGGCAAACAATACATGACACTAAGAGAACCACTAAATTTGCCGATATTGAAGCTACCGACAGAGGTACAGAACCGGTAGCTAAAGAAATAAAAGGGGAAAACTCGATATATGGCCAGTACCATTTTACTATAGAAACCTTGACAACCGTCGTCAAGCCTTCTGATGAGGGACTGGACGTACACTGCTCGACACAATGGATGGAAGGTGCACAATTGATGATTTCAAGGGCTTTGAATATGGACCAAAACAGGTATGTTGATTGTTTTAAACCTTCGCAGGTAAACCTGTAGATCCTAGTAGACCTAAAGGTAGATCTGATGACAAAATTAACCAATCACTTGATATGATTGCTAGGATTGACGTGCACACCCGTCGTGTTGGAGGCTCGTATGGCATCAAATTGTCTCGCAATATTCAGGGGGCAATCGCTGCTGCGTTGACAGTTAAGAAACTTAACAGACCTTGTCGGTTCATCCAATCATTGACTACCAACACCAGAGCCGTGGGCAAGCGACTTCCATGCTGTTCTGAGTTTGAGGTTTATTATTTTTGTTTTGATACCCAATATTTATAAATACGTTATGCTTTAAACTGTAGGTTTTAGACATTATAAATCCTTAAAATATCAGTTCTTGTTTCTAGGCTGGCGTGGACAAATCTGGAGTAATTCAGTACATAAACTACAGAGTATATGAAGACAATGGATATAAAACAAATGAACAGTTCACTCTGCTTGGTGAAGGCCAATTCAACAACGCCTACAACAGAGCTCGATGGAATTACAATAGTTATGATACTACAACTGATACTGCTAAGAATACTTGGGCGAGATCACCAGGTAAATCACAATCAACTAACTCCTTGAACCCTATACATTGCTTTAACTTACGTTGTCTAAATCCAACAGGTACACTAGAACACGTGGCGATGGCAGAACTTGTGATGGAGCAGATCGCTTACGAGATGAATCTAGATCCTTTAGCCGTCAGATTAGCCAATCTCGATGATAAATATAGCGGTGACTTAAAAGAAATTGTAGATAACATTATTATAAAATCTGATTATATAAAACGAAAAGAAATTGTACACAAATTTAATCTAGAAAATAGATGGAAGAAAAGAGGATTAAGATTTGCTTTTCTTAGATGGACTCCCGTTGGAGGACTTAATTTTTATATAAACTTATTAGTATACCGTGGAGATGGTTCCGTAGTAATAACACACGGTGCCATAGAAATGGGACAAGGAATAAATACTAAAGCAGTTCAAGTAGCAGCGTATTTGCTTGAAATTCCTGTGGAAAAAATCCAAATAAAAGAAAATAATACAGTGATTGCTCCAAACTGCTCGCTAGGTGGAGGAAGTATTATGAATCAAAATGTTATTGTAGGAGTAAGAAGAGCATGTCAACAACTCTTGGAGAGATTGAGACCAATCAGAGAGCAGATGGATAATCCTACTTGGGAAGACTTGATAACAAAAGCATATAATGATAATGTGAACTTGCAAGCACATGGGTTCACGAGGACTGATGAAGAATATCCCTTTGATGTTTATGGAGTAACTTTAACTGAGGTAGAATTAGATGTGTTGACTGGACAATTTGAGTTGTTAAGAGTGGACATTTGTGAAGACGCTGGTCAGAGTGTTAGTCCTGAAGTCGATATTGGTCAAGTAAGTATTTTTAACCATTATTTTTTTTTACTTTGATTTGACCAACATATTTGGATACTTTCCGAAATCTGAAATTGAAAAAAAATAAAGTAATTTTCTTCTTTCAGGTGGAAGGCGCTTTCATTATGGGTATGGGCTACTGGACTTGTGAGCGTCTTGTCTATGCTGCCAGTGGAGAACTTCTGACAGACCGGACGTGGAACTACTATGTGCCTCTAGCCAGGGACATTCCTCAGGACTGGAGGGTCCACTTTAGGAAGAATTCTTACAGCTCAGATATCATTTTCGGCTCTAAGTGTTAGTGAGACTTTGTGATTTGGTACATGATTTATTATCCTAGAAGCAAGAAAATTTACTCAACTATTTCGCGACTCAGGTATTGGTGAGCCTCCAATGTGCATGGCTGTGGCTGTAGCTTTCGCTATGAGGGAAGCTATCGTTGCTGCTCGTCTTGAGTCGGGGATGCCTAGCACACAATGGTATCAGGAAGGTAAAACAGAAAACGATGATTAATAGTAGATTAGTAGCCAAGGGCTGTAAGGCATCAATTGCAGCCCGAGATATTTAGGCGCACGAGCGCAGCGAGAGCGCCTATAGTTCGAGGGTGCAATTGGCGCTTACACCCGAGCTAACTATTCTGTTTTACATCTCGATTGTGAGTTAAGTAGAAAAAAACCGGCATTACAAGAATAAAACATTTAAAAAAAAAATTTTTTTCCGGAACGAAATTGAGCTTCCCCGTTCGATATTTAAAATTGATGACTATTATACTCACACGAAGACAAGGCTGAATAGCAAAGCGACCTCTTTGGTCATTGGGCTGAATGCATGATGTCTATTTCCAGTATGATGGATAGATGTAAGCGAACTTTTTGAAAGAAAGAAGTGTTTTTTTTAAATTACTTACCGCCCTAGGGCTTTTCTAGCTACATTATTACCCTAGAGCGCTAATTAGTCACCTACAAGCCCCATTTGGAGGTAATAAGAACCTACTTACCGAACATGAGAGATGTAAAGATTTATATTGGACTCGCTTTTACTAATGGCTTTACTCGCGTGAAAATTATTCCAAGGGAATTTAAAATAAAACGTTTGTTTACGTCCTTAACCAGGAAAAACTGAGAGACCGCGATTAGTATGGAGTATTGATTCTGAGGTCATGTTCGATTCTTAATACAAAAAAGAAAAATGTGTAAAAAAGTAAATTAGTGTAGTAGTTTAGTAGTGTGTTTGTGTGTGTGTTGTATATTTTCATGTTTTTCATGCAAATTGCTTATTTTTTTTATTGTTGCAGATGGACCCTACACTGTTGAAAGAAACCATCTACTGTCGTTGACGAATCCTAAGGATTTCAAGTTCAATTAGATTCCCTATACGATTTTTATGGTTTCGGAATATAATGTCATTATTTCATTTCAGTGCAGAACCGCGCTGTATTTCCAAGTTTTTTTACCAACCCAACGCTACACTACCCTACACTACCCTACCCTTTACTACCCTACCCTACCCTACACTACCCTAACCTACACTACCTTCCTACCTAGACAATAAAAATAAACTTAAAACTTATACTAAAAGATTAAAACATATAATCAAAAAAAACACAAAACAATCATTTTATAAATACTGCTGAAAACAAAAGCAAAGCTACATGGAGCATAATTAATAAGCAGAAATCAAACTTCCCTAAACAAAGTATTGATATTATAAAAAATGACAGCAAAATTATAAATAAACCTGAACAAATAGCAGAATCATTAAATAATTATTTTATAGACCAAATTGAATCTCATAGTGACATTAATCTTAATAATAAACCAACAATAAACTCTAATCCTAATTTAATTTATGACACCCACAGTACCCATTGACATATTTAAAATTATTAATTCCCTGAAAAATACTAAAAGCTCTGGATATGACGACATAACCAACGAAGTAATAAAAGCCATATCTCCTATCATTGCGCCAATACTCAGTCACATTATCAATGGTAGCATTGAAACAGGCATATTTCCAGAAAAAATTAAAATATCTGTAATTAAACCATTACATAAAAACTGGCCAAGTGCGAGTTGGACTCGCGCACGAAGGGTTCCGTACTTGGTAAATTGCGGTTTACAATTTATGACGTATTAAAAAAAAAACTACTTACTAGATCTCGTTCAAACCAATTTTCGGTGGTAGTTTACATGGTAATGTACATTATATATTTTTTTTAGTTTTATCTTTCTCTTATTTTAGAAGTAACAGGGGGGAGGACACACATTTTACCACTTTGGAAGTGTCTCTCGCGCAAACTATTCAGTTTAGAATAAAAATATATTAGAAACCTCAATATCATTTTTGAAGACCTATCAATAGATACCCCACACGTATGGGTTTGATGACAAAAAATATTTTTAGTTTCAGTTTCAAGAATGGGGACCCCCAATTTTTTTTGTTTTTTTTTCTATTTTTGAGTGAAAATCTTAATGCGGTTCACAGAATACATCTACTTACCAAGTTTCAACAGCCGCCAAGTTTCACCGGAAATGTGGTATTTATTCAAGATCTACTTACGTTTCATAACACTCCACAAACCATCTTCATATCTTTTGATATTGTATCAATTTTAGTAACTCTTTCATAAGTATTCTTTGATATTCTTATTACCTGTAAAGCATATTTTTAGTGATTTCTGGTTAATTTATATTCTTTAACTTAATTTGTATTGCTTATTTGCAAAATTATGGATTTTTTTATACTCTGACATTTTCATCTGACATGTCATCTGTCCCAATATAGATAAATTTCTTTTTCTAAGCCTTGTGTTTCTTGATTTTCTTTATTATGGCCAGAGTAGTAATTTTTACTTTAAGACTGAAATTCATCCTTATAGATAGGAACAGTGTCGTCCAAACGAACATCATCGACCAACAAAGGGTCATACAACAACAATCTTGCATTTAGAGCAGTGTTACGATGTTTTTTGGTTCAAACTCAGGCACGCACTTTACTTCGTGTATATTATGTTATGGAACAATTGATTAATTCGGCATTATTTATTCAAATAATTAAAAAAAACTATTGAAATAATTAAACTGACCGGGCTTTTTGAACAATGCCCATCACTTATTTGGCAGGGTAATAAAAAGATGAGTTTTATTAAATTATTTAAATGTTGACATTCATTTTATTAAACAATATGAGGAAGAGGCTCTAGACAATTGATAGTCTATCAACGAGAGCGTATATCAATAGCATCTCAATAGTAATTGGAAAAATGACAAAAATGTATGAGAATGCCATAAGCTATCGAAATATCATGTGACCAATCCCTACCATTTCGACCATCGTCTTCTCTTATAAAATGACACTTTGTCTCGAGCCGCTGGCTTATATTTGTGATTGATTCACACTGGTTCGCTATCAGCTTACAGCTTTCTACTTGAATGAAACATATGTGCACATACCAACTTCTCCCAATGTTGGTGAAGTGTAATCTATGATAGTCTCGTCTTCTTCTTGCATTCCTATCTCTTTCGGCAAAAGAGGAGTGTGTATATGTGTGTTTGTGTGTGTATATGTGTGTTTGTGTGTGTATATGTGTGTTTGTGTGTGTAAATGTGTGTTTGTATAATTGTGTGTATCTCTGTGGCATTACAGCTCCTAAACAGATGACCTGATTTTGATTTAGTTTTTTTGATTGAGATGTTTTTGTCGAAATTGTTCTTAGCTATGTTTGATGAAAATCGGTTTACCCGTTCAAAAGTTATGCGCTGTTTACTCTTTGAATCGGGATATTTTTGCAAGATATCGTATAATAATTAGGTGTTTCGATAGATTGTCGATCTAGGCGGAATTCGATCAAGCAATTTCATCGTTCACTCCCCGAAATGCAACCGATAAAAACCGACAAGCTGGCAACTCGGCGACGATGTTCAAGGCTCTGGAGCTTTGTCTCGACCAGTGCCTCAATGCCGATTTTGTATTATAACTGATATATAAACTTATCTATTATTGATGATAGTTGCAGTATTTTTATGATAAATGTAGTCAACCAAATGACTGCCTCACCACGGCGTGCCTTTCGTAAAAATCTGACACGCATGGCGCAAGCCATTCACTTTTTTGTAGGCGCGTGCTTATCTCCTTAGGCCTTAAATGGCAACCGGCGTTTTTACGGGCCACGGTAAAGCAACCGCAGCGCGCAGGCTGGATGTTAAATCCCCGTTACCAATCGCCTCACACCCTTGCAGAAGTTGTTGCGACTCCCAAGAGAACAATACGATTAGCTATTGGTCCCTATAATTGGTCGACGAAATAAGTTTCAAGCGGACCCAAATGTTTGCCTAGCCGCTTTTGTGCGCTATACAAAATTTTCCGCATTTCTAAGAACAGCATAAAACTATTCTTTAAAACCACCAATCAAATACTATCACAAGTGTATTGCAGTTTCCAGTTCCCAGCTAAGATATGTAAGCTATATTTTTGTAAATAAAAATTTTACGTGCACAAAAAATCATGGTCCTCGTTGCGGTCGAGTACTCCACGTATTAACATCCTGTAAAGTGTTCGACTGCCGGAAAAGTTTTGCATTCAATACGTAACAAAGCGCAGAACATAACAGTAAGTTTTGGAGCCTCGCTAAATATTGGTGGATTTTAGTTTGTATCAATAAAATCGACACCAATTTTGTTTGAAACTAGACTCGCTACCGCATTGGGTTTAAAGTGCATAGTATTTTTTCAGCAATGTATTTCTGTATTGTTTTCTGTGTACTATTTTGCTTGTTCTAAAAATTGCGTTGTTAAATAAAAAAAATAACAACGGAATTGTAAGGGTACATACTATTGGGTAACTATGGGACAGGGTCACTTTTAACTGCAAATAGATACGTTATCTATTCGTATCAAGAGGATAACCAAAATGATAATACAAACATTGAATAAAGCTGTTACTTTAAGATTGCAATTTCCTGACGCAGTCTGTGTTTCCTGATAGCTAAATCCTGGAGGTATTACAAGTCAAGAGTGAATAGGTTACTTCTTGGCAAAGTTTCACCGTCGACCACGTTATCGCTTACCACCAGGTAAGATTGTAGTCAAGCGCGTGCCTATCAACAGTAAATTAAATATATTTCGTTATAAAATCATTCAAAACCGTCATAGACAGACCTAATGAGTTTCACCAAATAAAAACTCGACATTAAAAACACAAAATTCACATTTTCATCCTTATTGGAAGTTCCACCTAGGACCTATTACACGACACCCATTAGCCCGACATACTTCACATAATGTTCATATAACGGACATAATTATAACGTACGTATAAGTCCACGCATCTTACATGCACTTTCTGCTAGATTTTTTTAAATTAAAATTTCATATTCCGTCATACGGGGACTAAAAGGGTTTGGTCGGTAGGTTAGGTGCACGGAGTAGACAGTAAATAAAGTACTTATTCACAAACTTGTAATATTATAATATCGCTACAAACAATAATCTTTTATTTGGCTATTTTTACAACTACGGTTGCCAATTACATTAATTATTTTATTTTAATCGCATTATTTAGTCTACGTGGACAGGAGTATTGTCTTTTGTATATTTGGTCTAACAATACAGACAGAAAGAAAGAGCAAAAAGCATCAGAGAGCAGAATGTTATGTTTTCCTCTCTACTGAGATACGGTAAGATAAAGACGTGTTCCACGAAAATATATATGTCCATTTAGGTTTCGTGGCGGGAGCATACTTATCTTAACCAAGATTGCGTGATATATATATATAAAGACTACCTCAGTGATCGTACTCAGTGTGTTAAGATAGATGATTTTCTTAGTGATGAACGGAAAGTCTCCTACGGCGTGCCTCATGGCAGCGTGCTTGGCTCGAACATTTTCTTCATCTATATTAACGTCCTGGGTATGCTCACCCTTCCTAGGGGCAGAATTACAAGTTTTGCTGATGACACAGCCCTCCTGTTTAGTGCGGCTTCCTGGCGCGATGTATACTCGTACGCTCAGTCGGGCTTTAATACTGTCACAAAATGTCTGCGTCGTATCGTACTAACACTAAATGCGACTAAAACTCATTACGTTATCTTTGCTCTCAAAAAATCAAGTTTACCTACAGTGGCAGACACCATTAAAGTTCACTCGTGCTTAAATCCGAACGATGTTACCAGCACTTGTTTCCACCTGTCTAAAGCTGAATCTGTGAATTATCTTGGGGTAATAGTTGACAATACCCTTAGATTTCAACAACATATAAAGTCACTCATTACTAGGCTACGTAATTTATTTGCTATGTTTTCAAAACCCTGAGACAAGTGGCGGACGACAAACTAAAGAGATCAGTCTATTTCGCCTTCGTTCAGTCATTGCTAAGTTACTGCATAACAATTTGGGGTGGTGCACCCAAAACCACTATCCTTGAACTCGAGAGAGCCCACAGAGATAACTTAAAAGTTTCTAATTTTCTTCCATACCGTTATCCGACAGATCTTCTATACAACCAATCAAAAACCCTTACAGTACGACAACTTTTTATCCTGAACACTCTATTAAAACAATATTCATTACTCACCTATCACCGCTCAATGACCCACGGTAAGAGACGATATAATCCCGTAAGTCACACTCACTCACCCCTTTCGACTTTTTTTCTAACCGCTTCTTTTGCTATTTGGGAAGATTTTTGTACAACAAAATCAATAAAGTTCAATCCATGTTTAAACTCAATAAGGAACTAACTAACACTACACCAAACCACGATATTTTTACCCGACTGCCGAAGGAGGGTAATGTGTTTATCAGTCTATGTATGTATGTATGTATGTATGTAAGTATGTATGTATGTATGTATGTAAGTATGTATGTATGTATGTATGTATGTATGTATGTATGTATGTTTGTTCCTATGTGGCGTTCCAGAGACCAAACGCGTTGGCCGATTTTAATGATTCGTACGTCAATCGATGCGTCTTAACCCTGCGAGTGTCATAGGCTACATTAAAATTGGATAATAGAAAAATGGCGGATTTTGGGTGCCATATTGTGGGGGCCCAAATTTTTTTTTCTTCCAAACCCATCGTGTGGGGTATCAAAATAAAGGGTTTTAAGAGGTGATTTCAAAAATATATAACACTTATATGTTTAAATGTATCTAATTCGAAAAAACTAACTAAAAAGTTATAAATAAAAAAACTTAATTAAAAAAATCAAAAAACCCGACTGCTTCAAAAGCGAACTAAAAAGTCGTAAACAAGGAAAAAATCATGCTGTGCAGGCGGAGGATACACCAGGTTTTGGTCAGCCAGCCGGCGAATATGTATCCTCCGACTGCACAGCATGATTTTTTCCTTGTTTACGACTTTTTAGTTCGCTTTTGAAGCAGTCGGGTTTTTTGATTTTTTTAATTAAGTTTTTTTTTCTGTTTTTTTTTGTAACCGTATTTTCTTTTTTGAACACTCCATTTTGAGCTACAGACTTTAAAAGTTTTTAATATTATACAACCTGTAATTGCAATTGTTTAATCAATCAATTTTTTATTATTATTATGAGATGTAACTGCTAGAGGGTGGAGACCTGGTGACCTGAAAGACAGACCCTTAAAGCTTAGCTTAGGCACCAGTCTACCACAGTAAAGTAAACTATATCATGTACCGTTACTGTAACAATGTCTGTAATGTTTATTGTGATGTGAAATAAATAAAATAAAGACCTTGGAGCCCACAGACTTATTCCGCTCAATCGGGTTTTTTTCGGGTATTCGGTATTACTCCGGGGATTCTTCGCACCCCTTGCCACGCCATCGCCTCGACCGCTACCATAGTCGAGGATAGACGGGCTGCCGGGCGCTTAGGGCCGTTTTGTCTTTGCGCTATTCATGTTGGTTTGGGGGGTTTGCTGTAATCGCCACGCTTGGCAGGCGGGTTGGCGATCGCAGTTTGTTGTTAAAGTGCACAGAGACCGCTGCTGCTCATTCTCTGTTGTGTCCCTTAGTCGCCTTTTACGACACCCACGGAAAGATATGGGATGGGGAAAAACTTTACTTCCGACACCATACGGAACCATTGAAAAAAAAGACTTGATAATATCACTAATGGACAAATATATATATATAGCTGTATCTATTTAAATAGTCCGTAATGCAAGTTCTCGCTCCACTGCATTTGAATAATTTCAAGCATTATAAAACTGAAATTAGATTCTAGAAATCTGCGATTAAAAGACTTAGAAATATCCCCGCGCAATCGAGTGCGGCGATGTGAAAGCAGACGTATTATTCATCGTTTAGCTCAGCGAGACAAAATTTATCAAATATTTTAATACATGTAGTATTTTCAGGTGTTTTAGATGTTTCTTTTTTTTCTGATATTCTGCTGGATCCCTGCAGTGACATACGGTCGCTGAGCAGTCGTAATATGTTGGTGTTATTACAGTGTGATGTGAGGTACATAGAAGCAATTGTTTTTCTATTGTGTTTGCTAACCGCATTCAAGGGGTAAATACACATACATACATAAACTCACGCCTTTTCCCCATGGGGGTAGGCAGAAACTACAGAACGCCACCTGCTACGATCCTTACATACTTCTTTTGCTTCACACACATTCATACAAATAGTCATACACACACGCCGGTTATTGTTGATGGATAATCGTGCTGGCTGTATACAGAACAGTGGTTTTCATTATTTAAATTTACTTTGTATGTCTTTTCTTGTCATACCTTTTTCTGTCACTCTAAAATGACTAAATAAACTAATTACAACAAATCGGTTATGTCCGTACGTGATAATACGATTTCCGTACCCGGTGGTGATTTTAATTCCGTGCCCTCTACATACGCGGGTTCTGGAGCTTCATTAATGTCCATTAGGAGTTTACATGGTAAAGATGGGTATGCTCAGTGGAAATTTAAGATGCGCATGTATTTACTGCACGAGGACTTGTGGTCAGCAGTTGAGGGTTATAGTGCTGAAGACACTACATCTGTTACCCAGAGAAATATTAGAGATTTAAAAGCGTTTACAAAGATGTGTCTTACACTAGAAGGCGGAGCGATCACTCATGTACGTGCCTGTAAGACTGCTAAGGAGGTGTGGGACACCTTAGCTAGTGCGTACGAAGATAAAGGTATGGGTAGACGGTTGGCGTTAGAGCGAAAGCTTTATAGATACGAGTTGCAGAATTTTGCTTCTATTGAAGACTATATTAATGCCGTGACTGGCACTGCTCAGGATTTAGCAGATATAGGCCGGAAAATAGACGATCTGTCTATAGGCGCAATTTTACTTGGAGGTTTACCAGCAGAATTTGACCCCCTAGTGATGGCCTTAGAAAACTCGAATATCGAAGTAACATCAGAGTTAGTAAAACGGAAGTTACTGAATGAAAGCGCCAAACGTGAGTCGAAGGAGTCAGCTCTTGCAACTAATAATTTGAAAGCAGTACCAAGAAATATTATTTGTTTTAAATGCAGAGAGCCTGGACACAAGAGTCCCAATTGTCCACATAGAATTAAAGGAAAAAAGGGAAAGCAGAGGAAAGGTCAGAATAGAGAGTCGCAGAGTAAAAGTCAGGATGACGGTAAGGAGTCGACACTTATTTCAGCATTCGGTGTTGGAGGTAATTTAAGTCCTACGGACTGGTATGTGGATTCTGGCGCCTCCACACATATGACCTGTTTTAGAGGAATGCTTACCAATTTTAACAGTACGTCTGAGAGCAAGGAAATAACTTTAGCCAACAACAGAAAGGTAGTTTCAGCTGGCATCGGTGAAGTGTTGCTTTTAAAGGACAATAAGTTAAAATTAAATGGTATCAAAGATGTTCTTTATGTTCCCGAGTTGAGTACTAATTTAATATCTGTTAATAAGGCGGTTGAAAAGGGTATTACTTTTGTTTTTGATAAGAAAGGTTGTTCAATGTACAGACACGATGACGTGAAGGTAGTTGGCAGAACAGTAGGTCACGCTACATGCAACGTTGGTGGCTTGTACAGGCTAGACCATATACCAATTTATCCTGAAAGCGCAATGGTTACTGAAGCTAATGTCACTTCAAATTTGTGGCATCGCAGACTAGGTCATCTGTACCGCGCTGCTTTGGAGCATCTACGTCGTGGTCAAGCTAAAGGTATTGAATATTCTTCTTTAGATAAAAACCCTTGTGTAGCTTGTATTGAAGGCAAACAGAGTCGAAAGCCCTTCAAATCTATTGATTATAAGAAAGGCACCAGAGTGTTGGAAGTTATACATTTAGATGTTTGTGGCCCTTTTGATGTTATTTCTTTAGAAACAAATAGATATTTACTTACTTTTATTGACGATTTTTCTAGGTTTATTTTTTCTTATTTTATACGCTCTAAAGCGGATGTTAAGAAAAAGTTTTTAGAATTCGAAGCTCTTGTTGAGAGAGAAACCTCTCTTAAAATAAGGAACTTGCGTACCGACAATGGCGGTGAGTATGTCAATGCCGAATTCGAGGCATATCTGGCTTCTAAAGGTATTAAGCACCAGACTACTGTCCCGTATTGTCCTGAGTCTAATGGTGTTGCAGAGAGGACGAATAGGTCCTTAGTTGAGAAGGCTAGGTGCATGCTGCAAGACAGTTGCCTACCTAAAACTTTCTGGCAAGAAGCGATACGTACAGCTACTTATCTTAAAAATAGATGTCCACACAGAGCTTTAGAAAATCGTACCCCCTATGAGCTATGGTACAACAGAAAACCAGACATTGCTCATTTACGTGTATTTGGTTGTCGTGCATACGTACATGTACCATCTTGCGATCGCCAAAAGTTAGATGCGAAAGCAAAGCAGTACATATTCGTCGGTTATTGTGATGACAACAAATCATATAGGTTTCGAGATCCTTCCAATATTAGGAAATCTATTAAAGGACGGGATGTAGTATTTTTGGAGAATTGTTTTTCGAATCCTAAAGTTAATGATGAGACACCCCGTCAAGATATTGTTCTCTCTTCTGATACCAGTAATTTACAGGTGCAAAGCAGCTCAGCTGTGGAGTCAGCCTTGAGTAATGATCCTGTTGCAAGTACAAATGCTGATGCTGTACCTGCGGTACCACCCCTTCCTGTTACCGATCCCCTTCCCGCAATTCCTGTAGTTCCTGCTGAGGGAGAAGAGGTGGATGTGGAATCTGGTACGAGGTACAATTTGAGGGATAGAAAACCTGTAAATTATCGCTGTACTGTCTGTTGTTCGACGATGCATAGTGGTGAGTTAACAGATGAACCTTATTCTTATTCTGATGCTCTTTCACGTCCTGATAAGGCTAAGTGGATAGCTGCTATGGAGGACGAATACAATTCTTTGATGACCAATGGTACTTGGACCTTAATAGAAAACATAGGTCAGAAAGTAATTCCGTGTAAGTGGGTCTTCAAATTAAAACGTGATTCCGAAGGTAGAATTAGTAGGTATAAAGCACAATTAGTTGCTAAAGGTTTTCATCAAAGCTATGGTATAGATTTTGAAGAAACTTTTTCGCCGGTTGTTCGTTATTCGTCGTTAAGAGTATTAATTGCAATAGCAGTTGAACAGAATTTGAAAATGCATCATTTAGACATAGACACAGCTTTTTTGTATGGAAAATTAGAAGAGAAGGTATTTATGATACAACCTGAAGGTTTTATAGCTGAAGGTGAAGAGACTAAAGTGTGTCAATTAAATAAATCACTTTATGGTCTCAAACAGGCCGCTAGAGCCTGGAATAAAAGATTAGATCAAGTACTTCTTGACTTAGGTTACAATAGGTTACAGTCTGAGCCCTGTATTTATCTTAAAAAAAGTGCTAATAGTCTTGCTATTCTAGCAGTGTACGTTGACGATTTAATCTTAATTTATGACAAAGAAATCGAGTTATCTTACTTGAAAAATGGTCTCAAAAAATATTTTGGTACCAAGGATTTAGGAGAACTTAGTTATTGCCTCGGTTTACATGTCGCTAGACAAAAAGGAACTAACGATGTTAAGGTAGATCAAAAACGTTACATATTAGAGACGTTGAATCGATTTAATATGTCGGAGTGCAAAACTGTCCCTACTCCTATGGACGTTAGTATTGACCTGCGTTCTCAGACGGAACCAGCTGTCAATGTTCCTTACCAGAATTTAATCGGTTGTCTAATGTTTATAGCTATGAACACTAGTCCTGATATTTTGTTTACCATTAGCTTTCTTAGTCAATTTAACAAGAATCCCATGCAGGCGCATTGGATTGCTGCTAAGCGCGTCCTGCAATATCTTAAAGGTACGTTAGATTATGGTCTTATTTTTCAAAGGACTGGAGAGCCTTTACGTGGTTATGTCGATGCCGACTGGGCCAATGCTAGTGATAGGAGGTCGTACACTGGCTACATTTTCAAATTGGCTAATGCACCAGTGTCGTGGGAATGTAAAAAGCAGCCTACAGTGGCCTTGTCATCCACAGAGGCCGAGTACATGGCTTTAACCAGTGCTTCTAAAGAAGCTGTGTATTTGCAGCGCTTACTTGGTGAGATTACAGGTGAGTCTTCTATTGTTACTCTTTGTAACGATAACCAAAGTGCGCAGAAGTTGGCTCAAAATCCGGTTCATCATAATCGGACAAAGCACATCGATGTCCGGTATCACTTTATTCGAGAGCTAGTCGAAAGTAATAAAATTAAGTTATCGTATTTGCCTACTGATATGATGTTGGCGGATATTTTGACCAAAGGGTTAGGTCGTTGCAAACACCAACGTTGCGTGTCTGATATAGGCTTAATGATATCTTAAATTGTGTTTTTAAAGTAAATAAGTTGTGCTTTATGTTACTTATTTGTTTTAGTTTTTTTTGACTAGTGTAGTGCTCATGTTTTTATAAGATATGACAATATGTAAAGTACAGTCAGATCGATTCATATGTGTCCTAGTTTGTACAGTCATGCAAATTAATTTGTAGCCTTTTCGATTAAGGGGAGGATGTTGATGGATAATCGTGCTGGCTGTATACAGAACAGTGGTTTTCTTTATTTAAATTTACTTTGTATGTCTTTTCTTGTCATACCTTTTTCTGTCACTCTAAAATGACTAAATAAACTAATTACAACAGTTATGGGTACTGCGCACTTGGCCTTTCTGAAGAACATCACCTATAAGGTCTATGTATGTCTTTCTAGGGCGTCCCCTCCCGGCGTTTCCATTCACGTCTGCCTTGTAAATACCTTTCGTTAGTCGACTTTCATTCATCCTCTCAACATGGCCAAACCATCTTAACATACCCTTTTCAATTTTAGTCACTACATCTTCTTTTAAACCACAACGTTGTCTTATTAGGTACCTCATTCCTCAATCTATCAGTTAAAGTTACACCACACATACTCCGCAAGGAGCGCATTTCTACTGCATTAATCCTACGTTCATGTCTTTTTTGCCATACCCAGCTTTCACTTCCATACATAAGTGTAGGCACCAGCACGCTGTTGTGAACGGCGAGTCGAGCTTCCGGAGACATCGACTTGCTGGTCACAACTGCATGCATAGCACCATTCACTTTATTCCCTGCATTCACTCTCCTTTCCACATCCTCTTCAATCTTTCCATCCCTTGTGAACATACTTCCCAGATATACAAACTCGTTCACTTGCTCTACACTCTTATCATTTATTTTCACTTCACACTTCGATACATCTTCTTCTCTTTCAAACACCATTACCTTAGTCTTGTTCACATTTATACTCATCCCTTTTAACTTAAAAGCTTCATTCATCACAGTCACCATGTCTTGCAACTGTTCTGCTGACGATGCAAGTAGAACTTGATCATCTGCATAGAGAAGGCATTTGATAGGCAACTCATACATCCTCAATCCGCACTCATGCTCTTTCAAACCTATCAGACAACTATCCATGTACAAGTTGAACAACCACGGTGACGCTACACAGCCCTGTCTAACACCCCTTGAAATGGAAAACCAGTTCGTATACGCCCCATTAATCCTAACACAAGCACTGTAATCCCTATATAGAGATTTCAGTGCCCGTACCAAGTGCCAGGCCACACCGTACCCGGATAGCGTCGACCACAGTTCATCCCTCCATACACTGTCATAGGCCTTCTCCAAGTCCACGAAAGCACATTAGACTTTTTTGTGCTTAGCCAGATGTTTTTCAGCTATGCTCCTCAAGGAGAAGATCTGATCCATACAGCCCATTACCTCTCTAAATCCTGCTTGCACGTCCCATAATTGTTCATCCGTCACTTTTACCACTCTATTTATTAAAACTATCGCATATAATTTGCCGACAACACTCAAAAGACTAATGCCGCGGTAGTTTTTACACTCCTGCTGAGAGCCTTTTCCCTTATATAGTGGTACGATTACAGCCTTGCACCAGTCATCCGGCACGTGGCCATATCTCCAACACATATTAAAGATCCGGCACAACAGGCTTGCTACCACCCCGTCACCGCCCTTCAGCATTTCAACAGATACTCGGTCATACCCTGCAGCTTTACCAATCTTCATCCCACTCAGTGCTTTTATAATCTCATCCATTCCTATTTCATTCTCATGCTTTCGCTCTTCGTCCGAGTTTGGGTCTTGACAACTTGCCTCTGCCCAGTTACCCACTCCTTGCACACTATCCTGACAACTAAATAAACTTTCAAAATATCCCTTCCAGCGTTCCAACACCTTACATTCTTCACTCAGTTAGCACCCATCTTCTGCTCTTATTTCATTCATGCTCGATGTTTTTGTCACTCCGCGAGCCAATCTTACCTGTTTCCAGAACAGCTTAACATTGGCCCTGAAGTTATCGGAGAACTTCCTGTTATATTTTTCTTCCTTTTCATCCTTCTTCATTTTTACCACCTCTTTGACTTTCGCTTTAATTTGCTAATACGTTACTTTCACTCTTGCCAGATCATCCGTCACGTTTGTTGCCTCATTCATTCTATTTTGGGCCTTGCAGGCTAACACATTAAGCCAAGCCTCTTCCTTCTTTTTCACCACCTCTTTTACTTCATCATCTACCCAAGTATCATTCGTTCTACTACCACGTTTCCTCTTCGCTATACCACATAACTTTGCGGCTACGTTCACCATACTACTTTTCACTATTTCCCACACATCCTCTAAACTGAAATCATTCATAACATCAAATATCTTATCCGTCTTCTGTTTTACTTGCCTCTTATATTCCTCCTTTACTTTTAGTTCTTGTTATCTTTCTACTTTTATTCTTTCTAACGCGGTCACAGGAACTTGAACTCGATGACGCCAATGCTTAAACAGACCAGCCACCCGACACATTACCAGATAGTGATCAGTCTCCACATTAGCACCCCGATAGGCTCTTGTATCTGCAACTTTGCTCTTCAATCTTTCCTCTACAATAACAAAATCAATCATACTTCTACTGTCTTGCCTTTCCCACGTATACCTATGGATCTTTCTATGATCAAACATAGTGTTCATTACACACAGGCCCTTCTCTACACATACTTCTAGTAAATTCCTCCCATTCTCATTCACTCTATTGTCCCCGAATGCCCCTAATACTCTTTCGAACCCATTCCTCTTCACACCAACCCAACTATTAAAGTCGCCGAGCATAACAATCTTCTCGTTAGACCTACATTCATTCACTATACCTCCTAGACTTCCCCAGAATTCTTCTCTCTCAGAAAGTGAGCATCCCATATCGGGTGCATACACACACAAAATAAAAATAGGGTGTAGGCCCACCTTAATTCTCACCCAAAGAATCCTAGGGCTCACACAATCGTAATATTTTACACAGCTCATCATCCGCTCTGAGAGGATAATCCCCACACCCTGACAGGCCCTCTGTGTCTCTTGAACACCGGACCAGATAGCGGTCAGGGACCCGTGTTTAGACATATCCACTCCCTTTCTTTTTGTCTCATTCACACATAACACATCTATCCTTTTGTCCTTCACTATTTCACATACTTCATCCATCTTATCTATCATCCCTCCCTGCACATTCAGCGTAGCTAAGCGACACTCCGCAGCTCGCTTTTCGCCCCATGAGAACAATTGACGTGGTGTGTGGCGAGCATCACCGCCGTCTCCGAGTAAATTATTTAGCCTCATTTTGTTCCCACGAATAGCATAATAGGGGTAAATATATTTTGTTGAGTTATGGTACGTTTATATTGGCAAAACCAAGTTACTTGTGTCTGTGGAACGCAGCGAGAAAATATGTAACCGTATGAATGTGCTTGCATTAAGATAAAGAAATAAAACTATTAAGAAGACAGTGATAATGTGCAGTTTCATTATGTATATTAACATGGAGCAGTCCGTGGTTAATAAAAAGTCAAAAGTTAAATTGTATGAGAAAATTAGTTGCAAAACATACCAAGAAAAAACGTGGCCATGGCGGCGAAAAATAATGACATACATATACCAATCTTCGACGGAGCCGATTATAGCAATTGGAAAATACGTATTTTAAAATTCCTGCAATACAAAAAGTGCAAAGAAGTTGTGATGCGGCTAAAAACCAGTAGCGATGATGAGAAATGGGATGAACGTGATATCCAGGCAACAAATTACATTTATAGTGCAATTACAAATAAACAACTGGAATACATAAGCGAACTCGACTCGGCATTCGAAATTATGAAGAAATTCGACGATATGTACTTAAAAAAATCGACAGCATTGCAAATTGTATGCAGACATAACCTCGAAAATGTGAAACTTAAAAAATATTCTGATGTGTCTTTATATTTCGACGATTTTGAGAAGGCAGTAAATGAGTTGAAACAGGCTGGCGCAATAATAACAGAACAGGAGAAGTTGAATTATATGCTGAAATCATTGCCTCAAAACTACAGTCATATTGGTGATTTAATTGATGTTTTGCCAGAAAGAGACAGGACAGTGGACTATTTAAAAAGTAAAATAAAAATAAAAGGTATGGAGGAAAAGTCTAATGAAGTGAATGAGAACTCAAATGTTTTCAGAGCCGATGCCAGGCAATCCCAGACTAACTTCAAATGCTTCAACTGTGGAAAACCTGGTCATTTGAAAAAGGACTGCCGTTCAGGATTTTATAGAGGTCGAGGTCACCATTCTGGCTATCAAGGTCGGGGACAATACAACAATAGAAATTTTCATCGAGGACGTGGTCGTGGAAATTACCATAATAGTCGAAATGAAGGTAATAGTTTTCATACTACCATTGCCTATAATAGTGTAAATAATGAATCTGATAAATCCAAGAAAGGTGAAATTAATTGGTTACTCGATAGTGGGTGTACTGATCACATCATAAACACAGATGAATATTATTACGAATATGAGACACTGAATACACCTGTAAAAGTTAAAGTTGGAGATGGAAGAATATTACAAGCTACTAAAATTGGTAACATTAAAACTTATTTCTCAGTGTATGGAAAAAGGTGAGAAAAAACTTTAAAAAATGTTTATTATGTTAAAGAGATGAAAGCAAATTTATTGAGCTACTCTAAAATTACAAATAAAAATTCAGTGTTATCAAAAGGAAAATTATCAAAAATATATAATACATATGGAGAACTTATAGCTATAGCATACAAAGATGAAAGTTTATATAAAATGAAGAGTTACATACAAAAAGTAAATGGAGAAATATTGGAAGTAAATACAACTAAAAATGAAATGACTACAAAAGAAAAACTACATCGTACTTTGGGACATATAAACTTCAAAAATTTGGAAATAATGTGCAAAAGTGGGGCATTAGAGGGCCTACCTAAAGAAATTGAAAAAGAATATTTAAAGTGTGCAACATGTATTCAAAATAAAATGCATAACTTACCATTTCAAAACAATAGACGAAGAGGAGAAGATATATTAGACATTGTGCATACAGATTTAAATGGGCCACATCAAACTACAGGATTAAATGGAGAAAAATACTTCTTAACTTTTATAGAAGATTACAGCAAATTAATAAAGGTTTATTGTATCCGATCAAAGGAAGAGGTTTATGACTATTTTGTGCAGTATGTAAATGAAGTACAAAATCTAACTGGGAAGACAATTAAGGAACTTCGTTGTGACAAAGGCAAAGAGTACATAAATGGAAGAATGTTGCAGTTTTCAAAAGAAAAGGAATTGTTATAAAACCATGTCCGGCATATGTACATCAATTAAATGGGACTGCTGAGAGATACAATAGGACACTAATGGATATGGGGAGGTGTTTATTAAAAGAAGCGAAAGTCGAGAGAAAATATTGGCCAGAAATAATCAAAACAGCAGCATATCTTAAAAACAGAACACTGACTAACACTTTTGAACAGAAAACCCCGTGTGAGATATTTTTTAAAAGGAAGCCATCTATAAATAATTTAAAAATATATGGAAGTAAAGTGTTTGTACGCATACCGGATGTTAAAAGAAAATCAAAATGGGACAAGAAGGCTGAATTTGGAATTTTACTTGGATATACTGATACCGGATACAGAGTACTAATGAACAGCAAAATTATAATTGCCAGACATTGTGATATTGTGGAGGAAGATGTAAAGTTATGTGGATTTGAGGATGAGAAAGAAGAAAAGAACAGAGAAGAAGAAGAAAGAGGAAAGAGGTTAAATGAGATAAGAAAGAATGAAGGACAAAATTTTAATAATAAAATGCTATTAGAAACAGATACTACAGGACAGTTAAAAGAGGAAAAGAGACATGAAATAAATTGTGAAAATGATGAAAATAAAAAAGGAAAATGTTCAGGAAGACAGATTAAACCACCACAGCGATTTCATGATGAATTTGGCTATTACTGCATTAGTGTAAATTATTGTGATGCTATGATTCCAGAAAACTTTCAGGAGGCGATATCTTGTGAAGAGTCGGTGCTATGGAAAGCGGCTATGGATCGTGAGATGGACAGTCTTGTGCAAAATAACACATGGACTCAAGCTAAAAAACCCCCGGCGGACAAAAAGGTACTTGATGTAAAATGGATTTATAAAAGAAAAAGTGATAGTGAATATAAAGCCAGGTTAGTGGTTAGAGGTTTCCAACAAAAAGATTGTATTGATGATACTTATTCCCCTGTGGCTAAGATGCCAACTTTAAAACTTTTATTATCCTACTGTTGTCAAAATTCTTTAGAAATAAATCAAATGGATGTAGAAACAGCATTTTTGAATGGTCAAATTTTATCTGAGGTTTATGTAAAACAGCCAGATGGCTATGAAGACAGCACTGAAAATGTTTATAAATTAAATAAATCATTGTATGGTCTAAAAGAGAGTCCACGTGCATGGTATGAATGTTTTAATAATTTTTTAAGTTCACTTGGTTTTCAAAGAAGTAAATATGATTATTGTTTGTATACAAAAAGGGACAATAACTTGGTTATTTATATTTTAATATTTGTAGATGATCTTTTGATTTGTTGTAGAGACAGAAATGTTATTTCTGATATTAAAAACAATTTGTGTAACAAATTCAAAATGAAGGATTTAGGTAAAGTCAAAAATTATATTGGAATAGACATTGAGTATAACTATGAACATGAGAACATTTTAACCTTGAGTCAAGAACGTTATATAGAGTCACTAGGTAAACGCTATAATATTGAAAATGCAAAATTGTATAAAACGCCCATGGAAGTAAACTTAAAAATAGAAAAATCTGAACTGAATGAGAATTTTAAATATAGAAATTTGATAGGAGCTCTGTTATATATTAGCTCAGGTACCAGACCTGACATATATTTCAGTGTGAATTATTTAAGTCGTTTTCAAAATTGTTGTAATAAGACACATTTTATATATGCTTTGAGAGTCCTGAAATATTTATATTTGACAAAAAATCTTAAATTGAAATATGTTAAGAATAATAATGCTGATATTATTGATTGTTTTGTTGATGCCGATTGGGCTGGTGATGTAACCGATAGAAAGTCTACTACAGGATTTATAATAAGAATGTTTGGAAATGTAATTAGTTGGAAGTCTAAAAAACAAAGTAGTGTAACAAAATCTTCTACGTTTGCTGAATACATTGCATTGTCAGATGCTGTAACAGAAACTATATTTTTAATTAACTTGATAAATGATATCTTTACTAAAATTGATAAATCAGTAAAAATTTATAAAGATAATTCAGGAGCAATAGCAATAGCTAAATACGGAAATTTCACAAAGAATTCTAAACATATAGAAGTACATTATCACTTTATACATGAAAATAAAAAAATAAAAAAAATTGAAGTTGTTAAAATTGAATCGGAAAATAATTTGGCAGACATATTTACTAAAGCTTTGGGAAATGTAAAGTTCACTAAATTAAGGGATATGTTCAATTTAAAATAAGATGTTAAATTGATTGTTAAGATAAGTTAAAATTGATATGTAATAGTGTTGCAATATAAACGTAAGGAGGCGTGTTGAGTTATGGTACGTTTATATTGGCAACACCAAGTTACTTGTGTCTGTGGAATGTAGCGAGAAAATATGTAACCGTATGAATGTGCTTGCATTAAGATAAAGAAATAAAACTATTAAGAAGACAGTGATAATGTGCAGTTTCATTATGTATATTAACAATTTTCAATAAATAAATATACGTAAATAACAAGAGTATTTAAATTAGTAGGTAAGTTATTTAATTACCAAGGGACCATACCTATCCTTTGTTTACAGGTTTTGACCACGAGATACGCCATATAGACAGATTGGCTCGGCAAGGACATGACAGCCAGTTATATAACGGACGTGTTCAAAACAGTCATTTCTGTGTGTTAGGCTATAAGAAACTGCCGCAGTCGAACTCTGAACGATACAAGGCATTTAAGATTCCTTATCGGCGGGGGAATATTGTTCCAGCATTTAGATGCGGCGTATCTAAAACTTCCCCTGAAAGCCGCTGTCTTGTGCGAGTGTGTGGAGAGTTGCTGTGAGCACTGTCGACTTGCGCATTCTCTTCTACTAGCGATCCAGCTCAGTTTATTGTACAGATAGGTCGGCTGTTTGTAATTTACAACTCCAAAAAGTAGGCATGCCAAGTGCAACTTGCGACGCGACTTCATCTTGAGGATTGACTGGTTATTTAAAAATGGCGTTACCTGACTTCTAGGTGGGATTGTGAAGCAGAATCGAGCGCAGACGTTTTGCACTCTCTGGATCAGTCGATCAGTTCTTGCAAGCAGTCGAGGGCCAATAACTACGTCCGCATAGTTCAGATTAGATAACACGAGAGACTCAGCCAGCTGGATCCGCAGCTCCTCTGAAAGATAAGGCCTTATTTTATAGAGGTCCTTAAGCCGGTAAAAACAAGTGCGCACTGACTCTGACACGTGCGCTTCATATCTCAACCCAGCGTCCATGTTCAGACCCAGATTACGGGCCTCACCGACTCGACTGACCGACTCACCCAGCAGGGCAACGTTGAGTGTTGCTGGCACTGCTCTGATTTGGGTCTTGGTTCCAAACAACATGTATTTGGTTTTGGTAGGGTTAAGTACCAAACCGTTATTTTCAGCCCAACACGCTATCCTGTCAAGATCATCGTTTAGATCCTTTATCGCTATGTCATAGTCACTTGGCTTAAAGGAAATATAGACTTGTACGTCATCAGCATAAATATGGTACCTACATCGCTTCAGGGAATTTATGATATCCGCACAATACAAAATAAAGATGATGGGGCCCAGTATTGAGCCTTGCGGGACTCCTCTGCAAACAGAAGTGAGTGACGAAACAAGAGACGAGCCATTGCTCAGTCGTATTGCCACACGCTGACGTCGGCCGGTGCGATAGCTTTGGAACCAGTGTATCGTATTTTGGTCAAATCCATAGTAGCTAAGCTTTGATAGAAATAGATCTATATTTATGCAGTTAAAAGCTAGCGAAAAATCAAGTAGGACAAGAAGTGTACATAGGACCTTATCCTGTGCTGATAGAATATTATCTGTCACGTCCAAAAGAGCCGTAGAAGTACCACGCTGTTTGCGAAAGCCTGACTGTAGCTCAGGCAGAATGTTTTTATCTTCTAGATATTTTGATAGCTGCTGACATACCGCCTTTTCAGCAATTTTAGAAAGGCAAGGCAGAATACTAATAGGCCTAAGGTCCTTTAAGTCAGTTGAATTTGTTTTTTTAGGCAGTGGCCTAACGATAGCAGTTTTCCAGATGTCAGGAAAGGTTGCTGAGAAAATTGAACTGTTCACAATGTCAGTGATGACTTTCAGTGTATGTGGGAGTGTAAGCAAAAGCATATTCAGGGTTACACTATCACAGCCTTCAGCGTTAGATTGTAGCTGGCGGAAGTATCGCAAAACCTGATCAGCAGTTACTGGTTGCAATGCAAATGCAAAGCTATCATCACCATAACGATGAGACTCAAAGAAAGTGCGTTGTGACATATTGCAGACAGGGTTACCAGGAACACTCATAAACTGATTATTGATTTGGTTTGGATCTCTGAGGTGAGTAGGAAGGTCGTCAATTTGTTTCTTTGGTAATACAGTGTTTCTTAAATTTTGCCATAATGCTTTCGGATTTTTAATTTGACTATTAATGTTTAATTTGAAATACGCAACCTTTTCTCTAAATATGGAATTTAACACCAGAGCTTTTAACTGCCTGTAGTATGCTTTTTTGTACTCGGATTTCGTTTTACGGTACTTGGTCAGAGCCTCATTCCGCAAGCGCATCATCAATTTAATTGTATCTGTTATCCAGGGATATGACGGTTCCTTAATTATACATTTCTTGACCGGTGCGTGCGCATCGTAAATTGTTAAAATGTTTCCATTTAATGCTTCAACCATGTCATTCACATTATGCAAGCCAGAAATGCCGTCCCAGTGTATGCGCGAAAAATAACTATCTAGCACTTCTCTATTTATTTGCTTCATGGGTCTGTACACAACTGTATGGGGTTTATATTTACTACGCCCAATATTAAATTCGCACACAACAAGTGAGTGACCATTTATTGAGCCATAGGGCCCAACAGGTCGATCAATGTTTCGCTATGGTCAGTGAAATGGGTGGGCGAACTTACCAGTTGTTTTAAGCTCAGGCTATTCAAAAACTCACATACCTTCTTAGTTTGCCCGTTAGCGTTCAGTAAGTTAACATTGAAATCGCCAAGCAGTACATAGTGATCACATTTTACTAAGTAGCTAATGGAGTCAGTTATGGCGTCGAGAAAAATGTCCAAGTCGGATCGTGGGGGACGATATGCTGTGCCAAGAGCAATTTTATTTCCATTTAATGTAAGGGTTATCCACATTTGCTCGATAGTGTCGCATCTAGGGTCAATTGGGATGGAGCAGGTACGAGCGGTCAGGCCACGTTTAAGATAAAAACCCACACCACCCCCCCGTCCCCCATGTACAGACAGCGGTCGTGGTGAGTGTCGCAGGCGGTACCCTGGTACAGCAGGCGCTCGCCCCTCTTCGCCTGGTAGTAGCCAAGTCTCGTTAACTGCTAATACATCAAAAGAATGCCCTTCTACGGCTGCTATAAAGTCATCGTGGTTAGTGCTAAGGGAGCCTACGTTCAACAAACCAACTTTAAGGTACTTTTCAAGCATATTTAAAGCAATGATATAAGCAACACAACAGAGAAGCGCTGTCGCAGACGTTAAGTGTCGAAATTTTCGCCTTTCTCAAGGGACATAAAATAAAATTGTAACGTGTGATTCTGTGTTAATATTGGAAATAACCGTTGTCAATAACAAATAATTGAATTTCGTAAAAATTATCATAAATAAAGCCAAAAAGTTTTATGTAAGTGATTGTTAATAAAAAATTAAAGTGAATAATTGCAAATAAAAACTGTATATTAGCCAGTGCAAACACTAGTTTTATAATATAAGTCTCTGCAAACAACAATTTAAAAGCTACAAGCGAAATTCTCAGCGAATCGTGGCTATGAATAAGTGCAATAAAAGTGTAAACATCAGCCATGTTTTTGCAAATAATATCTGCATAATAATATGTTTTAACATCCAAGTAATCTGTGCATGAAAACACGAATAACTTGCTGTAAGCCAGCAGTAATTGAAAAAAAAACACAACTGTCCACAATTGACCAAAACAATCAACTTTCTTATAATATATTTTGCTTAGTGTGTGTAGTGTGTGTGTACTTAGTACCAATGACGTTGAGAGGTAAATAGATTCCCACCCGGTACCCCAGGAAACACACCACACCGCCCTGTGACACTGCTTATTATATAAAACAAACTAAAGAAAATCCTCCAAGTGTAAAACAAAACAACAAAGAGATCAAACTGTTAACATCCACAGGAGTAATAGGTAAATGCAACAACAGGACAGGACGCGTTCGGATGTGGTACAAACCGACCATTACCCAAAAATCCTACTAATATCCTCTTCACATCTAATTCGTTCTGCTTTTTGGTGATCTTCTCTGCGAGCTAAAATTCTCCCTTCCCTTGTCCATACATACTTCCATTTGTTCTGACTCCCGGCCTGACGAGCATGATAAAATATCTGGCGGTTTGTACGTTCGTTGACATAAACTCTGTGCGGCGGCCCAGTGATATCAAGGTCACCTGTACTTAAACCGCGGCAAACCCGGGCCGCGCGCAGCAGTGAGTCGCGCGTGGCGCGCCTTGTGAACCTCACGTATATACCCCGCGGTCTCTGCGCAGTGGGGTCAGCAGAGATATCGCCGTCAGAAGTCTGTACTCGATTACGGCGCACGGATCCGACTCGCTCAGCATGAACTATGTCCCTCTCTTCAACAGCAACGCCAAGCTTTATGGCCAGAACTCCAACCAGGTGTAGGGCGCTCTCACCCTTGCACTCCGGTATTCCGGTCACCTCAATGTCGTTGAGCAGGAGTTCCTGATCGCGCTCGTTCAATTGGCATTTCAGTTCAGCTATGGTGTTTTCTAATGGAACCCCGTCCACTTTTTGCTCCAGTTTTTGTTCAATGACGCCCACTCGAGCTTCTAGGCTATCCACACGCTTATCAGAGGTATTTAAGGAATCCTTTAGTTGAGCCATTTCCGTGCGAAATTGTTGGAATTCCTGATACATCAGGCGAAACTCGGCACGCAGCTCCTCTTTAAATAATCGCAGCTCGTCTGCCAAGTCAGGGTATAAATTAATAGTAGCGTTCAGCGCAGTGCCATGTAATGGAACGTTCATGAGCTCCTCGGGGCCACTGTGCTCCTCTTCCTGGGCAGGTACCGCCCCACCTCGAACTGGCATCTCCGTCTTGTTGTCCCGGACCAAATTTTTTCCGCACTCATGGCAGCGCCAGGTGGGTGCAATAATACCCGTACTAGGCAAGGCGACGCAGGCGCGATGATAAAAGGCATTGCATCGGCCGCATTTAGCGGCCTCTATCGGCGATAAAAATTTGGCGCAACCACCGCACTTCGCTGCAGGCATTGTGTGTTTCGTACGTAAGTTACACTCTGTTATCGATCTCACCAAGTCGTTCCGCGCAATGTCAATAGATGGCGCTGTTTCGAACATATACAAATTATAGTTTGATGGGAGTTTAATGGTTTGTTGACACCATACAATGACACTTGGGTAAACACAGTTGAAGCACACTCTCAGGCGACACTTGATTTAAGCGATTTTAAATATATTCACTAAAATGTTTCAATATTTTTAATGTAAGGGTAGATTCTGGCCACTAGTGTACAGATTTAAGTTTACACAATAATTACTATATACACACTGCACTTGCGCACTGGATAACGTTTCGTGTCCTTTATTACTGTATGTAGAAACTTTCTGTATTATAATTGTTCTCATTAAATGAGTTATTTTATTAAAACCACTATAAACCACAGCAAGAAGTACCGACAAACTTTGCGACCAATTGTCACTCTACTGGTACTCGGTTAGACTGAAAGCCGACCCCAAAAAGGTTGAGAAAAGGATAGTCAGATTAATTCCTATTCGAAGACTCATATTTAACAAACTAGAGGATGCCTAGCAGTTTCACCCGCGTAGTTCCCGTTCCCTTGGGGATACAGAGATAAAAAGTAGACAATGTCACCCGGGGATAGTGTAGCTTCCTAACGGTGAAAGAATTTTTGACTTTCAAATGAAAAACTACAAAGTGAAAAATAACTTTATTTTTGGAAGTCGGTGTCTTTCGTAGATACCAATTATTTGCGATATGGACACCGACTTCCAAAAATAAAGTTATTTTTCACTTTGTAGTTTTTCATTTGAAAGTCGGTAGTATTTTTTTGCAAAAAAGCTTTTTATTTTTCCCTTTTTAGTTTTACCTACCTAATAGGCAAGTTTTTTTAACCGACTTATAGTAAGTACCTATTACGCCAGAACAGATTACCCGAAAAACATGAAACTTGAACATAACCGGTGAAATTAGAGTTCTGCGTACCCCTTTCAGTATACTGGCGTGATGTTATGTTATGAAATGGTATAAACAATAAACAGACATGCGATTGAAGCAATCCCGAATGATTTGCCGTTATTTATTGAAGAGTTCTGTTGTATATCTCCGAAGTTCTTCATCAGATCTTTAACAAATTAAAATGGGACCAATTTCGGAACATGTTCTTACAAACAAAAAAATAATTTTCAAAATCGGTCCACAATTGGCGGAGATATCGGTGAACATACATAAAAAAAAGAACATACAATAAGTCGAACATAGAACCTCCTCCTTTTTGGTAAGTCGGTTAAAAATAGGAAATACGAATCTTTCCTCTTTCTACTATTGGTAAAAAAAGTCTTGAAATTTATGATATTACTAGATTCTGCCAGCGGCTTAGCCCACGTTTATGTCGAAAACTATCCCAAGGGAACATATTCCCGGATTAAAAAGTATCCTATATGCTATTCCAGATAATAATTCCAGATAATATAATCTATCTCTGTGCCAAATTTCAACCAGATCCGTTCAGCCGTTTGAGCGTGAAGAAGTAATAAACATAGAAACACACTCACAGACTTTCGCGTTTATAATATTAGTGTGAAGTGTGATAAGGTGATTACTAACTTCTGCCCGCGGCTTCGCCCGCCTAAAAAGTGTTTCATTATACCAAGGGAATATAAATATCAGATGGCAAATCCCAATAACACATTTATTTAACATTCGGGAATTGACCTGACTTTATTGTTCAAGTACTGGTTTGGGGTTTTTATACACTAAAGGAACGTCCTCACTGGGAGCATTCTTTCGTGAGAATTTGTAAACAAGCAATCGTAGGCGAGCAACAAATGCTTCCCAGCGAGCCCAGCATCCAGTTACGAGTAAAACTATGAACATTCGAGTTGACTATTTCCTTGCGAGCTTGTAGCATTCAAATACGATCTTAAATGTCATTCATTCGATAGTATGATTGACAAAGAAGGTCACAAACACTTAAGATCAAGGAACTTGCTTACAAGAGGCGAGTAATATACCTACATATATACTAATTCATTTCATTATCTGAGTACTCGCTTTCGAGCGTTTCATTTGCGTGAACATACGAATGCGAGCCGTTTCCGCGAAAATCGTTGCAACGTCCACAACGGCCGAAGTTCGCGCTAGCGTGTAAGCTTTGTAACGCTCGGCTCAACGTCCACACCACTCGAATGTTCGACGTCGAATGCTCATTACAGGTGAATGCTCGCAGTGAGGACGCTCCTATACCATAACAATTTTATTAAATGAATGACATCATCAATTATATTATTTTTGGCGGTCACTTGGCATTGCAAAGCCGTGTTATTACTTCAGATCGAGCTGGCGAAGTAAGTGGACACTCAGTCATGGGGCAGATAAAGTTTAAAGTCAATGGTGTGGAATATTCTGGTTAATACAAAATCACAAATCATTTCTGGGACGTAAAAACATTTTTTAACAAAAAATCAAACCGACTTCCAAAACAAAACACTACAAAGCGAATAATAACATTATTTGCCGAAATTGGTGTCTTTGTTCAGTTTTCGACACCGACTTCGGAAAAGAAAGTAATTTTTCGCGTTGTAGTATTTTGTTTTGAAAGTCGGTACGATTTTTTCCGTATGGTGTCGGACGTAAAGAATCTCACCATCCCATATCTTTGCCTACAGCCCTGGTAAATCTACGGAAACGGCATTGCACTATGTTGCGAGTCGAGCCGAGGCTGCGCTTGAGGGACAGGAGATATGTGTCGGGGCTTTCCTCGACATAGAGGGAGCCTTCGACAAGACAACATTTGAGTCCATACGCATTGCTGCAAAGGAACATGGCATCAATGATACCACGTGTAACTGGATTGACAATATGCTGAGAAGCAGGATAGTCAGATCGGAACTGATGGGAGACAGACTTAGTGCAAAAACAACAAGAGGTTGTCCGCAAGGCGGAGTGCTGTCACCGTTACTGTGGCGCTTGGTAGTAGATTCGCTACTTACCAAACTCAATACCGGACCATTCTACACAGTAGGCTATGCAGATGACATAGCTATAATGGTTAACGGTAAATTCCCGAACATAGTTTTTGGATTATTACAACAGGCATTGAGGATGACAGAAGAATGGTGTACAAAGAACCACCTCTCTATCAACCCAAGCAAAGCAGTCATTATTCCATTCACGAGGAAAAGACAACTGGGAAACCTAGGAGAGCCCTCCCTCAATGGAATAAAGCTGCCCTGGTCCACCGAAGTTAAATATCTGAGTGTTACGCTTGATAAAGAACTCAGGTGGAAAACTCATGTGGAAAATATTACGACAAAGGCCCTACGAGTGTTCGGCATGTGTCGCTCCACCTACGGTAAAACTTGGGGTCTAAAGCCCAAAGTGATACGATGGCTGTACCGGACAATGATAAATCCTATTATCACATATGGCAGCATAGTGTGGTGGCCAAGAACAAAGCTTGCCTCGTGCAAAGCGCCACTCACCAGGTTACAAAGAACAGTGTGTCTCGGCATCACGGGTGCTTTCAGAACAACACCTACGGCAGCGATTGAGAGATACCTTAATATCCCTCCTCTGCATATGATGGTTGAATTCGAGGCAAGGAAGACATTACATCGTCTTGCTGTTGCTGGACTATGGGATGCCTCTAAGCCAAAGACTAACCATACAAAGTTCGATGGGAACGAAGACCTGGATCGGGTAACAAGCATGATATCAGATAAAATGCAAACTATGTTTGTGTTTGAAAGGTCTTTCAAGGTCCAAATCCCTACAATAGAGGACTGGACGAAGGGAATCGATCCACCAGAACAAGATAGTCTGGTATGGTACACTGATGGATCCAAAATGGAATCAGGTACAGGAGCGGGAATATACGCAAAAGGTTACAAATGTAGCAGAAGCTTAGGGAAGATGGCAACTGTATTCCAAGCAGAAACATATGCCATAATAACCTGTGCTCAGGAGAATATAGATAGAGGAACCAGAGGCAAATCCATATATATTCTTAGTGACAGTCAGGCTGCAATCAAAGCCATGGTATCCTACAAAGTGGACTTCAGACTTATTCTGGATGCTATCCAGGCCCTAAACAGGCTTGGGAAGCATAACAGGGTAAGACTGATGTGGGTCCCTGGGCACAAAGGAATCCATGGTAACGAAGTGGCAGATGAACTGGCAAGAGAGGGCTCAGCAAATGATTTTGTGGGTCCAGACCCATGTGTAGGCATTTCGTCGTGTCTCGTCAAAGCCACATTTAGGGAGTTTGCAGATCAAAGACAACGAAAACATTGGTTGTCTTATACCGGTCTACAACACTCCAAGAAATTCCTAGGCTCTACGTTCAAAGCCCGGGAGTGCATTTGGAATATGAGCAGGGGGCAAATCCGCTACCTGCTTGGGGCCTTTACTGGGCACTTTGGAACCAACGACATGCTCATGATGATGGGTCTAACCGCGACACCCATGTGCAGGTTGTATGGGGAACATACGGAACGCATGGAGCACTTTCTGTGCACATGCGATGCACTGGCTGGTAAGCGAATGAGTCTCCTAGGGGTTGGATATCCAAGACCAGAAGACTATAGGCTCATCGCCTAGTCTCGTTGTAAAACTCATGAAAAGAGCTTTCAACGAGATTGGAGAGGAGTAAGTTATCTAGGGGAACACAATAGATCCCATGGGTCGAAGTGTCCGAGTTATTTCTCGGCCCCTCCACAAGATAAGATAGTGTCTTCCTCCATATCTTCCCGTGGGTATCGTAAGAGGCGACTAAGGGATACACCAGAGAAAGGGCAGCAGCGTTTTCTGTGCTCTTCAAGAACAAACTGCGATTGCCAACCCGCCTGCCAAGCGTGGCGATTAAGGCAAACCCCCCCAAACCAAATGAATAGCACAAAGAAAAAACGGCCCCAAGTACCCGGCAGCCCGTCTACCCTCGACTACGGTAGCGGTCAAGGCGATGGCGTGGCAAGGGGTGCGAAGAATCCCCGGAGTGAACCCGGCTACCCCAATAAACACCGACGACTGGCCCTGGCAACATACAACACGCGAACACTCTGGACCGACGAGAAGATAGCCGAACTCGAGGAAGAATTGAGCAGGTTGCGATGGAGTATTATAGGGTTATCTGAAGTCCAAAGAGAGGGGGAGGACTCGATAATCTTCAAATCCGGTAACCTGCTCTATTTCTGAGAGGGTGACCGGCAGTCCCAGGGTAGTGTCGGGTTTATCGTCCACAAGTCCCTTGCAAACAACGTGGTGAAGATCGAGAGTGTGTCGACCAGGGTGGCGTACCTTATACTCAGAATATCCTCGAGATATTCGCTGAAGGCCATACAGGGTGAAAACCGGGCGCGATCACCGAATGGTAAGAGGCACATTGAACATTAATATTAAGCTTAAAAGGTCTCGACTGATGAAGTCAACGCTCCGTCCAGCACAGATCCAGATCCAAAACCCCGAGAGCTTTCAGCTCGAACTCCAGAACCGTTTCGAGTGCCTAGGGAGATTCGTGGACGAATACAGCGACGGGTTCGTGGAAGCTGTCCATACGGTCGGGTCTAAGTTTTTCAAGACCCGCCGTACAGATATAAACAAAAAGATCTCTGATCCTACTCTCAAGCTTATGAAGGAGAGGCGTGAGATGATCCTGCAGTCTTCAGACGATGCGTTGAAATACCGGCAGCTTAATAGACGGATCTCAAAGTCCTTGAAAAGCGACCTCCGCCGCTATAATACTGAGCGTATTAAAGACGCAATTGAGCGGCATAAGGGCTCCAAGGTCTTTGCAAGAGATCTGTCTATTGGGTAGAGCCAGCTCGCGAAACTGAAGACCGACGATGGCAGGATCGTATCCGCCAAACCGTAGCTTCTGAGGGAGATCGAGAAATTCTATGGGCAGTTGTACACGTCAACCAGTAAACCCGTCGCGAATCTAGTAAAAGACCTTAGAGCTAGACTGACCCGTCACTATACCGAAGACATACCGGACGTCAGCCTGTACGAGATTAGGATGGCTCTTAAACAGCTTAAGAACAACAAGGCACCGGGTGATGACGGCATTACGGCCGAACTCCTGAAGGCGGGTGGAAAACCAATACTTAAGGTCCTTCAGAAGCTGTTTGGTGCCGTCATGCTCGAGGGGAAAACGCCACAGGCATGGTGCAAGGGTGTGGTGGTACTCTTTTTCAAGAAGGGTTACAATGCTCTATTGAAGAACTATAGGCCCATCTCACTTCTTAGCCATGTCTACAAACTGTTTTCAAGAGTCATCACGAATCGTCTCGCGCGCAGGATTGACGATTTTCAGCCTCCCGAACAAGCTTAATGCCGAAAAGGCTTAGCACCGTAGACCACATACATACGCTGCGGCAGGTTATACAGAAGACCGAAGAGTATAACCTGCCTCTCTGTTTAGCGTTTGTGGATTACGAGAAAGCCTTCGATTCAATCGAGACTTGGGCTGTACTGCAGTCTCTCCAGCGGTGCCAAATCGACTACCGGTACATCGAGGTGTTGAAGTGTTTGTACAAAAACGCCACCATGACAGTCCGACTTCAGGATCAGGCCTCGGAACCTATCTTTCTGCAGCGAGGTGTGAGACAGGGAGACGTCATATCTCCGAAACTGTTCACCGCTACACTGGAGGATGTCTTCAAGGTTCTGGACTGGAGAAGGCTAGGCATCAACGTCAATGGCGAGTACATCACTCACCTTCGGTTTGCCGACGATATAGTGGTCATGGCTGAGACCATGGAGAGCCTCAGTAAAATGCTCGATGACCTCAGTAGAGCTTCCGAAAGAGAAGGGTCTTAAAATGAACATGGACAAAACCAAGGTAATGTTGAATGCCCATATAACACCCACTCCTATCAAGGTTGGAGACTCTACAATCGAAGTTGTGGAAGATTATGTCTACCTGGGACAAACGATCCAGTTGGGTAGGGCCAACTTCGAGAAAGAGGTTAACCGTCGAATCCGGCTCGGCTGGGCAGCGTTCGGGAAATTGCGCGGTGTCTTCTCGTCCAACTTACCACAGTGTCTCAAGACGAAGGTATATGACCAGTGTGTGTTGCTAGTGATGACCTATGGCTCTGAGACGTGGTCGCTCACAATGGGCCTCATCAGAAAGCTTACAGTCACGCAAAGGGCAATGGAGAGGGCTATGCTCGGAGTATCCTTGCGTGATCGAATCAGAAATGTAGAGATCCGCAAGAGAACCAGGGTTACCGACATAGCCCGAAGAATTGCCAAATTTAAGTGGCAGTGGGCAGGGCACATTGCTCGCAGAACGGACGGCCGATGGGGTAACCTGCTCTATTTCTGAGAGGGTGACCGGCAGTCCCAGGGTAGTGTCGGGTTTATCGTCCACAAGTCCCTTGCAAACAACGTGGTGAAGATCGAGAGTGTGTCGACCAGGGTGGCGTACCTTATACTCAGAATATCCTCGAGATATTCGCTGAAGGCCATACAGGGTGAAAACCGGGCGCGATCACCGAATGGTAAGAGGCACATTGAACATTAATATTAAGCTTAAAAGGTCTCGACTGATGAAGTCAACGCTCCGTCCAGCACAGATCCAGATCCAAAACCCCGAGAGCTTTCAGCTCGAACTCCAGAACCGTTTCGAGTGCCTAGGGAGATTCGTGGACGAATACAGCGACGGGTTCGTGGAAGCTGTCCATACGGTCGGGTCTAAGTTTTTCAAGACCCGCCGTACAGATATAAACAAAAAGATCTCTGATCCTACTCTCAAGCTTATGAAGGAGAGGCGTGAGATGATCCTGCAGTCTTCAGACGATGCGTTGAAATACCGGCAGCTTAATAGACGGATCTCAAAGTCCTTGAAAAGCGACCTCCGCCGCTATAATACTGAGCGTATTAAAGACGCAATTGAGCGGCATAAGGGCTCCAAGGTCTTTGCAAGAGATCTGTCTATTGGGTAGAGCCAGCTCGCGAAACTGAAGACCGACGATGGCAGGATCGTATCCGCCAAACCGTAGCTTCTGAGGGAGATCGAGAAATTCTATGGGCAGTTGTACACGTCAACCAGTAAACCCGTCGCGAATCTAGTAAAAGACCTTAGAGCTAGACTGACCCGTCACTATACCGAAGACATACCGGACGTCAGCCTGTACGAGATTAGGATGGCTCTTAAACAGCTTAAGAACAACAAGGCACCGGGTGATGACGGCATTACGGCCGAACTCCTGAAGGCGGGTGGAAAACCAATACTTAAGGTCCTTCAGAAGCTGTTTGGTGCCGTCATGCTCGAGGGGAAAACGCCACAGGCATGGTGCAAGGGTGTGGTGGTACTCTTTTTCAAGAAGGGTTACAATGCTCTATTGAAGAACTATAGGCCCATCTCACTTCTTAGCCATGTCTACAAACTGTTTTCAAGAGTCATCACGAATCGTCTCGCGCGCAGGATTGACGATTTTCAGCCTCCCGAACAAGCTTAATGCCGAAAAGGCTTAGCACCGTAGACCACATACATACGCTGCGGCAGGTTATACAGAAGACCGAAGAGTATAACCTGCCTCTCTGTTTAGCGTTTGTGGATTACGAGAAAGCCTTCGATTCAATCGAGACTTGGGCTGTACTGCAGTCTCTCCAGCGGTGCCAAATCGACTACCGGTACATCGAGGTGTTGAAGTGTTTGTACAAAAACGCCACCATGACAGTCCGACTTCAGGATCAGGCCTCGGAACCTATCTTTCTGCAGCGAGGTGTGAGACAGGGAGACGTCATATCTCCGAAACTGTTCACCGCTACACTGGAGGATGTCTTCAAGGTTCTGGACTGGAGAAGGCTAGGCATCAACGTCAATGGCGAGTACATCACTCACCTTCGGTTTGCCGACGATATAGTGGTCATGGCTGAGACCATGGAGAGCCTCAGTAAAATGCTCGATGACCTCAGTAGAGCTTCCGAAAGAGAAGGGTCTTAAAATGAACATGGACAAAACCAAGGTAATGTTGAATGCCCATATAACACCCACTCCTATCAAGGTTGGAGACTCTACAATCGAAGTTGTGGAAGATTATGTCTACCTGGGACAAACGATCCAGTTGGGTAGGGCCAACTTCGAGAAAGAGGTTAACCGTCGAATCCGGCTCGGCTGGGCAGCGTTCGGGAAATTGCGCGGTGTCTTCTCGTCCAACTTACCACAGTGTCTCAAGACGAAGGTATATGACCAGTGTGTGTTGCTAGTGATGACCTATGGCTCTGAGACGTGGTCGCTCACAATGGGCCTCATCAGAAAGCTTACAGTCACGCAAAGGGCAATGGAGAGGGCTATGCTCGGAGTATCCTTGCGTGATCGAATCAGAAATGTAGAGATCCGCAAGAGAACCAGGGTTACCGACATAGCCCGAAGAATTGCCAAATTTAAGTGGCAGTGGGCAGGGCACATTGCTCGCAGAACGGACGGCCGATGGGGCAGAAAAGTTCTGGAGTGGCGACCGCGAGCCGGAAGACGATGCGTTGGAAGGCCTCCCACCAGATGGACCGATGACCTGGTGAAGGTTGCGGGGATTCGCTGGATGCGGGACGCACGGGACCGGTCAATGTGGCGACACTTGGGGGAGGCCTATGTCCAGCAGTGGACGTCTTTCAGCTGATATCATCATATCCGATTTTTTTTTATCCGATTTTTTTGTTAAAAAGTTTATCTCTTGTTAGTTTTGGTAGGAACCTCAAATTACCATGAAAATTATTTATTGCCAAAGTAGATCTCATGACGATTCCAATAAGTCCATGTTTCGGAGTTCCAGTGCCTACCTTCCGGCTTCATCATTAGATTTAGATCGGCTCGATGGTACCATTTTCATTACATATCTTATACCCGTGACATACTTAGCTTTAAGGAGTTCCAGTGGCCATCTATGGTCTTCTTCATCAGTTCCACTTCACCAAATGACACTTTCTGAGTGCAAATGATTGCATTTTGGATGAAAATATCAGGGGAAAAATAGGTCCGACAAATTGAGAACCTCTTCCTTTTTTAAGTCGGTTAAAAAGAGTTTGAAAATGCAAGTAGAGTAAAAATCGTAACTTTTTCTATCGCATAGCTAGGAAAATTAGACATTATACATAACTAATGTTTGACTTCGCTTATTTTTAACCCCCGCCGGAAAAAGAGGGGTATTATAAGTTTCACGTGCGTTGCTGTGTATCTGTGTGTCTGTCTGTATTACCATAGCGCCTCAACGGATGAACCGATTTTAATTTATTTATTTTTGTTTGAAAGGTGATTTTGTCGAGAGTGTTCTATGTTAATAAATTAAAATCGGATGAACCGATTTTAATTTATTTATTTTTGTTTGAAAGGTGATTTTGTCGAGAGTGTTCTATGTTTGAATTAAATCGGTTCAGCCGTTCAAAAGTTATGCGCGTTTAACTGTTTGAATCGGGGTGTTTTCGCAAGATAAATGTGTCGGGGGTTTTTAAATTTTGGAATTTTACTTGTTTTGTATCTTTCATGTCGCTGATCGCAAGGATAAAATGGTTTCGTATTACCAAAGATGAATGAGAAAACCACAACCACGCAATTGGAGAGACGTTTAGAGGTGGTTTTGACTATGTTAAAGACCCTCAAATTCACAAATCCCTGATTTATGAATAGCTAGAGATATCGTTTGTTTGAACATTTTTTAAGTATTTTTCAGACTAACAACTTCCAAGAACTATGTCTAAAATATAATCGTTAATCTATTTAAATCTATGTTCACTAGTGGGATGCGATGTAAGCTCAGATGTAACGCTGCTAGACTACCTGAGAGACCGCATAGGGCTCCACGGCACCAAGTACATGTGTCGCTAGAGTGCCTGCGGAGGATGCGTCGTCAGTGCACAGACCCCTTCTGCTGCACCGTGTGCTATCAATTCTGTAATTATCACAAATATCTCTTTATCACTAACTGTGAACATCGAATGACGACACTTCAATGTATTGTAGGTTCGTATCTCCGTTTCGCCAGCCAAGTCCACCTCTACAAAAACTAGGCATTGTTCAGCTTGTCTTGTCTATAAAAGAGACTAGTATATTTGCATTATCGGCATTGAACACAAAGTAACTGCTTTCTAGAACAAATTTCATTGGTTGAAATGTTTATATGATTGGATGTCTCAAAAAAAAAAAAAAAAATCCTTAATGAGCCTCCGGGGCTTGCCACAAATGGAACTGCTCCACTACACTACTGCTGTAGGCGTTGAGGCAGCCAAACTTTTGCTGTCGATTAAAAAACTTTTCCTACACAATGCAACAAATAACACGCCTTCTTCTTTTACAGTGCATGAGACCAGTAACATCCTGCCACGGCTGGGAAATCACCACAATCGAGGGGTTAGGCAACAGGCAGAAAGGGAACCATGCTCTGCAGACAACACTGGATGAGAAAAATGGATCCCTCTTGGGTTATGGTGATGTACAGGTACGCACACAATATGCTACATTGACAACTTTCATCAAATCAGCCAAAAAACGTCCACTGCTGATCATAGGACTCTCCCAAATCCGCCACATTGACCGCTGCTGTGCCTCTTTCATAAAGCGGATGCACGAGTTGGTTGTTTGCCACGTATACATTACCTGAAAAATATAAATTTTAGGAGCACATTCACACATATTTAAAATGAAGCTAAACGAAAAAAAATTGGATTTGAAACAACATCGATAACACCTGTATTCATATCATCACTATCAATGGCAATAATATTTTTGTGAACGAATGAATAATATGGGTGAGTAATTGAAATCAAATCAAAAGATGAAAACTTTGGGTTAGAGCACTAGAAGTCAAAGATATATTTAATATCTTGGAAAGGGAAGGTGATGATTCCTACATGCTTTTGTGTGGAAATACTGCAAAATGTAAATTCACTTTGTGCTGTTCTATGTTTGACCCACTAGTCTGATGATATGTCCCGTCCGGATTTTTGCGACATACCCAATGTTTGACAAGTCATCCGCTCCGGATTTTTTTCTAACATTTTGTATTTTTCCGTTTTTTGTGTCACAAAAACCGCTAAGTGCAGTGCGTCTGTGTTTAAATTAAAAGCCTAGTAGTCAAAGTCGTCAAAAAAAATCAAAGTGCGTCTGTGGGTCCGCCCGAGACCGAAATATTTATTTTTTAATTCAGTTCACCGCAGGTCGCCATTACGCTTGCAAAAGCGTGCGCGTACAAACTTTTTGTGAGAAAAATTTAGAAAGTTTTTTTTTTGCGGGATGTGGTTTCTGCTGAAACAAACCATGGAATGGTAAGTGTAGAACTGTTTTTAATAAGTTTTCTTTTGTTTTTCGCGTAAATTCCAGTAGAAAAACGTATTTCAACGAACGCCGTCCGACATTTTTTTGCTGTTTGTTGCACTTTTTTTTCTTTTTTCGATTTTTTTTTTTACTTTTTGTGAATATTACTCATCAAACTGTTGTTATTTACAATGCTACGGTAATTAACAACAGAAACAATGCATTTGATTGAGATGGTAATGAACCAAATAAAAATCTAATGAAAACAAAAACCTTGACTGCCCAAAAAATCCGCTTCGGATTTTATCAGCAGGTATGCGGTACTTAAAAAATGGATACCCCATTTTACTAGTTTTTCAGTAGTTGTTCAATCTAGGGACAATTTTTGTTGTGGATTGTGTTTTTCAGCTTTTTTACTTTTAATGATTTGTGGATTTAAAATTTTATATTTTTGTTTCAGGTCGAGTTCAGTTGGATTTTGTCCCGGTGCCGCATCCATTTTTGGTTTGATCCGTGACCAAATTGCTGTTGTTGTTGTGAAATTGTGCATCTTGCGGGTTAATTTTTGTGTTGTTTTTTTTAACAACATTGTGTTGTGTTGTGTTTTTCCATTAGTAAATATCATTAGCAAGTGGACTGTGAAATAAAATTTCAAATAAATGCTATAGTAATTGTAAACAAAGCCAAATAAACAAAGGCCGTTTTCATGGCTCTTTTTCAAGTGTTTGCATTGTGACTCATATCTCGTAAACTAAACAATTGTAGCAGCAAAAACTGTGTGTGTGATGAGATCAGGTACCAAACTATGTAATACAATAGCACTTTAAGCCACTTGGCCCACAGAGTTCACAGAACTCGAGTGTAAACATAACAATTTTTTGTGCCGCGCCGGCGCCAATTTTTTTGCGGCCTAATTTTTTTTATTTTTTATTTTGAAAATATTGTATGTGGAGGTGTGTTATTTTGATTGATTATTGTGGAATAGGGTGTATTCTTTGAAATAAAATAAAAACTTTGTGAAATAATGGTTTATTTTTTTATTTGTGTACACAAATCTGAGAAAATGTCCCTAACACTGACTTTACACTGACTTTACACAATATTTACAAATAAATTACAAGGTAAAAGTGCATACATTCCTTTGAAATATGATAGCTTATTTCATAGCAATTCTAACAACATAAGTTTCATACATGGGTCCCATACAAAACTTCCGAGAAATCGGCGTTTTGCTGACGCCGCGCCGATAGCGCGTAATCATCCCCCCCCTCACTGTCATATGGCCGGCCGTCAAAATTTGACCCGTTCTGACCAGTAGGCAATATTTCGTTGACTTTAATGAAGAAATACTATGGGCAGCGTGTAAACAGGTAAACAGAATCTAAACTATTTGGCTTCAAACAATTAAACATTAGCAATGATTCGATCATTGGCAGTGAATGTTGTTGTTACAATCTAAACATGTTTATTAGAATTTTAAGTTTTACCTTCAAATAAAATGACATTACAATACATTTGCAGAAGTATATCTGATAGAAGAATATCCTCGTGTCCTAATAGATATAAGTGGGATCAAGGAACTGAAAGGATACACACTTGATCAGAACTTAATAGTGTACGCTGGAACAAAACTCACAGAGTTTCTCTATGCCAAAAAGTAAGTGTTTGATCACAAGAAATTTCGATAGCGTTTGGCAATCCCATACATTTTGAAGTTTTCTAATCGCGACACTTTCGTTTAAAGAAAGTCAATTGTCCAAAACCTCTGGTGTTATATTTTTACTGTCGGAGAGTTAAAAATTTAAACCATCTTTGTAGTAACTTCGATTGCTAACGTAACCCATACCATTTTGATTTCAGAAAAGAGATTGTTGGCTAAGGAAACGCTGACGATGCAACAGTTTCTCAAAGTGAATATGAAAGGAGCCGTTATTTGGAACGTCATGTTACCTCCACTGGGTGATGATTGCCACATATTCACCTACAAAGTTAGTATTGTTTTTGATGAATTTTATAGATGTTAATCATTGAGATTTGTCAATGTTTTAGTTAAGGCGGTACCCCGAGCAAAACGCCGCACAAGCTGTTTTTTGTGCTGTTTTTAGGAGCTATCTACTCGTTATTTAAAAAGAAATATCAATTAATAAAAATACATTAAATTTCAACATAATATTGATTCTAAAATGGTAGATTTAGTTTTTTTTTAAATGTTGTATATATTTCACTAATCTACTTCCAAAAAAACATGAAAATGAGAAATAATTATTGATATTATGCATCTCCTCGTAAAGTGTTCATTGATTATTTTTTGTACTAACACTAATGGATAGACAATTTAATAACGAACATTTTTGTAGAATTATTTTTTTCAAAAGACCAAAATTCGATTTTATAAAGATTTTATTCTAAAATCTGGACGTATTCACTACTGTAATTCATGCGCCACCAGTGCCGCTAGACCAATAGGAACGCTCATATCTCATGCCGATTTTTTGGTCAGGGTACCGTCTTAAAACGAGTTTTTAGAGTAATGTTTAGAAGCAACAGAAACTAAGTGTTATCTCAAACCACAATTGAAACTTGATTAAAATTCACTAAACATCGAAGCATAAAATAAACATTTAAATGTAAACTAGACTGTAGGACGATATGGTATCGCCAGACATGACGATACCTATGCAAATGCGCTACATTTTCAATGCACTAGATTATAATACTATTTAGACAACATAAGAAAAACAACATAAAAAGACAAGTAAAACTAACATTTTGTAAGTATTTCATGTTTTACGTCAAGTTAAATTTCAGACATATATTTCGACAAAAAAAATGGATCAGTAGACGTTAAGGTTGCCCTAGTCGATTATTCTTCTATCATCTATAAACGTAGTCTGGCGGTTACTCCACTGTTAGACGATGAAAGTTTAAAACAAAATTATATCAATTTGTCTCATCATTATCTAGCCCTGTATGGAAAAAAAGGAAAAACAATATATTTGAAAGTGACGACAGTTCCATATTTCTACACTTATTTTAACGCATCTTTAGGCGTCAATATATACCATAAGATGAAGGCAAATTGCAAAATAGGCACCAGACAGGGATAGACTAATAGTCCAACAATACAAATAATTTTATTTTGAACTTATGCATTGAGAATTTTTTTCATGATATCCATACTCCCGAAGGCCTGTTTATAAAATCTCGCGCGGCTGTGTTCGCCCTAAATCATCATCCATTTCGCTACCAATTTGCAAAAGTGTGTACGCGAACTAGCTTCTTACAGCTCATCACAGCATCTATCTCTTTCGCACGTGATGTCGGATGAGATAGCATGCATTTTAACCCCGCGCACAAAATAGTTCGTGCCGATGACTAGGGCAACGCTCGATGCTGACCACGATCCTCAGACATGAGGGAACGACTAAGAGAGAGAAACTCTCCACTGATTTTAATCGAAATTTGATTTTGCGGTCCTAAAAAAGAAACAACGTCCCAACACTAGTACCTACCGATCCGTAGGTGCCAAATGTAGAATTAAAATTTCGAATAATAAATTATTCCACTAATGGCACCTGCGAAAAATATCGATAGGTGCCGTATGCGGAATACCTAAGGTGCCATTAAAACGGATGTCCAATGTGGAATACGTCTAATATTTCGCTGGTTCATTTGACAGTTGTCCGAGTCTAAATTCTTCAATAACATAGAAAGATTTTGGCTCAGAATACATTCACCTGAGATTTTTAGCGTCTTTCGAGAGCATCATAGCACGAATAAAATTTTAGAAGTTTACTTCACCAAATTAAATAAATTGATCAATAAAAATACGGTTTCCGTGATGCGTTTATTAAACGTATTGCAGAATATTTGCAATTTGAATGCAGTACCTAAAAACCGGCCAAGTGCGAGTCGGACTCACGCACGAAGGGATCCGTACCTTTATCGCAAAAAACGGCAATAAAATCACGTTTGTTGTATCGTTAATGACGATTTAATAGTGCACATTCAAATGCAATTTCTGAACAGAGAAATAATATTAAGCCACGAATTGGAGAAATTGCGTTTAATAAATATTAAAAATAGACTATTGAAATTATTTTGTCACTGTTGATCTGTACATCTGTCCCATCACTGTTCAATTGGTAGATTCTTGGGAACTAGGAAATAGAACCCGTGATACCACTGATACAACGTTGTATGGATTTGTGGACCCGGGGCCCCCAGGTCCACAAATCCATGGGGGTGCCACGGGTCCGACCTCAAGTTCCCGTCGACCCCTAGGAGTGTCCTCCAGCAGACCTCCAGAAATTTTCAACCATACCTGGTTTTACAAAAAAAACTAAAAATAACAAGAAATCAATAACTATTTAATAAATACTTGTAGAAATGAAAATAAATATATCAAAATTAAAAAGGCAATTTCACAAAGGTAAAGCTAATCAATCAGTTCTTAACAACTAGTTCACAACCACTTGACACCACACACTAGGATGTCACAGACACTGCAGCACACAAACTTGTTACTTGGTAAATAAAACAATCCTTACTTCTTCATGACTGTATTCGAAACTCACTGAGACTAATTTAACCTGCGACCCTACCTAATCGTCGGAGAATCTTAATAGCGCGATGTAGGATTTCACAAAAACTAAACACCGCCATCTATCGGCAAAACTAAAAACTACTTGCTCAAACATTCCGCCCACCATGGACAAATATTGAAATTTGGCCATAAATTACATTAAATCTATTGTGCCGCCCACCATGGAACTACATGCACTTAACAGTTAATGTAGTGTTAACAAAACTTACAAACAAAACTTACTAACAAAACTTACTAACAAAAATTACTAACAAAACTTACTAACAAAACTTAAAACTACTTAACTAATTACACACAAAGTTTACATCAGTTATGGTGATGTGGACATAACAGGTAAGATACAAATCTTAGAAATAGACCTTTTAATTTGAGTAGTTTTTGTGCGTAAAGACACAACTCGTGTAATACCGTCTGCGCCGGGATGTTTAGCAACCACACGACCAAGCAACCATTTAGAGGGAGGTAAATCATCCTCTTTAACTAAGACTAAATCACCAATACTTGGTTCCGGAGTTTGTTGATTCCATTTATACCTGTTTAAAAACATGGACAAATATTCCTGCGACCAACGTCGCCAAAAACTTTGCATCATCCTTTGCGTCAATTGCCATCGACGTAAACTATTGATATTTGAAGACTCAAAATTATAATCTGGAACGGCAACTAAAGGTTCACCCACAAGAAAGTGACTCGGAGTCAACGCATCTAAACTATCCAGATCGCTATCCATCCTTGATAATGGCCGCGAGTTTAGGCAAGCCTCAATTTGTGTCAAAATGGTCGACAATTCTTCATACGTAAGTGTGGAGTCTCCAATTACTCGTCGAAGGTGGAACTTTATAGACTTAATTCCGGCTTCCCAAAGACCACCGAAATTGGGCGAATATGGAGGAATGAAATGCCACTTGGTACCTTGAGATGCTAAACAGTCAGCCAGCTTTTTTCTTAAATTGGCGTTCTCTGCCAAGACTAACTTATTTAGTTCCTTTGACGCGCCTAGAAAATTTGTTCCATTGTCTGACCACATGTACAGAGCAACAGCCTCTACGAGATACAAATCTTCTATATGCCGCCAAGAATCCCTGGGTAGTCAGGTCACTAACAACTTCGATATGAACGGCCTTTGTGGCCATACAGATAAACAAGCAAATATAGCCTTTATAGGCATGATGACCACGACCTTTGGATGTCCTGATGTTTATGGGACCCGCATAGTCAACCCCTGTACATTTAAAGGGTCTGGTAGGTGTTACTCTTACAGCTGGTAGCTGCCCCATCATCTGTGTTGATATTTTCGCAGAATGCCTTGCACACGTAACACATTTCCGCACGTGTGATTTCACTAACTCCTTAGCACCGAGAATCCAGTACTTAGACCTTAAGTACGCTAGCATGAGTTGAGGCCCACCGTGTAAAGTTTTGTAATGCGAGTCTGCCACGATCAAGTTAATTAAGTTTGACTTTTTTGGTAACAATATAGGATGTTTTCTAGTTTCGCTTAATTCTGATTTCTGTAACCGTCCTCCTACTCTTAAGATTTTATTTTCGTCTATGAAAGGATTTAAATATTTTAAAGGTCCTTTCAATTTTACTAAGTTACCTTCCTTTGCTATCTTTTCCATATCATCAGCAAAACTATCTGCTTGACACTTCTTAATACAAATATCCAGTGCTTCTTTCAATTCTTGGGCTGATATGAAACCTGTTATTTCACCTCTATCCTTGGTCCTTTTTAGCCACATTCGTCTACAATAAGCAATCACTCGTATCAATTTAGTCAAGTTTGAAAACCGGTCCCATAAGTTACTTTCCGTGCTCGAGAAATGCACCTTTATAGCTTCTAAGTCGGTTTCCATTTCTTTAGGTTTGTTAAAAACTATATCAGCCGAAAATAAAATATCTGGCCCATGAAACCAAGATATTTGTTTCTTGAGATCTGAAGGGTTAAGACCTCTAGAAGCGTAATCAGCCGGATTTGCGCCGGACCGAACATGAGACCACTGGTGTGCGTCTAGAGTGGTTAAGATCTCCGATGTTCTGTTGGCTACAAAGGTTTGCCACCGATTTGGATGGCTATTGAGCCAGGACAGCACGACAGTTGAATCAGTCCAGGCATGAATATTTTCCTTCCGTATTTCTAATGTGCGAGCTACCTTAACCAACAATCTACTAAGAAGAACCGCTCCACAGAGCTCTAATCTGGGAATCGATATTACTTTGATGGGTGCTACCTTCGTTTTTGCTGTTACCAAATTCACAGATATATGGCCCTTGTCATCGACTGCCCGGACATAGACAACCGCAGCATATGCTAACTTAGACGCATCGCAAAATCCGTGAAGCTCAACAAGTGCATCATTACGCTTAGTGTTCAACCATCGAGGTATTTGCAATTCAGATAAGTGATGCAGATCGTTCCGGTAAGTAAGCCATTCTTTAAGTATATTGCTTGGAACCTCATCGTCCCATCCTATGCCTGCTAACCATAGCTTTTGAATTATTATTTTTGAAACTATGACACTTGGTGCTACCCATCCGAGTGGATCAAACAAACGTGATACGTCGGATATGATTATTCTTTTTGTTACAGGTTCTTTCACTGGCGGAAGTGTCACCGTGTAACGAAATGAATCGCTTAATCGATCCCAGGTAAGTCCTAGTAATTTCATTACTTCATCTAATTTAAACTTCTTTGGTTCTTCGATATTTTCTTCATCCCGTTTGTTTATTCTTGCCAACAAATCTTCACTGTTGCTTGACCATTTTTGTAAAGAAAACCCTCCCTGTTCTACTAACCGGTTCATTGCATGATACAACTGGACACCTTCTTCAACTGTTTCAATACCAGTAAGTAGATCGTCCATATAAAAATCTTCTTTCACTCTTCTAGCAGCTATAGGATATTTATCCTTTTCATCTACCGCCACTTGCTGAAGCACCTTAACTGCCAGATATGGGGCACACGCTGTACCAAATGTAACCCTCAATAAACGATATTCATTGTTATCATTACCTTCTTTCCAAACAATCCTTTGAAAATCAACATCCCTTTCGTCAACCTTTACTTGACGGTACATTTTTACAATGTCCGCAGATAAACATATTGGATAGAGTCTCCATTTTAACAAAATATGTCTTACCGTTGGCTGTAATTTAGGGCCTATCATTAAAAGATCATTTAACGATACACCGTTTTCACCTTTACAGGATGCATCAAATACTATCCTCACTTGCGTGGTATCTCTGTCTTCTCTAACAACCGCAAAATGAGGCAAGTAAATTCCCTTTCCGTTTTTTGTTTCAGGAACCTTCTCCAAATGTTCCAGCAGCTTGTACTCATCTAAAACCGCTTGATACTTCGCTTTCATCTGTTCATCTTTGTTCAGTCTTGTAACCAATGACGAAAGTCTTTTTTCAGCTATCTTTCTTGAATTTCCTATTTTTGATACTGGATCTGTGGTTTTAAATGGTAACCGCACAATATATCTTCCATCCTCATCTCTTCTGGTTGTTTCCTCAAAATAGCGTTCGCATTGTTTTTCTTCTTCATTTAACATCTGTGCATTGTTTACAGGATCTGCCTCTAATTCCCAAAACCTTTTTAAAATGTTGTTTTCCTCCATATAGGAATGCAGAACGACTACGTTCACCTGATCCTCCTGTGACTTTTCAACCATACCAGACAGAATCCACCCCAACGAAGTAGCCTGCGCTACTACAGTTCCCTGAGGTCCTTTTTTTACTCCTTGTTGAATTACTTGCCCATAGACCTCAGCACCAAGCAACATATCTATCTTGTTTGGTGAATGATACTGCGGATCTGCTAATGGTAAGTCACATACCCAATCTAAAGATACTATTTTGTTGGAAGGAATAAGCGTTGTTATTGTTTTCAGTACATAAGCGGCAACGGAAACCTTGACGTCTGAATTATGAATAGAGGTAAGCGTTACTTCTACCATAAACTTAGACAAAATATTAGCATTGCCTTCCAACCCTGAAATGTGCCCCCTTACTGGTGTCTTTTTAAGACCCAAGTACTGGACTGTTGCTTCGGTCACAAAGGAAGCTTGAGATCCTTGATCGAGCAACGCCCTGATAGTTAAGCACATACCATTCCTAGCTGTAGCATTTACTAGTGCTGTGGCTAACAACACCTGATTATGCCTTTTTATTGTATTTGTCGAGAAGAATGTAGCTACTGTGTTAGAGTTAATTGCCGTTCCAGATGACATAACCTTCCGTTCACCAGATGAGTCTGCGTTATCGCTCTGAGGTACGTTACTATTTTTAGTATGACATGAACTGATATCATTTGTATCCTTATTTTCTTGACCAGCAGAATGCAGCAAAGAATGATGTTTACGTTTGCAAAGACGACATACCGCTGAACTCAAACACTGCTTGGCCGAATGGTTAATCCCTAAACAATTAAAACATAAACTGTTTTGTCCTACAAACTCCCGTCTAGCATTTACATCCGTCTTAACAAATTGTTTACAATGTATAATTTTATGGTCTTGCTTACAGAATCTACATTGCATAGTGGAGGTATGAAATACCTTAGGCCTCTCCATGTATTTTCCTCTGCCTGTGTTGGATCCCGTATCCAGAAATTCCAAAGCTCGGTAACGACTAGTTACAAAATCCTTAAATTGTACAAACGTTGGGATACTATCAGAAGAAGTATCGCTGGTAACCTTTAGCTCCCACTGTTTTCGGGATTCTGGATCCAACTTTAAGGAAATCACATGTACAATCAATATATCCCAGGTACTGACATCGAGCCCAAGATTAGCTAACGCATGTAAACAATCGATGGTGCTATCAATCAATTCTTTAAGACCTGTTGCTGATTCACTATTTAAATTTCTAAGACTGAGAAACCTTTTCAAAATAAAATGTGACAAAAATCTCTTATTATTGTACCGCTCGTTTAATAGTTGCCAACAACGTTCATAGTTGGAATCTGATATGGGTATTTGCCTTAGCAACTGTTCCGCTTCTCCTGACAAATAACCCTTTAAATATTGCATTCGTTGCACATTATCCAAAGATGTATTATTATGAATAAGCGACACATATAAATCTCGAAAGGTAACCCACTCTGTATACTTGCCAGAAAAAACTGGAATAACAATTTTAGGTAATTTTACTTGACACTGTTTGAAATGACTTAATCCATCTTTAGGATCCTCTTTTGAACTTGTCTCTTTAACGCCAAATGATTCCAAAATAGTTTCTAATTCTATTTTATACTGAATGTATTCTTCTTCAGCTACATAATAAATTCCTTTTTTAACGTACGAACTTTGGTTTAAACTATCTGGTTCATATGTCTCGTACAATTGACTGTGGCCATCTGATAACTGATTAAACAGTTTCTCTAAACTGTCCAATCTAACTTTAACATAAGGCCGAGTTATCCTGTCTTTTGGTGACTTTTTAAAGTTAATATATGCTTTATTGATTCTAATATAAATATCTTCTAATTTATTCATTAAGGACTCCATATTTAATTTTTGCATAAAAATACAAGTTTAAAAAGTCTTCCAAAATAATTACAAGTGTTTTCTAAATTATCAACTTAAGAAAAATTGGGCATAGGTTCCCCTTATCAACCAAATTTCTTTAAAATTACGCAAAGTCTAAAACACTTTAATTATTTACGTTAAAATCTTTAAGGCAATGAAGTTCAAAATGTCTATCTTCCAAAAGTTAGTTGCACGAAAAATTAATAAAATTTGACTCACAGTTTTCACTCCGATTGTACCACCTGATTATTGTAATGACGTAGCGTCTGCACGTCCCACTACCTCCAGGTTGAATGACGTAGCGACTGCACGTCCCACTGCCTCCAGGTTGAATGACGTAGCGTCTGCACGTCCCACTATCTCCAGCTCCTGGAGTCTTCTCCAGCACCTGGAATCTCTTCTCCAGCACCTGGAGTCTCCACTCCAGCACCTGCTCCCTGACGATGACTCTCCTGGCACCGTCTGCAGATGCGCACCACCCTAGCGCTGCTACTGCTGCTGCTGCCTGCTGCTGCTTCCACCACTGGCACTGACTCAGCTTCCACTTTGACCAGTTTGCGCAAGCGATCCACTTGCCCAGCCAATCAATCTTCACAAAAATCCATCCTCGAAGGACCACATGAACAACTAGTTCACAACCACTTGACACCACACACTAGGGTGTCACAGACACTGCAGCACACAAACTTGTTACTTGGTAAATAAAACAATCCTTACTTCTTCATGACTGTATTCGAAACTCACTGAGACTAATTTAACCTGCGACCCTACCTAATCGTCGGAGAATCTTAATAGCGCGATGTAAGATTTCACAAAAACTAAACACCGCCATCTATCGGCAAAACTAAAAACTACTTGCTCAAACAACTGTTCTCTTCATTTCGTATCAATGTGTGTCATAGACATTAAAAATTTCAGTCTCTGAGGTAAATCCTAAGATTTCCCGTGTGATTACGGATAAAAGCCCGAAATTCGGGCTTATCATAGATTATTTCGTACTTTTACTAGCAAAACATAGTAAATCTTAGGCTTTATCGGTGAATCCTAGATTTTACTGTAGTTTGGACTTTTGCAGTAACATATACAATCAAGAACATCTTATTTGCAGCTTAGGCAAAATCGATCCAGTTCGTTCAGCCATCTCTTTGTTATCTGCCGTGACCCCGTTTCACTTGGTCAGGACACCAGCTCTTTGCTACTTTTGCCCACCAGTTCTGGTTACAGACCTAACTTTAAAGTTGTATTTTTTTAAAGACGTTGGAATTTATTTTATCATAGGAACTTACGTCTATTAATTCTGTTTACATTAAAAAACGAGTTCAGTATTTGCGTCACGTACGTATTCTAATTTTATTTTATTTTGACTCTTTTTTATTGGTTATTGGCGTTTAGTTGCGACAAAGTATTTTATGTTACTAGTGATAATTTACCTATCGATATAACTGCGTTATTACTGAAAATCGAGCCGTTGAAGTAAGACGACTCAGTCATGAGCGTAGTAAAATTTAAAGTTAATGGAGTGGAATATTGCGGTAATTTTTTTATTTTTTGTACCACTACTAAACAAAGTCCTCCCACATAGTTTTGAATCATTCTTTAGAATGCATGTCTTCGAAAATAGCGTTTTCCAAGCAGCCGAACTGTGCGGAAACTGTCACTTTTTTACTAGTGCTTTTTATTTCTCTGTATTTTTTAAATTTTTAACTCCGTCGTCAGCCAGACGCATAGAGTTTTTTTTTATTTGGAAAAAGTTTTACAAATTAGTAAAGTACATCATTCATATAAAATAATATAACTTATACTTCATTAAAAGCGATTTTAATTTCTTTAGATTTAGATTTGATCATTAAATTAATTTTAAATATTCATTAAATATGTTTTGAAGAACGTATATTTTGCTTGTGCCTTTGACAGCTATTTGCACATGTGCAGTAGATATGCCCGAGGAACTATTAGTTAATTTTATTTTATTTTTATTTATTCGTTTATCCTTGCACTGGAACGCCACGCAGCAATTACACCAATGGAGCACGAACTTATAATAAACTCACTCATAATCTGTGGATATGCTGAGCGCGCTTGAATAAGCATGCCATTTTCTTAATTTCTTGCTTGGTTTAGATATATTTTTTTATTTCCTCGCACAATGCATAGTTAAATTTTGTATGATACACGTACGCAAGATTATTCCTGACTCGTGTCGATTTATCATATAAAATGCCACTCATCGGGCATCACCTACATTCCGTACTTGTAGCATACTTAACTATTGTCTTTCCTTCATCGGCCAGTCCGTCAGGAACGAGCATAGATCGTTTCGCACTCTCATACCCATCATTCTTAACCATTTCAGTATATTATTTGTTTGTTAGAGTTGGAGACAAAAAAAATTGTCGTGAGACACTATGTCATAATTAAACAATGGTTATCAGTGTTGTGCACTGCAATGTACAATGTTGTACCTAACCAATTACCTTAGTTGATAACCCATAGCTCCATGTGTTTCATTAATGTATGGGAAAGTGACAAAAAAACACTACAAAATCAATGTCGCGAAGAATCCTGAAGCATTGATCTCTTGATCGAAACGCACAATGCTATTATGTGGTGCCAAAAAATTAACTTCCACACCACTAACGTATACTGTGACAGAACAATAGATCATTCTAGACGTTTTTCCAACAATAATTATATCGACTGCATACTCTTAAACATCATAAATACTTCTTCATTAGTGGGATGCGATGTGAGCTCAGACGTGATGCTGGTGGACTACTTGAGGCTGTACATAGGGCTGCATGGCACCAAGTACATGTGTCGTGAAGGCGGCTGTGGAGCTTGTGTCGTCAGCGTGCATCGAGCCAATGGCAAGCCCTATGCTATCAACTCGGTTAGTAATCAATCCATTAGTAGATTTCTCGTTCAGTAATCGTCAATTGAAAATCTTCAAGATCACTTCGTATTTCTTCGTATCTCAAGAATCGCCTCTCGTATATTTAGAGAAATTTTCTTATTTTAACAATCATTCAAAGGGATACGGGTATATTTGCAGCTGGATTTTTCAAAAACTTTGAAAAGACTAGAGATTTAATGAGGTTCAAAAAATATTGATTAAAACTTTAAAGCAAGAATTAGTGTCTTTTTTTTATTTTTTTTTATCTGTTTCTATTCGGACTTCAGTTATTTATGGGTATTTAAAAAGCATTGTTTAATTTGGTAGTGCATGAAACCAGTAACAGCTTGTCATGGATTGGAGATCACCACTATCGAGGGCTTGGGCAACAGGAGGAAGGGCTATCATGAGCTACAGACGACTCTAGCGAGTGAAAATGGTTCTCAGTGCGGATACTGTTCACCATCTTGGGTAATGTCGATGTACAGGTAAGAAAAAACTTTTTCATAAAAAAATAAACCGACTCCCAAGACAGAATAAAATAAATATATTTAAGTGGGGCTGGCATACAAAAAACGTGTTTTTTTTGCCGTTTTTGCGATAATGGTACGGAACCCTTCATGCGCGAGTCTGACTCGCAATTGGCTGGTTTTTTATGTCAGTTAGAAAACAGGTATAATTGTGTCCTTAAATAAGTATTTTTTCAAAAAAGATGTAACTGTACAGTTCTAGAAATCATTTGCTTTATTAGGGTCAAGACTCACAAATTCATTATCCAGAAAATATTTTTATTTCTTTGCAGCCTGCTTCAAACAAATCCCAACATAACAATGCAAGAAGTAGAAAAGTCACTAGCTAGCAATGTTTGCCGCTGTACCGGCTACCGACCAATCCTTGAAGCCTTCAAAAAGTTTGCTTCAGACGCACCTAAACAAATAAAGCTCCTAGATATTGAAGATCTTCAAATCTGTAATAAAACTGGAGAAGCTTGTGATAAAATTAACTGTGAAGATAGCGAGTGGTGTTTCGTAGATGAGGACATTGGAAAAGGAAACATTATTGAGATCAAATTAAAAGACAAGAGGCTCTGGTATCGAGTGGAAGAAGTAAGATATATTTTTACGATTTTGGACAGAGAAGGCGATGATTCTTATATGCTTGTCAATGGGAATACTGCAAGAGGTTCGTTAAAATTGTACTTTATTACTTCTATATTATTGAATTTATAAACATGTTTGTTCGAAGAACACAAATGCTACGATAAAAGATGAATTGATAAAGATTGACTAAAACTTTTTGTTACAGGTGTATATCCCATCGATGAGTATCCTCGACTTCTTATTGACATAAGTGGAGTCCAAGAACTGAAAGGATACACTTTGGATCAAAACTTGATAGTGTACGCTGGAACGACTCTCACAGAGTTTCTTGAAATACTAAAAACTGTCTCTATAGAAGAATACTTCGAATATCTGCAGAAGATTCACGATCACGTACTAAATGTCGCTCACATTCCTATTAGAAATGTGAGTAGAGTATTGAATATAACTCTTTATTGTCTCGTCAAAACTCATAGCATTGCTTTGGATATTATATAAACAAATATATTTTGTGTTTTAGGTGGCATCGATTGCAGGTAATCTAATCATCAAGAACCAACACAAATGGTTCGCCTCTGATATTTTCCTGCTTCTAGAAACAGTTGGGGCCCAAGTCACTATACGTAAGCATACTTTTTACTTATCTTGAAACTGTAAGGAAATCCCTTTACTTGTTAGTCTAGTCTAGTTTGTGTAGATATCAAATCAAATGTCCGTAATATAATGTGTTTTAACCCTCGATGGAAAAAGTGAGTGGTGTTAAAATTTTGGAGTGTGTTTTATAAAACTAAGAATGGCACACATTTTATTATTATCAGCCTGTACTGTCCCACTGCAGGCCTCCAATACCTCTTTCCAATCCTGGTCACCTACGATTTTGTTCCAGTCTTTTAAGATGAAGTCCAGCTTATCCTACCATCACCTCATGGATTTGCCGCGTTGTCATTTTTTGACGTTTGGAATACAATGTGTGGTAATATTCGTCCATTGCTCTGCCAACATGCGGCAGATGTGACCATCTCAGTTTCACTTTAACCTCGCAGCCGTGTGCCCAACGTCCATATATTAAAAACCTTAATTTAATGATTTACGTATTCGTGAAGCATTTTCTCTTATATTGTTTTAGAGAACAGTTTTAGTGCAAAGCAGACGCTGACAATGCAGCAGTTTCTCAGGGTGAATATGAGAGGTTACGTCATTTGGAACATCATGTTTCCCCCACTATGTAACGACCATCGTTTGGTAACCTATAAGGTAAGTTTAACATAAAATTTCAATCAATTATTACTTACTATTGTTATTCAGAATTCGAACATATTAGCCACAAATAAAATGTGTTAAATATACTGTAATATCAACAATTACATAAAGTCTCATAAGATTTAAACATTTAATGAAAAGTACCAGAGTGACCGAACTTTGTTCGGGTGAAAATAAAGAAAACGACGTTTTCTAAAAATAAACCTTCCTAGATCGATTTATCGACCCCGAAACTCCCTGCAGACTAAAAGTCATGAGAATCGTTGGAGACGTTTCCGAGATTCAGATTATATATATACATATATATAAGAAAACACTCATTCTTTGATTTTAATAATACTTGATAGTAACAAATCTACCCACATCATTGTACACAGAGCATAGTTGTGAATTTCTTATTAATATAAACATAATGTTTGCCTTGTAATGTATGATCATAATATACGTACCTACTCATCTCTGATTGTAACAACATTGGAAGTGACTAACGTCTAAGATACAGGCTCGGCCTAGTTTACACGTTAGGGTTCATCATGATCTTTTTAACGTAATGTACCTACTTGTGATAGTATTATGATAAGTGTGAAATGTATTTGCTCTTTTTTCAATAAATATATTATTATTATTATATTTATATAAGAATTGCTTGTTTAAAGGTATTAAATATAGGAACAAAAGATACTTGTTAACTTCAAGTATATAGATAAAATAATTACAGGTCATGCCACGCTCCCAAAACGCCCACGCATTAGTACACGCAGGCTTTTTGTATCAATTGACAAATACAAACGTAGTTAAATCTTCAAGAATAGTCTTCGGAGCTCTCTCACCAGAATTCACACGAGCGAGTGCAACAGAGAAGTTCCTGGTTGGAAAGAAACTGTTTACCAATGAGACTCTGACGGCAGCGCTGAAGATCATGGAAGCTGAGCTGGTGGTGGAAGATAATCCACCGGAACCTTCAGTGCGTTATAGAAAGAAAGTTGCTCTTGGATTATTTTATAAAGTAAGAAAGTATATTATTAATAACATTAAAGCGGATGCTATGATATCACGGCGAAATTTAATTTCTCGCCAATCGACAATCTTAAAATCAGTAACTGACAAAACTTGGTTGCATCTGAAGTTTAAATCCCGTATTTTTTTAAGGGTATGTTGATTTTTTTATGTGTTTATCAAATAAGCAATAAAAATAATAATTTGCATAGTACGTTTTTATTATATAGTGCACAGCAAAATTACCTTTTTTTTCTCTAAATCCAGGGTCTTCTCTCCCTATCACCTGAAACGAACATTCAGGCTCGCTACAGATCCGGAGCCACTGTCTTGTCAGACACCCGACCAGTGTCAAGAGGTGTCCAGGTGTTTGAAACTAACCGATCAATATGGCCCGTGACCCAACCTATCATGAAAGTGGAGGCTTTGGTAAGAACAATTTGCCCAGATCGGGCATCGAACCCAGGATCTCTTGCTCAACAGTAGCGCGTGGTTACCTAACTAAATAATACCTAACTAAATAATACATACAAGCATATATTAACTCAGGCCTTTTTCCCATGGGGGTAAGGCAGAAACTTCAGAACGCCACCTGCTACGATCAATTATTGAAAAAGAGGTTTACTAATAAAATATTTTTTGCTGTAACTTTTTATTTTCAATTAATAATAATTAATTGAAAAATTCATACAAATTTAAATAAAAAAAACAAATTATTTCATACAAATAATTTTTACTCGTCGTCAAACCTTATATCTTTGAAAATATTTTGGTATTATTGTAAAGACTGGTATCCGTTCGGACTAGAAACAAAATATGAGTTGAAACTAATACTACTTACTCACTATCTTATCATTATCTCCACTTACTTTGATTGTAGATACAATGTGCAGGAGAAGCTTTCTACACTGATGATTTACCTCATTATCCTAATGAGGTATTTTGTGCGTTAGCACTTAGTACCGTCGCGGTAGGAGATATTGTGTCCATTAATGCCAGCAAGGCTTTGGTAAGTTCAATGCAATACTCAGATGTTTAAAATCAAGTTGATATTTTAGTATGTTATTATTTTCTTTTCATAGGCTTTCGCAGGCGTAATAGCGTTCTACACAGCAAAAGATATTCCAGGAATAAATTCCTTTACTCCACTGGACTCGTTTTTATATTCTGCTAATGAAGAAGTACTAGTCAGTGATACTGTCAAATATTACAATCAACCAATAGGCATTATAGTAGCTGAAACTCGTTACATTGCTGACAGAGCCGCAAAGTTAGTAGAAGCCACATACACTAATGTGAAAGAACCAATTTTAGATGTTAGGCAAACAATACATGACACCAATAGAACCACTAAATTTGCTGATATTGAAGCTACCGATAGAGGCACAGAACCAGTAGCTAAAGAAATAAAAGGGAAAAACTCAATATATGGCCAGTACCATTTTACTATAGAAACCTTGACAACCGTCGTCAAGCCTTCTGATGAGGGACTGGACGTACACTGCTCGACACAATGGATGGAAGGTGCACAATTGATGATTTCAAGGGCTTTGAATATGGACCAAAACAGGTATGTAGATTTTTTAAAGCTTCACAAGCTTAGGTAGATCTGATGACAAAATATAATAATCACTTGATATGATTGCTAGGATTGACGTGCACACCCGTCGTGTTGGAGGCTCGTATGGCCTCAAATTGTCTCGCAACATTCAAGGGGCAATCGCTGCTGCGTTGACAGCTAAGAAACTTAACAGACCTTGTCGGTTCATCCAGTCATTGACTACCAACACCAGAGCCGTGGGCAAGCGACTTCCATGCTGTTCTGAGTTTGAGGTTTATTATTTTGTTTTATTACCTAATATTTAAAAATAAGCTATGCTTTAAACTTTAGGTTTTGGACATTATACCCCTCTAGACGTCCTTAAAAAAACAGTTCATATTTCTAGGCTGGTGTGGACAAATCTGGAGTAATTCAGCACATAAACTACAGAGTATATGAAGACAATGGATATAAAACAAATGAACAGTTAATTTTGCTTGGTGAAGGCCAATTCAACAACGCCTACAACAGAGCTCGATGGAATTACAAGAGTTATGATACCATAACCGATACTGCTAAGAATACTTGGGCGAGAGCACCAGGTAAATCACAATCAATCAACTAACTCCTTGAACTCTATATTGCTTTAACTTACGTTGTCTAAATCCAACAGTTACACTGGAACACGTGGCGATGGCAGAACTTGTGATGGAGCAGATCGCTTACGAGATGAACCTAGATCCTTTAGCCGTCAGACTAGCCAATCTAGATGTTAAATATAGCAGTGACCTAAAAGAAATGCTAGATGACATTATTACAAAATCTGATTATATCAAACGAAAAGAAATTGTACACAAATTTAATCTAGAAAATAGATGGAAGAAAAGAGGATTAAGATTTGCTTTTCTTAGATGGACTCCTATTGGGGGACTTAATTTTTATATAAACTTATCAGTATACCGTGGAGATGGTTCCGTAGTAATAACACACGGTGCCATAGAAATGGGACAAGGAATAAATACTAAAGCAGTTCAAGTAGCAGCGTATTTGCTTGAAATTCCTGTGGAAAAAATCCAAATAAAAGAAAATAATACAGTGATTGCTCCAAACTGCTCGCTAGGTGGAGGAAGTATTATGAATCAAAATGTTATTGTAGGAGTAAGAAGAGCATGTCAACAACTCTTGGAGAGATTGAGACCAATCAGAGAGCAGATGGATAATCCTACTTGGGAAGACTTGATAACAAAAGCATATAATGATAATGTGAACTTGCAAGCACATGGGTTCACGAGGACTGATGAAGAATATCCCTTTGATGTTTATGGAGTAACTTTAACTGAGGTAGAATTAGATGTGTTGACTGGACAGTTTGAGTTGTTAAGAGTGGACCTTTGTGAAGACGCTGGTCAGAGTGTTAGTCCTGAAGTTGATATTGGTCAAGTAAGTATTTATCACCAATATTTTTTTCAAATTTTATTTGATCAACATAATTGGATACTTTCCGAAATATGAATTTGAAGTGATAAAAAAAAATAACTGTAGGGGTTTTGCAGTCTTGCCCCACGTTGGGCGCCAGTTTGTAGGGATTTTGCAGTCTTGCCCCACTTTGGGCGCCAGTTTGTAGGGAGAGTAATCGTGACGTCACAGGTACGAAGGAAAAACTGAGATGGCTTGCAGGTGTTTATTCCAAGTAGGGCCAGCAGATACAGACTTTGTTTATACTAATTAGTACAATAGGGCGTAGTACACACAGCCAAGTCCGCTCGGACGAAGGCGGGGTACTTAGCCCTCTAATCCAAAAAATATATTCCTTAAGGATAAGGATACGGGCTACAGAACCAACTGTCAGGGGTGTTCTACGTGACCTTTCCAAGAAGGACGAGGATCCGCAGATGCACCTTACTGCTAGCTGGGAATAGCATTGACGAACAACAATAATCTGTCGAAGTCATTAACTGGCGGTGATTTTTAACAGCGCGATTCAGAAAGAGGCGATCAATAAACAGCGGCATCTAGTGGTTCTACTTCGAACCACTTACAATGCCATCAATGAAGTTGACTAAGTGAGTCCTCTATTACTTACGTTCCTCAAAGGAATCGTAATCACTAACAGTTTACTTCTTTATGCGCAGATGGCGCTAGTTGTAAGATACATTACATGAATATTAATGTTTATAGTAATGAGGTGTGTTACATAACTCATATTCTTCTCTCAGGTGGAAGGCGCTTTCATTATGGGTGTGGGCTACTGGACTTGTGAGCGTCTTGTCTATGCTGCCAGTGGAGAACTTCTGACAGACCGGACGTGGAACTACTATGTGCCTTTAGCCAGGGACATTCCTCAGGACTGGAGGGTCCACTTTAGGAAGAATTCGTACACTTCAGATATCATTTTCGGATCTAAGTGTTAGTGAGACTTTGTGATTTGGTACATGATTTATTATCCTAGAAGCAAGAAAATTTACTCAACTATTTTGTGACTCAGGTATTGGTGAGCCTCCAATGTGCATGGCTGTGGCTGTAGCTTTCGCTATGAGGGAAGCTATCGTTGCTGCTCGTCTTGAGTCGGGGATGCCTAGCACACAATGGTACCAGGAAGGTAAAACAGATAACGATGATTTAAGATTTATATTGGACTAGCTTCTACTAATGGCTTTGCTCGCGTGAAAATTATTCCAAGGGAATTTAATCCCGGGACGGGATAGAAAGATTTTTACGTCCTAATCCAGGACATGGCCTACCCGTGGGCCAAATTTCATCCGAATCTTAACAGACGTGAAAACTGAGAGACCAAGATTTGTATGGAGTATGGATTCGATGTTTTATATGAGTTCATGTTTGATTATTATGAAAATTACTTCATGCAAATTGCAATTTTTTTTTATTGTTGCAGATGGACCCTACACTGTTGAAAGAAACCATCTACTGTCGTTGACGAATCCTAAGGATTTCAAGTTCAATTAGATTCTCTACACGATTTTTATGGTTTTGGAATATATTGTCATTATTTCATTTCAGTGCACCTTCATTCTGCATTTCCTCACTATTGTTTTTAACTCTAAAGGATTTTTTTTAATGTTTCAAATAAATGTAAAAAAAAACCTTTTATTTTTTAACCTATTGATTTCTTCAAAATTCTGATTTTATGCCTTATGTGTCTTGATTTTCTTTATCATGGCTAGAGTTGTAATATTTACTTTTTGACTGAAATTCATCCTTATAGATAGGAACAGTATCGTTCAAAGGAACATCATCGACCACCAAAGGTTATCTATTTTGTATTTAGAATAGTGTTAACGGCTGCAACTTACGAGATGTTTGGAAGTCGGTTCAAATTCAGGCTCGCACTTTACTTCTTGTATATATATCAAGATTCTAACTATTTTATTATTTTTATACTACCGCTTCCGCATACCTCTACAATAAATGGCCTTCGATATATCCCTAGTAAAAATAAAACTCTTTCATCACCACTATATTCACAACGGTGAAATAATACATCGTGAGGAAACCCGCATTACTTAGAACCTAAAAAAAAAAAGAACAACTAACAGAGCCCGCGTAGTAAGTTACAGTCAGATCTACAAATTATAAATATCCTGATTGGCTGATTCACAGAACAATTTAACAAGTACAAGAAGAATTCGATCAGCTGACATTTCATTCGCAATAAAAGCTTGATGAACTTATTAATCGCTTTCTGGGTCAGCCTGGTTTAGTTCCTAATAGCAAAAATCTCCTAAGGTACTTTGACTCATGCCTTTTCTAGGTAAAAGGGCTTAGTGGATATTCACGTAAAAAGATGGTAGTGGTTTGCCAGCGCCTACAAACATTGGCTCGGGCTGGTTGTGAACTTTGGTCGACGCAGTCAGCTTTCACAGTATTTGTAGCAAAATATATGAGAATGCCAAACGCTATCGAAATGTCACGTGACCAATCCCTAACATTTTGGCATTTCGACCATCGTCTTCTTGTATAAAATGACTTCGTCATTTCGACCCGCTGGCTTGTATTTGTCATTGATTCACACTGGTTCGCTATCAGCTTACAGCTTTCTACTTGAGTGAAACTTATATGCACATACCAACTTCTCCCATAGTTGGTGAAGTGTAATCTTTGATAGTTTCGTCTTCTTCTTGCATTCTTGCTGTGGTGGCCAGTATAAAATTATCTACGCCTTCTACCTTTCGCACAGCGGAGATCAGGAGACAACCAGGCTCACAGAGTACCTTAGTGAGGCAGCTGACATGGCGCAGCAGCGGTACCCTTCCGCCCAATTAGTGTTACTGGGGAACTTCAATGCCCACCACCGGGAGTGGCTCTTCCTGTACCAGTTCACTGATCATGCTGGGCGGGAGATGAGAAAGCTTGCGTTTGCTTTAAATCTCGCTAGCTTGTCCAGGGGGCAACGAGGGTACCGGATGTTGAGATCCAGACCGCTACTTGGTGTCGGTATCTTAACTTTTGGGTAGTTCCGACCCATCTCTACACGATCCCAGCCCAAGAGGCGCTCGGCTGTTTTGCGGTACAAGTCAGCAGATTGGGATGGGATGCGCTCTTTTTTTGCATTCTTATCTTTGGCAGCCTACTTGCTTCACTTCGGCTGATGCTTCGTCGTGCGCGGACGCCGTGACGGATGTGTTGCGTCAGGGAATGGAGTACTACATTCTGTTCTCTGGCGTAGCAATGTCTAGCGTTGATCGGTCATGGTTTGGCGCCGAGTGCAAACGCGCCAACTCGGTTAAGCATGAGGCCTAACTGGCTGACGACGTTCGGACACACAAAGCAAGTGTCGTGAGTCAGCGGAAGAGAGCCTTCAATAGGGCTGCCAAGTCCTGCAAGAAGGTGAGCTGAAGAGCTCGGTTTGGCCATATAAGCCGTATTGGGACCAAACTTGCCCCATACCGGCTTATTAAAGCGTTTTGGGCCCTGGCTAAGTCGATTGAATCGAACTTCTGCCGGCCCTCATTACCAACACTGCTGAGACCCGACGGGTCACTGGCCCTTTCCGCTAAGGAGAAAGCAAACTTGTTTGCCTCTCTTTTTGAGGAATCTTCACGTCTGGATTCTGGTGACGCGCGGCCCCCTCCTTCTCCTGATGGACGCGAAACGAGTATGTTGGACATTCGCATCCATTAAAAGGACGTTCGTAGGGTGCTGCGCAACCTCGACGGGAACAAAGCTAGTGGCCCCGACGGGATTCCAGCAATTGGTCCCCGATCCTGACACGCCGGTTTCGCCTTTTGTATGAGACTGGGAAATTGCCGAATGCTTGGAAGAAAGCTAACGTTCAGCCTGTGCCCAAGAAAAGCAGTCGGGCTGACCTAGTCAACTAAAGACCATTTCGCTAACGTCCATCCTCTGCAAGAGTATGGAACATGTACTAAACTCTTAGCTCCTGTCATACCTAGAAGCTAATGACTACTTCAGTGACCGCCAATATGGCTTTCGCCAAAATCGATCAACTGGGTATATTTTAGCGTATGCCATTCGAATCTGGAGTGAGGCCATTGAGAGGCACGTGGAAGTGCTTGCCATCCTCCTGAACTTTTTCGAAGGCTTTTGATAGGGTCTGGCATGAAAGCCTTATGAGTAAGCTTCGTTTATTCGGTCTACCCAGTGGTCTGTGCGATTGGATTGCAGATTTCCTGAGGGACCGGTCCATCCGAGTGGTTATCGTTCATCTGAACAACTGGATATTAATGTCAAGGTTCCTCAGGGGTTGGTACTCTTAGCAACAATGTTCTTCTTCACGTAAACGATCTGCTAAAACCCGGACAGCACTGATGCTGAGAGATATGTGTCCGACACGCGCGCTACTGGGCCTCAGATCCGGTCTCTCTGAGAGGCCATGCTTGGGCGCTTGAATCTGTCCTTGAATGCTGTCTCCGAATGGGGCGATGCCAAGCTGGTCAGGTTCAATGCTCCTAAGACCCAGGCGTGGCTTTATTCAGTTCCACCCGGCTCCTTCTTTCCGAGGTGTGACCGTGCCGATAACGAACCGACTTGAGCTGCTTGGCGTTACGTTGAAATCGACACTCAATTTTGGTCCATTCATTGAGGCAAAAGCTCACCTGGCTGCCAAAAAGTTGGGGATCCTTGCGAAGGTGCGGTAGTTCACCCCAGAACAGTTGCTCAACTCGTATCAAGAGCAAGTTAGATCATGCATGGTGTACTGTTCTCATCTCTGGGACGGATCTGCTAAATACCAGCTAGATGCCCTTGAGTCGATCGAAGAACGGGAGAAGAGATTATCGGCAATGAGATACTGGTCGAGTCTAGGCTCCAGAGCCTTGCACATCGGCGCCTAGTTGCCAGCCTGTCGGTTATTTATCGGTTAGATTTCGGGTAGTGTGCGTTGGAATTGCATGAACTGATTCCTCCTAGCCCCTGCCATCATCGGACTATAAAACGTACGGCGATGCGTCGTCGGTACATGGTAGACGTCCCACCCATACGCACCAAATATTTTGGGAATGCTTGTATTATGCGCACAGCAAAAGCGTGGTATTCCCTGACGGAGAGTGTATTTCCTGATAGCTACAACCTGGGAGTCTTTAAGTCAAGAGTGAATAGGTTTCTTCTAGGTAAACAAGCTTCATCGTCGACCACATCATCGCTCATCATCAGGTGAGATAGTGGTCAAGCGCAAGCCTACTTAATAAAAAAAAATTGTTTCTCTTTTGTAAAAAGAGGGGTATTATAAGTTTGAAGTGTGTAGCTGTGTGTTTTTTATTTATGTATCTGTCTGTGGCATATAGCTCCTTATCAGATGAACTGATTCTGTTTGCCCCTATGTTTTCTATTTTTCATTTATATTTGTCAAGATACAAGTATATACAGTGCATAAAATACTTAATTAACTAAGACTACAAACATATACACTTAAACCAAAAACTACTCTCTAACTAAACCTAAAAATATACTTAACAAAATATGGGGTCGAAAAACTCCTCTCCGTCATTTTGATTTAGTTTTTTTGTTTGAGATGTTTTTGTCGAATGTGTTTTTAGCTATGTTTAATGAAAATTGGTTCACCCGTTCAAAATATATGCGCATTTTACTCTTTGAATCGGGGTCGCAAGATATCGTATAATAATTACGTGTTTCGATAGATTGTCGATCGAAGTGTGTCTACTACTAGATAAATTATATAATTTAAAAAGCATGAAAAAAAAAAAAAACAATTTGCATTTTAGAGGTATTTGTGTTTGTGGTTTTATACATTTTTAATTTGTCTTGTTTCATCATTACTTCTTAGTAACCCGTATGTTCATGTCTTTTTACTTTAAGGGCGTCTACTAATTGGCGGCAAAGTGCAGCGTGGTGGCAAAGCGACTGCAGCGCTGTCTCCGCACTGCTTTGTCAATCCATATAAATAAAAAAAGCGCGACTACAGCACTACACCTGCACTGCGGCCGCGCATCAGTTCATCGATCAACTGGTGACGATGCGCACGTAGTTTTTATTCAGGTCTAAACATCTAGGATTTGAAGTCAGACAAGTACAGTAATAAAATCAAAAAGAAAAAGGCTTGGGAAGAAATATGCAATATATTTATATCATGCAATATAATATGCAATATATTTATTGAGAACTTACTTTACAAACAAGACTTTTTTACTTTACAAAGAGAATTTTCTTATTCCAAATTTTATTGCCGTTTTAATAGTAACACTAACAGCAGTGTTTCGTCGTCAGAGTCTATCGTGAAACTAAATATACAACAGTATGATGCTTAAACCCAGCGGTTGCAGCGCTTCGGCAGCGCTGCGGCCGCGCTGCCACCGCGCGGCTCTTGGCGGCTAATTTGAAGGCGCCTTTAGCCCGTAACTTTAACTATATATTGTTTGTTTCATATCTGGTTTTTGCAATCGGTCACCTAGACTGGAACCAGTTGTTTATCTAAGTTTACTTTTACGTCATAGGAGTTATTCGCCGAATAGTGCAGTCGTTAAGATAGTCTCATACATACTCGTAAGTATCTATTGCACATAAATGTTTATAAAATAATGTTAAACTACAGTTTAATAATGATACGGCAGCTACTGCCTAGGATAGCTGTGTTATCAATTTAAATCGAGCCAGTAAAGTTTGTTGATGCTCAATCATGGGAATTATAACATTTAAAGTCAATGGCGTGGAATATTGTGGTATGTAAAATATAAAACACAAATAAAAGAATAAGAAATAATGTTTATTACTAATTCAATTTTTACTGGACTGGTTCGTGGCTAAATAATACAAGTAAGAGCCACACTGGTCGACCTCAAGGACTAAGCACCGTTTGGCTTTACTGTGGCCACAGAAAAATATACAAACAGTATGGAAACTACCTACAAACGCTCGAATCGGCACACGCACACAAACGTACGCACCGACGAGACCGCTCGGGCACTTTCGAGGTAATGTCAGTAGTCAGTACTAAGTGCCGCGTCGCAACGAGTGGTCACGTATGTTTGTGTTAGTGTGCCGTTTCGAGCGCTTGCACATAGGTTCCATACTGTTTGTATATTTTTACTGTGGTTTGGCGATGTCGTCTTGTCCGAGGAATTGTTACGAGTAGATAACCCGAGTAGGTCACCATTCTTTTCAAGGAGTATCGTGTTTTCCAGTTACTGTGGGCTGCATACTTACAGGTTGAATTTATTATACGAGGTTTACATAATTATATTAATATATCTTTGTGCAGTATCGGAATGTGATGCTAGCTCGCATACGGTGCTACTGGACTACATCACCCTCTCCATAGGGCTCCTCGGCACATACATACATCACATCACACATCATCAGCCTATTCATGTTCCCACTGCTGGGACACAGGCCTCCTCTCTGTGAGAGAGGGTATGGGCCGTAATCCACCACGCGGGCCTAGTGCGGGTTGGTACATACATGTGTACATGTGTCGTGAAGGCGGTTGTGCAGTCTGCATCGTCAACGTCTGTTGACCCTCGGCTAAGTCGTACGCTGTGAACACGGTAAATACTGTTTTTCATAGAGTAAGCTGCTGCTGAACATTCTAAATTGCACGGTTTTCAGCTGGATTCTTAGCAAATCCTACTACCACCTCCTCCACCATCACCAGCTACCTTGCTTATATCTTACCCTATTTAGCCTGAAGGCTAAAAGGAGAAGTATTTATATTTCAATGGATGAGTGTTCACAGTTTAGTAGATAGAGAATATCAAATACTTACGATTAACTCCGTTTTACCTGACTTAAGAATAAGAAGTTACTACAAGTTTCAAATATGAAAGACCCCGATGTCGCGCCATATTGTTACGTCATAGTTGTCAAACCTAGTAAGGGTAGGGTGAGCAAAACTATTTGGCAGAGCAAGCTCACGAAACTGAAGATCGTCGATGGCAGGATTGTATCCGCCAAACCGGAGCTTCTGAGAGAGATCGAGAGATTCTATGGGCAGTTGTACACATCAACCTGTAAACCCGTCGCGAATCTAGCAAAAGACTCTAGAGTTAGATTGACGCGACACTATACCGAAGACATTCCGGACGTCAGCCTGTACGAGATTAGGATGGTTCTTAAACAGCTTAAGAACAACAAGGCACCGGATGATGACGGAATTACAGCCGAACTCCTGAAGGCGGGTGGAAAACCAATATTTAAGGCTTTCAGAAGCTGTTTGATTCCGTCATACTCGAGGGGAAAACGCCACAGGCATGGTGCGGAGGTGTGGTGGTGCTCTTCTTCAAGAAGGGTGACCATGGCCTACTGTAGAACTGTAGGCCCATCTCCCTTGTATAGCCATGTTTACAAGCTGTTTTCAAGAGTCATCACGAATCGTCTCGCGCGCTGGTTTGACGATTGCCAGCTTCCCGAACAAGCCAGATTCCGCAAAGGTTTTAACACCGTACACCACATACATACGCTGCGGCAGGTTATACAGAAGACCGAAGAGTATAAGTATCGTAATCCTTATAATTTTGGATCTTGTCTTGGTCTTGACTTACTTTAAAAGAGAACACGTAATCATCCTTAAAAAGTGGCGATAGAATTACGTTCCGAATAACGCTTCCTCTCATATTCACTTTCAGAAACTGCTGCATTGTTAGAGTTCGATTTCACTCAACCTGTTCTCTGAAACAAAACACAGTTATTATAAATACATAAATGCTCTTTTTGGTCTAAAATGGATTTATTGTTAGAATACCAAAATTGTAAACAAACTTATCTAAATTGACTTGAGCCCCAATCATTTCTAAAAGCAAAAACATATCCGATGCAAACTTGCGGTGTTTGTTTTTAATCATTAAGTTTCCTGCAATGGACGCCACCTCAAAGATAAATAAAATAGGTACATTATATTTTAAATAACTACGTAAGAGATTTGTAGATATAATTATTAATCTCAAATTCCTAAACCTACAATTCTTTCAAACTGTGAAGTATTTTCATAAACTCTGTGAGAGCTAACGAAAAAAACTTTGAATATTTAAAGAAGATTTATGCACATATACTAAATGTTGCTCATATTTCCGTAAGAAATGTCCCGGAATAAACTCCTTCACACCACCAGACTCCATCATATACACCACAAACGAAGAAGTTTTGGCCAGTACTTCCATCAAATATTTCAACCAGGCATTCGGCATAGTCGTTGCTGAAACCCATTATATTGCTGAAACAGCGGCTAAATTAGTAAAAGCTACATATGAAAATATCAAAGAACCAGTGTTAGAATTAAAACAAACAATACATGATTCAAACAGAACATCTACATTTATAGAAGTGGACGATACTGACTGACGGCCAGATGTAGCTAGAGTAATAAAAGGAATGAAACAACACGGTGATAGCTCCAAACTGTTAATTGTTTGGACTTCTGGAGGAAGCTTTGTGAATCAGGATGTAATTGTAGGAGTGAAGAGAGCTTGCCAACAACTTTTGGATAGATTGAAACCAATCAGAGAACAGATGGATGAACTACTTGGGAAGAGTTAATTACAAAAGCTTACAATGATAATGTGGACTTGCAAACCCATGGGTTCACGAGGGCTGATTAGGAATACAATTTTGTTTTTTATGGAGTTACTTCAGCGGAAGTGGAGTTAGACGTTTTAACTGTAGAATTCCAGTTGGTGAGAGTATACCTTTGTGAAGATTTTGGATAGACTGTCAGTCCTGAAATTGATATCGGTCAAGTAAGTATTGGTGGAAAACTAAAGGTTGTTTATTTACTAGCTATAAATGTTAATATCTTTATTCTTATTTTATTTCTAATATTAGTTTGTAAATAATAATGTACTTATATATTATGTTAATTAAATAAATAGTTATGATTTACTAGCGAAATTGTTGCTTTTGTACAAAGCTCCCCTTTCTCCCTCCAAACCTCTCAGTCTTGCGCGATATCTGCTCAAGTTTGACCAGCAACGTGAGTAGATCGTCACACCACCTTCAACGCGGTTGACGTCTTATCTGATTATCTGAGGCGTCCAATGAGTGATGATCCTCGCTCATCTCTCTAGGTGCATAAATGCACCTTTTTTTGCATAATTCATCCTAGCAGTTACTCCCTTACATCCGCAACTTAAGCTATGGAGTGCAGGGAGGTGTTTCTATCGTGATCTGTTTTCGTCATTACCCGTGGGTGTACCTGCTAGGTTTGACTCATAATTATTAACATTATAATTTTATCAGGCTAAACATTAAATACGGTCGCAATATTATGCTTTCTTCCCATAATTTAAAGTTAAAACTTAGTCGCAATGAATGTGAAATCACATTCCCATTTTCCCATGCGGGTAAGCAGAAACTACAGAACGCCAACTGCTACGATCCATACATACTTCTTTTGCTTCACATACATTCATACATCTAGTCATACACACACGTCGGTTATGGGTACTGCGCACTTGGCCTTTCTGAAGAACATCACATATAAGGTCTATGTATGTCTTTCTAGGGCGCCCCCTCCCGGCGTTTAATACGAGTAATATAATAAAATATAAAATAAATATGACTACGTTAAAATTTAAAAGAGCGCTAAAAGAACTTTTAATTATGAAAACTTATTATACGATTGACGATTTTCTTAATGATTATTCACTAACTGATTACATCATTATTGTGATCTTCTCATTGAAATATTTTATTTTATTTTTTATTGCTGTGACCACGCTGACATTTTTTAATTTAAATATATTTTGTTATTCCAATGATTTGCCACTTAATTTTGATTTTTTATTTGGAATTTTAAACTTTTGCATGCCCATGTGACGACTAAATATGGAGAACTTTAATATAAAATACCTATGTACTATACTCATGTTTGTAAAGAAATAAATGATGTGATTTGATTAATTTTGCCAAAAACTAGCCAAGTATGTAAATATTTGGCGTATCTTTGCATTTCAATATGTTTCAGTGAGTTCATAAAACCTTTCAATGGGTTTGAGACATTGTTAACTTCAAATACTCAATACAGTGACATCATCAAAAACGTCAGTTAATTATTGCAAGACCCATGATGAAGGCTCCTTCCACCTGTTACAGTATACCTTGTAACAGGTGGAAGGAATCTTCATCATGGGTATAGGCTACTGGAAATGTTGTGAACAATTATGCGCTTCACCGAAGTAGGTATTGCGTTTGTTACATGATATAAAAAAGTACCTAGTAACATGATTTTAAAACTTTGATAGCCTGTAAACTGCAAGTGTTTCAATTGTTCTCATCATTTCGTATCATAGACATTACAATTTTGTTAGGGCAATCCTATGATTTACCGTGTGATTGCTGGTGAATGTCTGAAATTAGCGAGTATCATAGACAAGTGTGGCCACGCTTGGGAGAGGCCTATGTCCAGCAGTGGCCGTCTTTCGGCTAAAATGATGATGATGATGATGATAGATCATTTCGGACTTTTACCAATAAGCTTGGTAAATCTTAGGATTTAACGTTAGCGGTTTCACCGTAGTTCGGGCTTTTTCAGTAACACATAAATTTCTCTCCGTAAACCGATTGGACCAGTGCAAAATTACCGCTTTTTTAAGATGGAAAGTCAAAGCATTTTCCAAGTTTATAACTATATCTTAAGATTATTCTACGTATTTAATAAGAGTTATTTGTCCAAACTTATCACATTTGTTGCCGACCTATTTTCATATTTCATAACAACTTTTGTTTAAATGGAGTTGTGTTTTCCTTCTAATAATATCAATTATACCTAGTTTCCTTAATAGGGGGGTGCACCCCATCCAAACTACCTACAAACTGCAGTTTATCGGTAGTTTTGTTTACAAACAGTCGAAACCGTCACGCACTGATGACGTAAACAAAAGTTGGATAGTTTCCATGTAAAATAATAGTACGAGATACCACCGCAAAAATCTGCAAGTACTTTTGTTTTTGATCAAATTTAATTTTCATGAATTACACTTGATAGTAGAAAATATTTCTGCAGGGTGGCCTGGCAATTTATATAGGTATTCTTTTTTCTTTTTTAAGTTTCTCCTTTATCATGGACGCGTATGCAACAGCAGTCAGCTCTCAGTTAGCCACAATTTATGATAGAAACAGGTAAACTGGCAACCCACAGATTGTGCTAATTGTGGGTTTTGCCAATGTAATAATATTCGGAATTGTAACAATCGTACACTCGATGTAGTTCTTACTACTTTGCCCGAAGAAGACATTGTCGTAAGCGAGGTACGTAATGAGTGTTTATCTTGTATAGATAGACCCACAGCATCCGCCACTGCGAGTAAGTGTAAGTCATGCAAAGTCTTCGAGTCAGCGTTGTGTTCATCTATCCACTCGCAAGTAGCCTCGCAGCTCAACGACGCGCTTGACTTCCGTGCGGGCCGCAGTACGAATTCCAACTTGATGTCTTTTTAAATCAGGCTGCCACAGTACTGGATGCTGAGGCAGGTGCGTAACTGGAGGTCATTTACTTTGACTTCAGGAAGGCATTCGATAGTGTGGCTAATGATATTTTGCTAAGCAAATTTGCGAGGGCTGGTTTTGCTCCTAAAGTTCTTTGCCAGCTACTTGGGTAACCGCATGCAAATGGTGGAATACGCAGGCTACACCTCGGACCCGTATTGCTCCCTTACGGAGGTCAGCCAGGGGACGAATTTAGGACCCTTGGAATTCATAATCATGGTCAATGATCTCTTGGAGGTAATTGAAGATGCTGGCTGTCTATTATTTGCTGACGATCTGAAGTTGTTCATGCGGATAACCAACGAGTCGCACTGTGAAAAGCTTCAGCGTGACATCGATCGAGTCATCAAGTTACACTTCAATGTTACAAAATGTTATTTGTCCTTCACGCGGGCCGTGGTACCAAAACATCACGAATATAATATGGGCGGTCACGTCATACTGCGGGTGGGGTCGGTGCGAGATCTTGGGGTCACTTTTTTGAGGATCTGTCATTTCGAGCTCATGTCGTGCTAGTGCGTAAAAAGCCTTCAAAATCTTGGGTTTGTCATGCGTGAAACTCGTGAATTCAGTAACATGGCAGCAGTGAAATCGCTTTATAACGCGTTGGTGCGAAGCAACTTGGAAACTAGTGCAATCAGCGAGCGTCTCTGAGTGTCACATCGTATGACTACTTTTGTTACCTGTAAATATAATTGTATGTGTAAATGAATAAATAAATAAATAAACTTAGAGTTAGCAGGGGTTAATCTATAAAGTGTCAGAGGCAACCCTTCAGAAATCTATTCAACTATCAAGTGCTTATTATTCATGTAAATTAAGTTTTGTAAAAAAAAGTATAATTTCCTACAGATTTATGCGGTGGTATCTTAGGCTAAAAGTCAGTGGACTCGTGACAGAATGACACTATTAGAGCCGGGGTCAGTGGGACAATGGCATTTCTAGGTTGGGGGATCTTTTTATGTTTCGCGGATTTAGGGTGGCTGTTGTTGTACGCGTAACATCATTTGAATAATAGGCGTAACGCTACCCTGTTGCTACGTGACTCGGCGAATATTCACGGGAATTAAGAATATTTTTGAAGTTTTCGTGACCGAAAATTCTTACATTCGTAGAACTGCATTTAATTTTCATAATTATTTTTTTCGCCATCAATCCCACACTGGGCCCACGTGGTTACGGCCCAGTCCCTCTACTAGAGAGGCGGCCTGTGTCCTAGCAGAGGGTAAATTAAAGGCAACCGTGGAAGCGTAGCTTTTTTATCTATAATAGTAGTTTATGCAATGGTCATATAATGGGGGTTATTAAAACACGAGCGTGGGTTTAGTGTTTTAATACCTAATTATATGCCGTTGCATACACTATTTTATCTTCACTCATACAGTTGAAATAACATAAAAGTGGAAAAAGAAAAAAAAAATGCAGTATGGCGGGCAATTTAGATTCTCATTGCACCATGACTGTCAATGAGCCCATATGCGCCAATAAATTAAAAGTAAAAGTGTGCTATAAAAATTAAAATAGTACATTGTGATACAAGGCTGGAAAGTAGGTTATTGCAAACGAGCTGTCATTAACAAGCCCGAGCCGAAGGCGAGGGTTTTTGATGGCACGAGTTTGCAATTACCTACACACCCGTGTATCACACGACGTTTTTCAATACAGTTGTGGGAAATTTCAAATAGTAAAAACAAATCTAAGAATTAAATTTGTTTTGTCCATAAAATAAAATTATCGTAAGTCACCACCATATATCTTTCTCGAGATTTTTGGGGCAACATTTCATCCGGCGCAGTTTTTGCCTCAGATAAAATATCGGGCTAAGTTAATTCTATTTCATCACTTGTACTTGAACTCATTACAAAAAAAAAAACTATTTATCACACATGAAATTAATATTTTCAGAAAATGGCGCGTTTTTGCAACTGGACATTTTTTTTTTACAACGAAACTAAACTTTTTTAAATTGACTTATAAATTTAAAACTAAACTGCAAAACTAATGATCTAGCTCATAAATAAAAGTCACGACCGCGTAACAGAAAGATGCCTGTGCGAAAGATTTGATTTTCGAATCATAACTATAGCCCCTGAAAAAGCGCCATGTTTAACAACTGTATTGAAAAGTTATTTTATACCATTCCCCCTCTAAAAAGCTTATTTTATTCACTGAAAACAGTGAATAAAAAGCACTTTTAATCACTGTTTTGGAGTTTGAATTTGGAACACACCAATGTATTAGACGTCCATCTCAATGCTATGCAACCTCCTTGCGCAAAAAATACTCGATACAAAGTTCTTGTGCAGAGAATATTCGACTTTCAAACTCCTTCTTCGATTTTAATTTTGAGTTTTTTTATATTTAGGATTTTAATAATGATTTTGATTTTAGTCTAGGATATTTATTGAATACTTATTTGGATTGTAATTCTAATATTAATTGCAATTGTGTTTAATTAACTATAATTATTTAAAGTAACGGAGGTGGTCACTGGCCCCTGAAACACAACATGTAACAGCACCTAGCTCAGGGGTCAGGGTTGAACATTTTTTGAAAAAAATTAAGGAAATAAACCATTTATTTATTACTCGTAATATTCCTTGTTCTTTTCGCTTAGATATTGCTTTTTCTCGGAGTCATGGTATAAAATATAGTATGCAACTCTTGAATAAAACTGATTTATATCGAGGGCCATGAATCACTCGCGTCGTTCATGATTCTAACACTTGAATCACTCGCTATGCTCGTGATTCAATCATCATGAATCACTCCCTACGGTCGTGATTCAGTCGTTAGAATCCTTCACTTGCTCGTGATTCACCTATGGCCCTCGCTTTAAATCCGTCTTTTATTCACTAGTTGCATAATATACTATTATCTACACTCACAACGTAATGTTCCAAATATGAATTCAAAAAATATTGCATAAACACGTACTTTATATTCGTGGATAGGTAAAATTAAAAAAAAAACCATTACAGTTCAACATTTTCCTTCGATTTTCAAACAACTGCATCATAAAATAACTTTTTAATTTTTATAGCACACTTTTACTTTTTAATTTATTGGCGCTGGGGTCATTGACATTGACAGTCATGGTGCTATGAGAATCTAAATTGCCCGCCATACTGCATATTTTTTGTGCGTAACTTGAAGTATTACTTAGTTTTTGTATCATCGCAATCGGTCAAAAGTTAGATGAATTTAAAGTGTTCAAGAAGTAAAATATCACAACACACGCAATTCAGATACTCGGACAGTAGAACTCCATATTTGATAGATGGCGTTGTGCATTTGACGTCCTTTTCTGAATGGGGCGGTGTCAAGTATCTTTGCGGAAGAATGACCGTGGAAAAAAAACTGGTAGGTAGGTAGGTAAGTAGAGTAGGGTCGGGTAGGCAGTTGACGGGAACGAAGTCGCGGGCACAGGTATTACAATATAAAACTAAGAATAGGGATGTTTCTTGGGTAGAAAAAATATAATTCTTTTTAACCTGTCAGTGAGATTATCAAATAATATTGAACCCGTATTTTTTACTTTAACAAATAAATAAAAATTGACAAAGATAAAGCGCATCAAAGTTCAGGAGTGGCTTCTGACTTTACTTTGTATGAAGTGTAGCACGGCGTGACGTCACACGATATTTCAACGCAATGTATCATCGTAATTTTTAACCGACTTACCAAAAAGGAGGAGGTTCTATGTTCGACTTCTTGTATGTTTTTTTTTTTGTGTATGTTCACCGATATCGCCGTCAATTGTGGACCGATATTGAAAATTCGTTTTTTGTTTGAAAGAGTATGTTTCGAAATTGGTCCTATTTTAATTTGGTGAAGATCTGATGAAGAACTTCGGAGATATACAACAGAACTCTTCAATAAATAATGGCAAATCATTCGCGATTGCTGCAATCGCATGTCTGTTTATTGTTTTTACCATTTCATAACAAAACATCACGCCGGTACGCTCTAAAGGGGTATGCAGATCTCTCATTTCACCGGTTATGTTCAGTTTCATGATATTCGGGCAATCTATTCTGTTAGTATAGGTACCTTACTAAACTACTTGCCTATTAGGTAGGTACAACTAAAAAGTGAAAAATAAAAAACTTTTTACAAAAAAATACTACCGACTTCCAAATAAGAAAACTACAAAGTGAAAAATAACTTTATTTTTGGAAGTCGGTGTCTTTGGTAGCTACCTATTTAAAAGTAAAGTTATTTTTCACTTTGTAGTTTTCTTATTTGGAAGTCGGTAGTATTTTTTTGTAAAAAGTTTTTTTTTGTTTACGTGTCCAATATTTTTAGATTATCTAAATGACGGACTGAATAGGTATTTTTTGTCAACTATTCACTTATATTAGCCATGATTAACATAACATCACGCCTGTATTCCCCGAAGGATTACACAGAGGTGCTCCTATAAAACACTCCCACATTTCGCCAGGTATTTGTGAGTCGCATGTAATAGGGGCGAGCCTATTGCTATCAAGCGGGGACAAATCCAGCCTTCGGGCTGCGACTGCTACTGAAAAATTCCACATAGAAAAACCAAATTATATTTTACCCGACCCGGGCATCGAACCCAAGACCTTATGTTCAGCAGTAGCGCTTGCTATATATAATACTAGCTTCTGCTAGCGGCTTCGCCTGCGTGAAAAGTGTATTTTTATCGCAAGGGAACATTATACCGGGATGAAAAGTAGCCCTTGTGCTATTCCAGACTATAATCTTCCTCTGTGCCAAATCTCATCCAGGTCAGTTCACGGGTGAGCTGATCTGGCGTGATTTATTAACAAACATACATCCTTCCAGCCATCCAAACTTTCGCATTTATAATATTGGAAAGATTTTTAAAAAGATAGCAGAAAACAAACATAGTCCATGCTCTAAGTAGTCCTATTAAAGTTTTATGTCTCACGAATTCGGTGGTGTCCTCAGACTACCTTTTTGTGGATAAAAGTAAAACTTTACTCGCGTTAACACTCGACTGGCACGCGACTGTAGCATTTATATTCGTGTAATAAAAGCTCTTTTACTGTAAAAGCCACTTAACTTTCCCTTACAACTAAAATTAGACTTTGTTCAAAAGGTTGAAAGATTGAAATTTCTTTGGAGAAGGAGTGGTACAGTCACGCCTAGAGCATAATAATACGTCGTGTTAGCCGAAGCTTCGTTTTAATTCAGCTAGTTAATCTGTTAAGAGATTTGATGATCGCACTTTTATTTCTTTTCCTCTATCATCGCTTAATTATATTGATACGTTTCGTTCGTTTGGGAGAGACCGTTTTAATGTTCTGGTAATTGGACATTGGATCTGTGTTACTGCGAATGAGATCGTCCTGGCAGTATAGATAAGATCAAGGTTTTATTGTTGGGTTGTTCTTTTCAATATAGATAAGATCGGTTTTTAAAAAACAACCTAAATAAAGATCTTTATTTAGGTTGTTTTTTGAGTAGCTGTTTTGAATAAAAATATATTGATTTTTGAGACATTTTCTGCTATTTTACAGGTGTGTATTGGCGCCGTTTTTAAACGCACTTCGAACGCAGTGCGGTTTAAAACTTTAAATACTCGCATTGAGATAATATGTAGTGCGTACATTATTACCTCAATGAATACAACGAGTATTAGTATAGTTCTGTTACAAGTTAATGCTCTAGTCTATACTCACCTTATGATTGAAGTTTTTCTGTCAGATATATCTAGCAGGCGATTTGATGATTGCAAAACACACAAAACTTACAACTTTAAATCTTTTATAATAGTTACGTTATTTTGTAGCTATATCTCCATTAAGAACAACAACCAGGTTAATATGTTGAGATCTCTTTATGTTTAATAAACTTAACGTTTATTCTGACAATCTCCAAACTGCCATACTGACGTGCCTATCACATTCCTATGTAGATCCTTCTAATTAAAACAAATTATCCTCGTCACTAGCGACCCTAACCTCAACCTTCAGGTATAATATAATAATCAGATAATTTACAGCCAATCCGGGTACAATGTTGCCGCATCCTAGCCTGACCGCGACGGAATAGTTGCGGTCACTGCTCTACGACAGATATTTCAGCAATTCTGCCGGTTATTGCACCTAATACCGGCTTGCTAGCTTAATTATATAGGACTGGGTTTTGACAGCGGCTTTGCCTGCCTACATTTTTAACCCCTGACCGAAAAACAGGAGTGTTATAAGTTAGACGTGTGTTTGTGTATTTGTGTGTCTGTCTGTGGCATCATAGTAGCTCTTAAACGGATGAACTGATTTCGTTTTTTTTGTTTGGAAGGTGACTTTATCGAAAGTTTTCTTAACTATGTTTGATGAAAATCGGCTTTTCTAAAGTAATGGGCCTTTTACTGTTTGAATCGGGGTGTTTTCACAAGATATCGTGTCATAATTACGTGTTCAATAGATTGTCGATTGAATTGTTTTTACTACAGATAAATTATGTAGCATGAAATAAAATGTGTCAAGTTTTTTTTAATTTTACTTGTGAAAAAAAACTTTAGTACTGGGGTAAATTATAACGCTCTAATGTTCTAATCCTTTTTCCATGATGACTACCTCATCTAGTTTAAATTGACAAAAAAATGACGAATAAGTGTTATTTTTAGGGTTCCGTACATAGAAAGGAAAAAACGGAACCCTTATAGGATCACTTTGTTGTCCGACCTTCTGTCTGTCTGTCAAGACACTTTTTCTCAGGAACGCGTGGAGTTATCAAGCTGAAATTTGTATCAAATATTCAGATCTACTGTCCCTTAAAGCTGAGTTTTGTACGGAACCCTCGGTGCGTGAGTCCGACTCGCACTTGGCCGGTTTTTTCTTATAATAAACTAACTGTAAGTCTAGATTTGCTCATGATGTTTTCCTTCACCGTTATCAGCGATTTGCGATAATTAACCCATTCGAAAAATAAATATAATTTCGCAATCATTCAAATATTGTATGTGTAGCCGTAGATCAGTGTTAGTTTATGTATTTTTAAATCAATTATGATTGATTTAAAATATTTTTTCGTGCTTTAGCATTAATTCTTTACTCTAATTACATGAATGACTAATCTTTAGGCTAAATATTTAGGACATAGTAGGGTGTGGTCTTAATTCCTCAAGCTAAATAAAATACTGAGGAATTATATGAAGAGATCTATCTGCACTTGTACTACCTATTTAAGGCGGTACCCCAAACAAAACGCCGCGCTAGCCGTTTTTGGTGCTGTTTTTAGGAGCTACCTACTCGTTATTTAAAAAAAAATATCAATTAATAAAAACACATAGTAAAAATATATAGTATTTTTAAATCAATTATGATTAAACACATAGTAAAAATATATAACACTTACAGAGTTTTACAAATTAGCCGTAGAGCCTACCTACGTTTACCGACGTGACGCTGAATATATGATACATAAATAAATAAAATAGAGAAAATGTTACAAAACGTTTAAATGTCATGAATTTGAAAGTAGAAAATATCGCGTTAGTTGGTCCCTACTAGAAAGTTAATCACAATACTGCATACTGTAGACTATCGCAAATACAACCAACTCACATTTAAAACATAAATAACCGACCCCATAGCATTTCAACAGCTAAAAGACAAACAAGTTTTTCAAAATATTAATAAGTTACAGCTTGGACTAAATAAATAACAGCCAACTCACTTAGCTCTCTGCTCACCGAGGCGAAGACACGCTCCATGAGTCCGGCTTTAATTGCTGGAGAATAAACAGGAAATTATGATTTGAATATTTTATTACGAACAGGATGCATCAGTTGCGTGGTGGTTGTGAGATTAGCTATTGATTGAAAGTGATTTCTATAGTGGGAATAATTGGGTAAGGTGTAACTGAGTTTGCTGCAGGGTTCAGTACTAGATCCTCTCTTATTTTAGGAATTATGTCTTATCTTAGTTACTCTGAAAAGATTTGCGGTGTGTTTGATAACTATTTTGGCATACCATTTCTCGAAGTTTTGAGGAGTGTTCGCATTTCGTTCGTAGTATGTCAAAACCACCTCTAATATCTCATGTTTTGACGGATTACCTCAAAAATTCACATTTCACGGGCCAGTTTTCGTCGTTGCATGAATTCTTAATACTTGAGATTTAAAGAATTCATGAACTGCTGTGCGTTTTTTTTTTAAATTTACACAGAAGTCTGGCATAGTGCGTAACGACTGTCTTTGTATTCATGGTAGCATTCTGAGACTCTTAAGAATATCCTTGAAAGACGGTCAACCGCCTCGTGATAAGATAAACTTTAATAAAACCACAAGACTTTTTACTATCATCCCTTTTTAAACCCTAAAACTTCATCCTCTCAAACTATACAGGCTGCGCACAGGTATGCCCCCGGCCCTATTCCTGAATATTCATATCATGAAGGCTAAACAAATTCGGAATATTAATGCAATGGCCACTCTCGGACACGGCGACATTAGCATTACTGTCAAATACTTTGCATTCGCTTTCGCAATACTGTTGAATACCCATGTTGTATTTATATTCTAAGTAAGCAGAGTGAAGCGTACGGAATAATATTTTGATACTGAAATACCGAATCTATTTGGCACTGAAAGGTTTCGGCCAGTACTGGACCAAAAGCCAAGATGTTAACGTCAAAAGGATGGCTTGATGCATCTTTTGAAAATGCATAAGCATAGATAGTCGGTAATGTTCTCAGTGATGCAGCACAGGTTTGCTCTTTAGGAGAGAAACTGGATTGCAATAGTTATCTCGAGGAAAAAGGGAAAAAGGCGTGAGTTTATGTATGTATGTATGTATCTCGAGGAATCAGGGAAGGTTGGTCGATGTCAAATGGTTTCGAATTTTGGTTCTAGGTAATGCCATTTTCTCACTATGATTTCCGGTCTCATTTGAAAGCAGTGGTGATAAAATAACTTATACAGAGTAAAGCATCTGTCAAGATTAGAACTCACGACCTAATTTGTAAATCAGGACTATGACCACTGCTCTTGGATCACTATCTAAGCTACCTATGATGCTCATAAAATTATTACACACCAAGATTTGTTGTAGTCATGATTAAAAACCTACCCTATTCCACTATTTTTGGTCCAGTAATCTTGTGCGTATGGCCTATAGTCTAGTGCAAATTTTTCACCTAATATAATTGGAAAAACAAATATTAACATTATGAGAATTGAATTGCTGGTCTGCGCTAAAATAAAAGATTATGACATTTTATATTCATTCGATTCATAAATATAATAACTAGCAGCGTTTATCTGCACGAATGAACTGCCACAAAGAGCACAAGTATTTAAATAAATGTTGCCATCAAACTTTATATTTACTTTAAATGTTGCCAGCTCAAAGTTATTTCATAAATGAAATAAATACGAGTCGGATACTCGGATCCGAAAGTTGGGCGGTAATAAAAATGGACGGTGAAGTTCCTTAGTTCGTACGAAAGCTTAATATTATCTTCTATTGTATTATGTTGTACAATATGGCTTAGTATTGATTGATAGATTCAATTTGATTTATATAAAAGCTTTGTGTTTCATTTTGGTTTGCTATCTGAAAGTTATTTTCGTAGATACTGTAAACAGTTCTTCCACACATACAAATTGGTATTGATAAGTTGTACTGCCAGCAAGAAAGTTATTTACTTACAGTATTCATAATATAAACTCATGCCTTCCATCCTTAGGGGTAGAACACAACCTACAGACCCCCATTTGCAATTAAGAGGTTGAAGTTGATTATTTGTCAAACTTTAGCCTGAAAACCTGGAACAACGGCATTAAACAATGGTTTGGCCTCCAAATACCTACTTAATTTAAAAATCTTACTTATATTATAAATGCGAAAGTTAAATAATGATAAATGGATGCTTGTCACTCAATCACGCCAGAACAGCTGAACGGTTCTGGATGAAATTATGCACAGTCTGGAATGCTATTCCATAGGCTACTTTTTATCGAGTTATAATGTTTCCTTGGAATAATGAAAAACATTTTACGTGGGTGACGTAGCTGGCAGAAGCTAGTCGGCGCATAAACTTTGTAAGGAAAACTACCATTCCTCTGCTATGGCCTACCTAGTCAAAAAAACTATCTTTTTAGTCCACATTTTTGTAAAACCTAAAACTTAATTTAATAATTTGTTTATTTGACAAAAAAAAATACAGAATTACAGATGACACTTAACTTAGGATGCAATTGATGAGGTACAAAATACATGATCAATGACCCCCATGCTAGGAAATTCCTGTGTAACTGTGTAATTTAAACTCTCTACCTACTTAAACAGGAGCAGGTACTCTAAACTCATTATGAGGCTTATTTTCTCTTCATTATTTCGTGCGTCGAGCGACATTTTTTCTGCCCCGCCCCGACGTGAATAAAATTCATATTAATTATGACAGTTAATTGAGTTCATAGTTTGTTTGCACGGACTAATTAACTGGTGTGACGCGACAATTTTGTATTTATGTTAATAGTACCTACTGTGTTATTTTAAGTTTCAACACTGTTTTGTTCTGAAATTTATGTTAGTTTGAAGTGGGTTCTAGTGCTCTGTTATAATTGCTGTCGTACAAGGATAGCAAATGCTGTATTTTTTAATCATCTGATCTGTTAGATCGTTATATTAAATCAATTCAAGGGAGGTTGTATTGAAGATCAAACCTTGTTCAGCTTAGTCAATAATGACAATCTTACTTAATTATAGCACTTCACCTTATTGCCATTCTGTCAGTGGTAATAATTCAATTTTCCTCCCTTACTCTAAGTTGTATAGGGTCGCCGTTTCAGGTCGTTTCATTGGTAGCTGTCTCTGTCAATCTCTTTCTATAAATAACATCTTTCACGCAATTCATTTATCGTTTCATCACAAACTAATCTAAGAATACAGATTACTTTGTGACTCAAAACCTTCTTCATGACATTTTCCTCATTCCTCCACATCACACGAATGCTTATCCCATGGTAACGCCAATGCCTAAAACAAAAGTATAATTTTAAAAACTACAAAACCAAAACATAACATTACCCCACCCTCAACTTTAATTCTGAAACTATACGTTTACAAAAGACTTCATAGACCGAAAACGTGGGATAACATTGTTTCAAACCAGCTGTATCATCGTTAACGCCCTTCCAGGTGGTAACAACCTCCTGGCTGGTTACAAACTCCCTGAAGCACCGTTTTTACGCACGTTGGCTATGCTAATCTGTCTTTGTTTCCCTATGCCTGGTAATAATGCTTTACGCCATACATTATGGTGGTGGTACTACAGAGGGTGGTAATTGCACTTTTTAATTATTATATTTAGAAGTAATGTTTTGCCATTATATCTTTTTGGGACCATAGTATTAAACTTTTTTATTTGAATAAAAACACCCTGCCATGCTTGCCATAAGGTTTTTGGCATATATTTAAATTAATATGTTTTTGAAAATTTGTACTCTATTTCTGATGTTTGTCACTCGAAACTTCGTTTGAATTCCATGATGTCCTAAAATTTCTCTTCCTTAACTTTTTGTAAAATCATACAAAAAGTTTTGCTAATAGTAGTAGTATGAGTTTTAGGGAACCATTGGTGGGTTTGTTACCCAGTGAATATGTCAGATGTAATTATTGATTTTGCTAGTGTACTTGAGCAAAATCATTACTGTTAATAATTAGCTGATGATGAAAATAAATTTAAGGCTAACCACTGTTCTTAAAATAATAAAATTGAGGGTAGAATGAATTTTGATCAAATGGAACGGTAGACTTATATATTAAAGAACTTAGACTTGATGGAATTATGTTAAGTAGACAAAGTTAGGTCTAAAGAACCGCTGAAAGTTTCAACATCGACGGCCTTAAACTTGAATATAAAGTATTCAAATAAAGGTTATTGGTATTATTTATTGACCAGTTTTAAACACAAGCATGTTTTTAATGAGGGCCGTATTTTGAAGTAGGGAATACCTAATAGGTTCAAGGTCCCATGACGGACATTTATGGCTTTTGTGATTATCCTCCTCTACTCCCTCCTTACTACCAAAATCATAACATTCAGCCACAACTGTCAAAATCCCATAAAAAACTTTTACCCACGCGAACAGTTGTACACTTTTTCACGACCGCAGTAAACCGTCCCCGCTTCGTTTCAAAAATGCAGGGCGCAATCTGCATAACAGATCAGATGAGCTTTGTCTGCGTCATTTTTGTGCGCTAATTGGCCAGTTCAGCACAGTAATACTATTTGCTGGGTGTATACATGAGCGGTTTGACGTGAAAGATCGTTAGTGGGTTATGTTGGGTTATTGAATGTAAGGGCTGAGCATTTGTTTCAGTTTTGTAACGAGGAAGATATTAAATGTGATTCAGCGATTCCTTACTATGTGATCATGTCATTGTACTGTCTTCCCTTGTGCATATAATAGAGCTATGAAAAATGGACGGCGTAACCAAATAGATTTTTACATAACTGAATAGGCAAAAGAATCAATAGAATTTGGTTATGATTAATCTTCCAAAGCTTTCTTTAATTTCTCTGTACTGGTTAACTGGAATGCACCCAATTACCACTCACCCTGTATGTAGTGCAATAGGTATGGAAACATCATCGAATCTGTTGCCATCAAACGGGCACAAATCCAGAATCAACTCAAATATTCAGAATAGAAAAACCAATAACACTTTCCTCGAGCAGGTAATCTAAATCCAAGACCTAGCTCAGCTGCTAGTCTATTGTGTAACATCTCACCGTGAACTTAGTTGGAGTGAGCTTGAAATTATTCAACCTTGACTCGATGAACTGACAGTTCTATGTTCATTTCATTTAAGTTTTAACGATGGAATTTTTATAGAATAGCACTGCAGTAGCGGCAATATCCACGCCCGACCGCGAGACAGGAAATGACCGCCCACAAGCTTGTGGTCGAGTTTGCACAAAGAGGTACTGAGATGGAACCTGAGCATTCAGACAATTTAGAACAGAGCTCTCTGGCGTAGTCGTACAAGGAGACCCGACCCCAACTAAACTGGGAAGAGTGTTGGACAAAAAAGATGAAGCACTCTAGTAGCAATTGCAACCACATGAGTGAGAACCTCTCTGACAATAAACATGTTGAGCCAGTTTTATATTTAATAATAGCTTCTTCTTTCCAGCGGCTTCGTCCGCGTTAAAAGTGTTTTATCATCCCAAGGGAACATTATACCGGGATAAAAAGTAGCCTTTGTTCTATTCCAGACCATAATCTATCGCCTAGCTAAATTTCATCCAGATCCGTTTAGCCGTTCCATGATTGAGTAACAAATAAAATTCCAACCATCCAAACTTTCGCATTTATAATATTATTAAGTTTTTCACGTAACAAGGGTAAACTTATGAAAATACGTGCTATAAAAATGATATTTTATGCAATATTTTTTAAGTTTTTTATTCATATTTCGCACTATTTTGCATATTTATACAAATATTTCGCAGTGCGTAGTACCTACTTATATTTATACGGGCGACGCGGCCAAAATCTTGTTATCATAAAAAGTATAATTTTAAAAAGAATACGAGTAAAGCGTGCTCCGCTTATAGTTACAAAATTACAGATAAAAACGCGACCCTGCAGTAAAGACGTTGAGTTGTAGGCGGTTTATAATACATTTTATATTTGCCTAAAAAACTCGATATCACGAATTTTTGCGGGAAAAAATATTCATAATATTCCTGGCATTTAGATAGCTGCATAGAAGCTACAACTACGTAATTACGTGCAGACGAATTCTGGAAAAGTCGTGCAATTAAAAGTTATTTATTTATTCATTAACACCATGTCATGGTGGCCATGACCATATTGGCTAAGACGTCACCTCTCGTGTTTGAGGTCGTGGGTTCAAATCCAGGCAAATACCAATGTCACTTTTTGAATGTATTTTCTGAGATTACTTGTATCTTAGACATCGATACCTGGACTTATAGTTATCAAAAGTTTGAAATCGCCAACCTGCATAGTTCTCTGTACCAGAAGAGGTCTTTTGCCCTACAATGGGACAGTAACAGGCGGGCATTAATATAATTCACTCATTGAAATGGTTTTCAGGTAAAACGTAAACTTGTTAGCTTAGGTTGCAATATTTGACTACATTTTGTTAAATGTAGTCAAATATTGCCACACTCAGAGGCTTTTCAAATGGTGTACAGGTAAAACCTAAGCTAACAAAACTTTGTCAAATATTGCCACACTCAGAGGCCCTTCAAATGGTTTACAAGTAAAACCTAAGCTTACAAAATGTAGTCAAATAGTACCACAATCAGAGGCCCTTCTAATGTTTTACAGCTAAAACCTAAGTTAACAAAATGTAGTCAAATATTGACATACTTGGAGGCCCTTCAAATGGTTAACAGGTAAAACCTATACTAAAACAATGTAGTCAAATATTGCCACACTCAGTTACCCTTCTTATGAATACTTTGACTTTGACTTTGACTTCAAATGGTTTACAGGTAAAACCTAAGCTAACAAAATGTAGTCAAATATTGTCAGACTCGGCGGCCCTTCAAATGGTTTACAGGTAAAACCTATACTTAAAAAAATGTAGTCAAATATTGCAACACCCAGATGCCCTTCAAATGGTTTACAGGTAAAATCTAATGATGTCAAATATTGCCACACTCAGAGGCCCTTCAAATGGTTTACAGGTGAGCCTATACTATCAAAATGTAGTCAAATATTGACACACTCAGAGGTCGTTCATATAGTTTATAGGTAAAACCTAAACTATCAAAATGTAGTCAAATATTGCAACAATCAGAGGTCCTTCAAATGGTTTACAAGTAGAATCTAAGCTAACAAAACGTAGTCAAATATTGACACACTCAGATGCCCTTCAAATGGTTTACAAGTAGAATCTAAGCTAACAAAACGTAGTCAAATATTGCCACACTCAGAGGCCCTTCAAATGGTTTACAGGTGAGCCTATACTATCAAAATGTAGTCAAATATTGACACACTCAGAGGTCCTTCAAATGGTTTACAGGAGAGCCTATACTATCAAAATGTAGTCAAATATTGACACACTCAGAGGTCGTTCATATAGTTTATAGGTAAAACCTAAACTATGAAAATGTAGTCAAATATTACCACAATCAGAGGCCCTTCAAATGGTTTACAGGTGAGCCTATACTATCAAAATGTAGTCAAATATTGACACACTCAGAGGTCGTTCATATAGTTTATAGGTAAAACCTAAACTATCAAAATGTAGTCAAATATTGCAACAATCAGAGGTCCTTCAAATGGTTTACAAGTAGAATCTAAGCTAACAAAACGTAGTCAAATATTGACACACTCAGATGCCCTTCAAATGGTTTACAAGTAGAATCTAAGCTAACAAAACGTAGTCAAATATTGACACACTCAGATGCCCTTCAAATGGTTTACAGCTAAAACCTAAGCTAGCTAAATGAAGTCAAATATTGCCACACTTAAAGGCCCTTCAAATGGTTTACAAGTAAAACCTAAGCTTACAAAATGTAGTCAAATATTCTCAGACTTGGCGGCCCTTCAAATGGTTTACAGGTAAAACCTATACTAAAAAAATGTAGTCAAATATTGACACACTCAGAGGTCGTTCATATGGTTTACAGGAAAAACCTAAGCTAATAAAATGTAGTCAAATATTGCCACACTCGGAGGCCCTTCAAATGGTTGACAGGTGAACCTTTACTATCAAAATGTAGTCAAATATTCCCACACTCAGAGACCCAGAGTGAGTGAGTGTGGCAAACACTCAGATGCCCTTCAAATGGTTTACAGGTGAACCTATACTATCAAAGTTTAGTCAAATATTGACACAGTCAGAGGTCGTTCATATAGTTTATAGGTAAAACCTAAACTGAAAAATGTAGTCAAATATTGCCATACTTGGAGGCCCTTCAAATGGTTTACAGGTGAACCTATACTATCAAAATGTAGTCAAATATTGACACACTCAGAGGTCGTTCATATGGTTTACAGGTAAAACCTAAGCTAATAAAATGTAGTCAAATATTGCCACACTCGGAGGCCCTTCAAATGGTTGACAGGTGAACCTATACTATCAAAATGTAGTCAAATATTGCCACACTCAGTGACCCTTCATATGGTTTACAGGTAAAACCTAAGCTAACAAAAGCATACATAGACGCCCTTCAAATGTTTGTATTTTCACATGTGTTCTTGATAAAGCTGAATAGAAAACCAAACTGGTAAAATATTGCAAGTCGTAAAATACCCCGCCATTCTAGTTTTATGTAGATACATGGGGTAAACATGTACAGAACTCTCGTCCTGTTGAAAACATTTTGAACGAATCATTCTGTGTTCTTTTTGATCGATCGGGTATTTGAGTGCTACTTAGAAAGATGTATCTGCTCTTAAAACTTTACAACATAATGATCGAGAGCTCTTTGGTGTATTCTGTACGGTAAGATCAAGAAGATGCAGTGTCTGTTTGTAAGGCAACAAACTGCATTAATAGATACTGCCATTACCATCTCACCAAGCCATCATTAGTGTGATGATCATACTTATATATCTATCTATATATAAATATTTATAAATAATATTATAAATTATGCGAATGTTTGGATGGATGGATGCTTGTAACTCAATCACGCCACAATGGGTGAATGGATGTGGATAAAGTTTGGTACCGAGATAGATTATAATCTGTTAGAGCACGTTAAGTAAACATTTAATTTTCAAACAGTTATCCTCAACCGTATGATATGAAATATTTGCATACACGTTCGGTTTGGATGACAATGCACAGTTAGATAAGTGACATCACTATAAATCCCGCGACGGACTCCCTGACATGGTTAGAATGAAAACGATCGCTGAGTAGAATACGAAAGTTGAAAAAGCTTGTTTTAAAAAACTTATATTTTATCCATTGAGTGTCAATATGTCTTTGTGCGTACCAAGACAAAAAAAGTGTGCACTTGAAACAACAGAACCAAATTCTTCTACATAATTCAGAGAATAAATCGAGTTCTGCTATATCTACCACTAGCGTATGAGCAAGAGACGTACAATATTTATAGGAGCAACTAAATTTCCGATCCCGAGACACGGAGCACGGACCGCTTCCGGGAATTTGTCCTGGACGGTGCAAGGCATAACACTTTACTAACTTCCTCGTCTCTTCAGTATAATCTTGGGTTTGTCCTTTTGATTTTTATTTCTTAAGAAGTTGATGAAAGGCATCTGTGTGTGCTGCGGAGTTTGATGCGCTCCACATGGAAGAAATGATGGCAGATAGGTTAGTACCAAAACTGTGTTTTATTGAGGAAATTAGCTGCGGCAGTTTATTAAGTGATATTTGAAGAACCTGTTCTGAATATCTGGGGTATTTAAAACCACGATTTATAAATTTAATGGCATAACCGTGGTTTTATATTTGCCAAAAATGCCTTAGATAAATTTTGAAGAAGAAGAATCTTTTACAATAATTATACTCGTAAAACAAATTAAGTACCGCGTATGTTTTAACAACCTCTTACTACCAATTCGATTTAAGATCCATACAAAATGCAAATTCATCGAAACATTTATAACAAAACATAGCAAGACAAGACACTTTCCATGCAATACAAAGCTTCCATATAATCCCATTCGTATATAAAAAAAAGAAAATATTCAATCGCACCTCCCTTTGCATGTAATATAGTAGAGGGTCACTCCTCAGTAATTTAGCGGCACACTTGGCGAACTGGTTTGTTTAGCTCTCCCTAAGGAGGCTGCGAAACCTCCCTTAGACTCAGTAATTGATAATGAAGAGGAAGAAGGTTCTGTGCCCGAGGGCTTCCAGATTTGCTGAGAAACGTAATTTTTGTGGTGTTTGTTTCAGTAATAGGGTGCCGCAAGCCGAATATAGGGCAGGGTTTAAGTAAGTCCAAGAAAAATATTCTCGTTTAGTTAGAAAAGATTTTACTTGATAACTCTTGCATTAAAGTACTTTTGCAAGACTGTCATCAGGCTCAAACATTTCTTAAAAAAGTTAAAGTGACATTTTGATTTGACCAGAACTCTTCAGATATTGATGCCAAATAACATTAGTGAAATAGTAAGAATCTTATTGGCGAAATGCCACGCAATTCCCATAACCGACGTGTATGACTAGATGTTTGAACGTAAAAGAAGCATGTAAGGAGCGTAGCAGTTGGCGTTCTGTTGTTTCTGCCTACCACCATGGGAAAGAGACATTTGTTTAAGCATGACGAAATTTGACCTTCTTGTTTTCAAATTTAACTTAATTTATGAAATCATCATCATCATATCAGCCGAAAGACGTCCACTGTTGGACATAGGCCTCCCCCAAGCGTCGCCACATCAGTTTGGCAATTCTTCGGGCTACGTCGGTAACCCTTGATGTATGGAATAAAGAAATAAACACAGACTCTTTTCCAGTTTTAGCCTTTGTTTAAAATCAGACTAATATTCTTGCATAGGTCCACAAACCTATAAAAAAATATTCTAATGAACACAACGCTTAGATCTAAATGTAAAAATAAGTTGAAATAATACCGTATTCACACAAAGAAAACTGAATTTATCATCCAAAAGATTCTCCAACACTACTGTTGGAGAATCTTTTGGATGTTAAATTCAGTTGTCCAAAACCTCTTTCAGAGTAAAACCGATTATATAATCGTAGATCTCATAGTGAAGGCAATCCTACTTATAGTAGAGAGTGAGGCCGGAGAATAAATTGTACCCGACTGAACGCAAGATGGCGCCACTTTCGACATGGATGGTCATGGGAGGTGTGAAAGTTTAGATGTGGCATTTAGAAGGTAAGTTAAGTACGTTGCTATCATACTGGTGAGTTAATAATAATAAAGCCATTATTTCTCACCAATTGCAGGCATGTATTTATAATATATTTGATTTTAACGTAAAAAGAAAACATTCGTAATTAGATTAACATAATGATAAATATTAATTTAATTGATCATTACAATCAATATAATCTTTATTTTCAAATAAATTTAAACAAATCTTCTTACATTAAATTTATTAATATTGTTTTATAAGTTTTACTATTCAAAGTCAAAGTCAAAGTCAAAGTCAAAGTCAAATATATTTATTCAATTAGGCCAATAAACGGCACTTTTGAACGTCACATAAATTAAAATTAAAAATTAAAAGTAATAAAAAATAAATTTAAAAGTAATAAAAAAAAAAAAAAACATAGATAAAAAAAAAATATTATATAATGTATTATATAATGTATTATATATTATTTAATGTATTACTAATAATAATTATTAAATTAATACATAATTCAATTTTAAAATTTATATATAAAAATGAGAAATCGAAATTAATTACAATTAAGTTATTCATCAATTATTAGTAACTTTTACCAATCAATTCGTTTTTAATTATTAAAATAAAATATTATATTATTAAATTTCTATAAATTAGAAATTGAATTAAATCTGAAATTGAATATTCTTAATTATATTGTTTTCTAACTTTATTGAATATTTTATTAAATATTATTTTCAATTTAAATGTCTAATTTAAATCTATATTAATTAGTGAGGTAGCCATTTTTGGGCAACTTCCTCCAACTTTGTTTAAAATATGTTTGTATATTGTTGTATTTTTTCTTATTTTTGATTGGTTGAAGTGTTTTGGTCATATCCCGCGGTGATGCTTATACGTGACGACGGGTGAGTTACATGTCCAGTGTGCTTATTCCGAGTTTTTTAACGTCCTCACTAGTGTTAACGTAAACGATCTCTTATGAAAATGTATACAAAAAAGAGGTTTCTTCTTACCGTCACCAGACGGCGCTTATCCAGTTTCAATACAAATTGACGTTTACGTTAACGCGATTGAGCGTGAGTAAAAACTCGCACTAAGGCCTCTGAACTCAAAATTCTTCCGTATAAAGTCTACAGGTACGTTTTTTGTAAGTTTGGTATGAGATTCAATAATGATCAGGTCTAGTCAGTTGTAATTATTCTAAGTTTCAACGCCAAAAGTAAGATAAGTTTGAAGTTTATTTCGTAAAAAAGGAAGAATGATCAAATGAATTTTACACCTTAGATCATTTGACACAGTTAAGTTATTGCAACTCTGCATTGTCCTAATAAATATTAAGTACTAGCTGTGCCTGCGGCTTCGCTCCCGTCAACTGTCTACCTCACTTACCTACCTACTTACGCCTTACCCACGCTACCTACATACATACATACATACATAAACTCACGCCTTTTTCCCATGGGGGTAGGCAGAAACTACAGAACGCCACCTGCTACGATCCTTACATACTTCTTTTGCTTCACACACATTCATACATCTAGTCATACACACACGCCGGTTATGGGTACTGCGCACTTGGCCTTTCTGAAGAACATCACCTATAAGGTCTATGTATGTCTTTCTAGGGCGTCCCCTCCCGGCGTTTCCATTCACGTCTGCCTTGTAAATACCTTTCGTAAGTCGACTTTCATTCATCCTCTCAACATGGCCAAACCATCTTAACATACCCTTTTCAATTTTAGTCACTACATCTTCTTTTAAACCACAACGTTGTCTTATTACCTCATTCCTCAATCTATCAGTTAAAGTTACACCACACATACTCCGCAAGGAGCGCATTTCTACTGCATTAATCCTACTTTCATGTCTTTTTTGCCATACCCAGCCTTCACTTCCATACATAAGTGTAGGCACCAGCACGCTGTTGTGAACGGCGAGTCGAGCTTCCGGAGACATCGACTTGCTGGTCACAACTGCATGCATAGCACCATTCACTTTATTCCCTGCATTCACTCTCCTTTCCACATCCTCTTCAATCTTTCCATCCCTTGTGAACATACTTCCCAGATATACAAACTCGTTCACTTGCTCCACACTCTTATCATTTATTTTCACTTCACACTTCGATACATCTTCTTCTCTTTCAAACACCATTACCTTAGTCTTGTTCACATTTATACTCATCCCTTTTAACTTAAAAGCTTCATTCATCACAGTCACCATGTCTTGCAACTGTTCTGCTGATGATGCAAGTAGAACTTGATCATCTGCATAGAGAAGGCATTTGACAGACAACTCATTCATCCTCAATCCGCACTCATGCTCTTTCAAAACCTATCAGACAACTATCCATGTCCAAGTTGAACAACCACGGTGACGCTACACAGCCCTGTCTAACACCCCTTGAAATGGAAAACCAGTTCGTAGACGCCCCATTAATCCTAATACAAGCACTGGAATCCCTATATAGAGATTTCAGTGCCCGTACCAAGTGCCAGTCCACACCGTACCCGGATAGCGTCGACCACAGTTCATCCCTCCACACACTGTCATAGGCCTTCTCCAAGTCCACGAAAGCACAGTAGACTTTTTTGTGCTTAGCCAGATGTTTTTCAGCTATGCTCCTCAAGGAGAAGATCTGATCCATACAGCCCATTCCCTCTCTAAATCCTGCTTGCACGTCCCATAATTGTTCATCCGTCACTTTTACCACTCTATTTATTAAAACTTTCGCATATAATTTGCCGACAACACTTAAAAGACTAATGCCGCGGTAGTTTTTACACTCCTGCTGTGAGCCTTTTCCCTTATATAGTGGTACGATTACAGCCTTGCACCAGTCATCCGGCACGCGGCCATATCTCCAACACATTTTAAAGATCCGGCACAACAGGCTCGCTACCACCCCGTCACCGCCCTTCAGCATTTCAGCAGATACTCGGTCATACCCTGCAGCTTTACCAATCTTCATCCCACTCAGTGCTTTTATAATCTCATCCATTCCTATTTCATTCTCATGCTTTTGCTCTTCGTCCGAGTTTGGGTCTTGACAACTTGCCTCTGCCCAGTTACCCACTCCTTGCACACTATCCTGACAACTAAATAAACTTTCAAAATATCCCTTCCAGCGTTCCAAGACCTTACATTCTTCACTCAGTAAGCACCCATCTTCTGCTCTTATTCCATTCATACTCGATGTTTTTGTTACTCCGCGAGCCAATCTTACCTGTTTCCAGAACAGCTTAACATTGGCCCTGAAGTTATCGGAGAACTTCCTGTTATATTTTTCTTCCTTTTCATCCTTCTTCATTTTTACCACCTCTTTGACTTTCGCTTTCATTTGCTTGTACGTTACTTTCACTCTTGCCAGATCATCCGTCACGTTTGTTGCCTGATTCATTCTATTTTGGGCCTTACAGGCTAACACATTAAGCCAAGCCTCTTTCTTCTTCTTCACCACCTCTTTTACTTCATCATCTACCCAAGTATCATTCGTACTACTACCACGTTTCCTCTTCGCTACACCACATAACTTTGCGGCTACGTTCACCATACTACTTTTCACTATTTCCCACACATCCTCTAAACTGAAATCATTCATATCATCAAATATCTTATCCGTCTTCTGTTTTACTTGCCTCTTATATTCCTCCTTTACTTTTAGTTCTTGTAATCTTTCTACTTTTATTCTTTCTAACGCGGTCACAGGAACTTGAACTCGATGACGCCAATGCTTGAACAGACCAGCCACCCGACACATAACCAGATAGTGATCAGTCCCCACATTAGCACCCCGATAGGCTCTTGTATCTGCCTCCTATCTGCAACTTTGCTCTTCAATCTTTCATCTACAATAACAAAATCAATCATACTTCTACTGTCTTGCCTTTCCCACGTATACCTATGGATCTTTCTATGATCAAACATAGTGTTCATTACACACAGGCCCTTCTCTACACATACTTCTAGTAAATTCCTCCCATTCTCATTCACTCTATTGTCCCCGAATGCCCCTAATACTCTTTCGAACCCATTCCTCTTCACACCAACCCAACTATTAAAGTCGCCGAGCATAACAATCTTCTCGTTAGACCTACATTCATTCACTATATCTCCTAGACTTCCCCAGAATTCTTCTCTCTCAGAAAGTGAGCATCCCATATCGGGTGCATACACGCACAAAATAAAAATAGGGTGTAGGCCCACCTTAATTCTCACCCACAGAATCCTAGGGCTCACACAAGCGTAATCTTTTACACAGCTCATCATCCGCTCTGAGAGGATAATCCCCACACCCTGACAGGCCCTCTGTGTCTCTTGAACACCAGACCAGATAGCGGTCAGGGACCCGTGTTTAGACATATCCACTCCCTTTCTTTTTGTCTCATTCACACATAACACATCTATCCTTTTGTCCTTCACTATTTCACATACTTCATCCATCTTATCTATCATCCCTCCCTGCACATTCAGCGTAGCTAAGCGACACTCCGCAGCTCGCTTTTCGCCCCATGAGAACAATTGACGTGGTGTGTGGCGAGCATCACCGCCGTCGCCGAGTAAATTATTTAGCCTCATTTTGTTCCCACGAAGAGCAAGGGAAACTATGTCCACGCTCTACAGAGCCCCGCTTGTAGAGGTAAGGCTGGATAGTGCCTGGGGGCGCCCGGTCCCAGACAGCAGGCACGCTCGCGACTTAGGCTCTCCCCTAGCCATGCAGCTCTCGGCACGGCGACCTTAGCTTGGGGGTGAGATGTTCGCACCGCACAGAAGGAAACAGAAGTGTCCTCTGGCATTTATTCCCTTAGTCGCCTTTTACGACACCCACGGGATGAGATGGGGTGGTGTAATTCTACGGCCCAGACACCACACGGGGCCTACCGTGGGCCCGACAGATAAACAGATAAACAGATAAACAGATAAACAGATAAACAGATAAACAGATAAACAGATAAACAGATAAACAGATAAACAGATAAACAGATAAACAGATAAACAGATAAACAGATAAACAGATAAACAGATAAACAGATAAACAGATAAACAGATAAACAGATAAACAGATAAACAGATAAACAGATAAACAGATAAACAGATAAACAGATAAACAGATAAACAGATAAACAGATAAACAGATAAACAGATAAACAGATAAACAGATAAACAGATAAACAGATAAACAGATAAACAGATAAACAGATAAACAGATAAACAGATAAACAGATAAACAGATAAACAGATAAACAGATAAACAGATAAACAGATAAACAGATAAACAGATAAACAGATAAACAGATAAACAGATAAACAGATAAACAGATAAACAGATAAACAGATAAACAGATAAACAGATAAACAGATAAACAGATAAACAGATAAACAGATAAACAGATAAACAGATAAACAGATAAACAGATAAACAGATAAACAGATAAACAGATAAACAGATAAACAGATAAACAGATAAACAGATAAACAGATAAACAGATAAACAGATAAACATATAAACAGATAAACAGATAAACAGATAAACAGATAAACAGATAAACAGATAAACAGATAAACAGATAAACAGATAAACAGATAAACAGATAAACAGATAAACAGATAAACAGATAAACAGATAAACAGATAAACAGATAAACAGATAAACAGATAAACAGATAAACAGATAAACAGATAAACAGATAAACAGATAAACAGATAAACAGATAAACAGATAAACAGATAAACAGATAAACAGATAAACAGATAAACAGATAAACAGATAAACAGATAAACAGATAAACAGATAAACTTTATATATTGTAATTCTATATTAATTAAATTCTTATAAAATAAATCGGTTTTTTTTGCATCTTCCGCTGCCACCGGACTTAATTGGCGCAGTCGGTAGGATACATCGAGATATATTCGGTACGTGACGCGTCAAGATTTCCCCTAAAATCGGACCGAAGTCCCGCGTGACTTACCGATTCCCGAGTATCCCGAATCTACATCGTGCGGCGCCAGCGGAGGTGAATCCAGACATCGATTCGGCAAGAAAAACTATGTTGTAAGTACTTTGAATCTTTCAAGTCCTTGCTTCCCTATTTTTAATCTAACTTAGATCCTTCCCTATCGTTTACAGATTTTTATTTCTTGCAATTACGCATCTTATAATTTAAATATTGTGTGTTTGATTCAATTTAGTGTTTAATATAGCTTTCAAAATTTTTCACCCAAGAGAATCGCGTAACCCTAGTTTAGGTAGTAGTAGATCGAATAGGCTTAGTATTATAGACGAATCTAGGCAGTTAGGTGAACCAGCACTACTGGACGCAGATATGGCTCAGGGTAAATTAGAAGATATCTTAAAGTCGCTTAGGATTGTGCCCGATTTCGATGGTAACCCTCACGTGTTAACCCGTTTTGTAAACCTCTGTGACCAACTAGTACTAGCATATTTTAATACAGAACCGGGTAATGAGTTAACCAATTTGGCTCTTATAAATGGCATATTGAACAAGGTTACGGGTTCCGCAGCTCGATTGATAAATACTAACGGCATCCCCGAAAATTGGATTGGTATTCGGAGTGCATTAATTAATAACTTCGCTGACCATCGCGACGAGACCGCTTTGTATAACGATTTGTCATTGCAAACCCAGGGGTCCTCAACAGTAGTGTATAATTGGGGGTTCTGGATCACTTGCTCTCGCTTTGCTCGAGCGCGTGATCCAGAACTCCCCAATCATACACTACTAACGCGATCTGCGATATAGTTCTTAATATAGATTGAGTATTGTGTTTCATTCAAAGTGGATCGTGGACAGCTTGATACAGGTTTGTTTTTACCAGTCGGAGCGGTTGTCATGCAAAACGTTCTAATCAACGGCGCGATGTGTACTTCAAGTTTATAAACAATAATATCAAGTTCGACTCGTTGATCAACTTATGTCTCTACATTTTATTACTTGACGAATCGACCTATGATATTCATAGGTAGAACAATGCAGAGTGCATCAATTAGTAGATCAACAATTTACTTGCATAATATGTAGTTCGTTCATTGGTCTAGCGATTTCAATTTTGCGATTGCCGAGCATGAGGCACCCAGTTCGATTTCCAAGTCCAAGTGTTATTTATGTTCTATAAAATAATTCTTAATAGCGAGGTGTTTAGATTTGCGCCCGATAAATTCTATATAATAATATTATTATTTATATTCAATTAAATAATGACAAAATATAAAACATGAAAACAAAATCCAGACCGGAACAAATACTTATTTGTTCCGTGAGGGAATCGAACCCGCGACACTTGACGCATTTAGTAGCTTATAAACTAATATTTACATTGTGATGCAGCGAGTCGAGCTCTTATTCAAAGCGCCAAACGTGTCGTCGAAAATATGGCAAAATTACTGGATCGCTTTTCAGATTGGAAGATTTACGATGATCCTTGGATGCAACATATGGTACACATTTTCCTAAATGTTTTTATTTAAACGTCGTGAAGGGAATAAACTATATGAAAAGCTAGTAAAAATCATAAAAACAAAAATCCAAACAAACCCGAACAAATGTGCATTTGTTCCGTGTGGGAATCGAACCCGCAACACTTTGGCGGACTAGTTGCAGCATCTATTAAACCTACTATTTGCATTGTGATACAGCGAGTCGAGCTCTTAGCCAATGTGTTGTCAAAGATGTGATAAAATATTGGACCACTTTGTCCTATGGTTACACAACTTAATATAGATGTTACATTAGGTAAGGAATTATGTCTTGGAAGATTAGGTAATTATCTACTATTTTAATTAAAATATTAAAAAATAAAATTCTGTTTGTTGTATTTCCCAACATTCAATATTCACCCAGCCTAATTCTGCAATATCATAATACGAATTCTATAACAAATAATAATGTTGAAATCCATTGCCACCCCTTTCCATTACCATTAAAATGAGCAGGATAGCTATATCTAGCACAGTCTTTACAACTTGAGAGCTTAAAGAATAAGGCGACATTTCTGTATACAAGACAAATAACTATCAGAGCTCTAATTTTATTGGTTTCTTGTATTGTTTGTATGTAATCAGCCAGAGTTAATTGACACCTCATTCCTTTTACGATTTTCGTCTCCAGTTGCCTCCAAAAACTCTAATAAGGATAAAGTGCTGCGAAAACACTTTCTTTAACTAGAGTAATAGGAAGCATTCACATTGTGATTTCAATATGAGAAATGAATAAAATAAAAATCTACTTTAAGTGCTCCGGTGATAGAGATGAAATTCTAGTAACAAATATTGTTTTAATTAAATATTCGAAGCAATTTTTGTTGGAAACTAACATATGACTAAGGCTTTAGGATTCAGGTCTATAAAATAAGCATCTGAGATATTATTCCTTTTATTTTTGTCATTGTTGTGCTGAAGTGCATTTCACTGAACAGTGAGTTTAAATTTGTTTGTGGTTGTTCTCAAGTGTTGCTGATACAAAGTATGTGAGTATTATATTTTCTTTTAGGCGATTTTTCAATAGCCAGGTAATTTTTTACTGAAGAATAAATAAGACATTTTTGACATAATTTTCTATACAAAAGCTGTCAAGCTACCATTTTTATTCCTCAGGTAAAACCTAACTGACTATTAAAAAATCGATCCTTAATAATTTTTTCTTCGATTTATACGACGGTTTAATTACATGTATTATGACTGAAGTTACTCAATTAAGTTAAGACAATATATTAGTTTAATATTTTAAAACTACTGTACTTTTAGGTACTGTATTTGTAGTTTCATAATAATATTAATATTTTTACAAACTTTTAACAATTCTTGCTTCGTTGCTCTATCATGCAATAAACATAAGACCTGGGTTCGATTCTTAAGGTTTTTTTTGTCTGATACTGTAAATATATTATTCCCTATTCGATGAGATTTCAAAAAGTTCCTGTAAAAGTAGGGGAGGCCTAACCCCACCTCTTTATCTAACCCTTTGAAGAATACAGATGCTGTTGTTTCATGTTGCTCGAAATGTTGGTAACAAAAATTATTTATTGCATTTTAACAATGATTTCAGGGCGCAGTCGATGAATAATCCTTTTTGGGTTGAAGAAGAGGACTCCACGCCTTCAACTTCTCGAGCAACAAAAGAAAAAATCGGGGGCAGCTCAAAAAAAAAAGCTGTGAAGAGAGATAAAAAAGTGTCTCGGAAGAAGAAGGCTTTGCTTTCTAAAAGCCCTTTCGCTTCAGAATCAGAGTCTGATAGCGACGGGCTTGCAGTTGCTACAACACTAGCTCCAAAAAGAAAACGGATTTCCATCGTTTCAGACTCTGAGGTAAGATTTTTTTCAATTTTTTTAATTTTTAAACATTCAAACGTTAAATTTCCATTTCATTTAGAAACATTCATAAACTATCAGTGTTTTTGCAGTGTGCGATTTCTCCATCAAATTATACTTATTTGCTACTCTACTACTTCAACTACTCGTAGGTCCATGCGTTTAAATATACTTTTCTAAAAGATTATTTATAAGTATTATAAAGGTAGATTAATCGACGTGGTGCCCTTGCGTTTTATTATTTTTATTAAAACTAGCTATCTTATGTATTTCAGGAGGAATCATCTCGACCGCTGGTCCGTGCTGCCACACTGAAGAGCTGCATCAGTCAGCGAGTGGCTGATGGTTATACTTTTCAATCAGACCCGGGCAGGGTTGGAAAGTATTATTTTGAATTAAGAGTTTATAATACAAACGAAGTGGAAAAGCTTGCCCCAAACGAGCGTTGGAAACAATCTCTTGTAACGTTAAAATTATCGACCGATAAAGATAATGTTGTGTGGAAGGCTTTGACACACCTTGTGAATACTGGAAAGGAAGAGTTTAAAGAAATTCAGCCTGTTCTATACAGTAAACCTTAAATTAAATTAAAATTAATTTTATTCAGTTTCTATGCTCTCTTTATGTGCAAGTTTTTTTGTAATTTGCGAATAACTTTAATATAAATTGTTTAACCTTTTTTTATATAAATCTATTTAATCTCTTTTACATATTTTTACAAACTGATTTTATATTAGATACAGTCTTTATAAAGAAATATGAGAACATTTATTTGATTTAGAATAATAATTTTAATACATGTACCTTTTTTTTCAGAGTTTCGATGTAAAATCGAAATTGAAAAATAAGAAATTTAAAAACCCGAAATAAGATATTAAAAACTAAGAAATTTAAAAACCCGAAATAAGATATTAAAAACTAAGAAATTTTAAAATGAGAATTTACCATCTGTTAAATAAAAATTGAATTACTGTTATAAAAAATATAAAGAATAGAATAACTGTAATAAAAATACAAGTACATTTAGTAAAAAAAAGCTTTTTTTGTAAATTTGAGATAAGTTAAATGAACATGTTTTTTTGTAAAGACTGTAATATTTATGTATCAAAATTAACAGCACACAGTAGAACAAATATTCATAAATCTAATCGATTACTCTGCTCTGAATTCGAAAATATTCAAATTATTGCTACTGCGTTTAAAAATAGAATCATAAGTTACAAAGTGAATCCACTTAAATCTAGTGAAGATACAATAATTCCAGAAACGTTTTTAAATCAAATTTCAAAATCTGTATGTGAAGTTATCAATCTTATGATTCAAAAACATAAAGCAATTAAAGTTAATTTTGAATTATTTGTGTCATACAATTTGCCAAAAAATAATGAAAGCTCTATGAAATCTTTCAACACTAAATATATGATAGCAGTTCCGAACACAAATATTTATAATATGTATTTGAAATGCTCTGAAAAATTAATATCTAAATGTTTAGAGTTTGAACTTGCTGAATCTGGTTGGGCTATTAATTGTATAAACCATTTGGAAATAAACATAAATAAGTACAATCCTTTAAGAGCTGGAACATATTTAGAATTGCCTGCGGTTATAAAAAACACAAAGTCATGTTTGAATATACGCAACAATGACAATAATTGTTTTTTGTGGTGTATTATTGCTCATATGTTTCCGAAAAGAGTGAATGCTAATAGAATGAAATCGTACCCACACTATACGTTGCTTTTAAACATAAATGATATGTCTTTTCCACCAAGTTTCACTGATATTAAAATCTTTGAGAAAAATAATCCTTCTATAAGTGTGAATGTTTATGGTCTTGAAGCTAATAATCATGTAACGGGTCCTCTATATTTAACGCGTGAACGAAAGCTTACACATGCCAATTTATTGTACATAACTAAAGATGGTAAAGCACATTTTTGTTTAATAAAAAACTTTAGTCGCCTTGTGCACCGACAATTAACCAAACATAAATCTAAAGTATTTTTATGTGATGAGTGTTTTTTGTATTATGACAATGAATATAAATTATTAAATCACAATTGCGGTAAAATAAAAACAGTTTTGCCCAATGAACATAGCAAATTACAATTTTCAAACATTGAGAGAACCCAGAGAATTCCAATTGTAATATACGGAGATTTTGAAAGTTTGCTTTGCAAATACTCAGACAAAAATAAATCTCTTTTTACTGAATCTGTACAGTCACATCAAGCATCATCGTATGCTTATTATATTTGTTGTAAATCTAAACCTGAATTAAATGATTTTGTTAGTTATAGAGGTCCAAACTGTGCACAAACATTTGTTGAAACCATTACAAATGACGTAGAAAGGTTGTATACAATTTTACAAAATAAACAGCCAATGCTGCCTCTTACTTCTGATGAGTTAAACTCATTTAAAACAGCTCAATTGTGCCACATATGTAAAACCAAGTTTGTACAAAATGATAAAAAAGTTAAAGATCATGATCATTTCACAGGTAAATATAGAGGTCCTGCACACAATGCTTGTAATTTAAATTTGAAACAATGTCAATACATACCTATAATTTTTCATAATCTATCTGGATATGATTGCCATTTATTTATAAAAGAGCTGTCTGATATAATTGGCAAAATTACTTTAATTCCTAAATCAAAAGAAAAGTACATATCGTTTACAAAATTCATACCTATTGATAATAAAAATATAGTTCAGTTGAAATTTATTGATTCGTTTAACTTTTTAAGTACTAGTTTAGATAAATTGGTAAAAACGTTGCACTCGGATGATTTTCTAAACATGCGCTTGTTTTTCAATCATGATCGTTTATTTAATTTAGCGTGTAGAAAAGGCGTATATTGTTATGACTATGTAGACAAATGGGAAAAATATGATGAAACGCAGCTGCCTGAACAGTCAAAATTTTTCAGTAAACTATCGGGAGAAAATATTTCAACTGAAGATTATCAACATGCTTTAAACGTATGGCAAACTTTTAAAATAAAAAATTTGGGAGAGTATACAGACCTTTATTTAAAATGTGATGTACTGTTATTATGCGATATTTTCGAAAAGTTTCGAGAAATGAGTTTACTTTATTATAATTTAGATCCATGCTATTATGTTTCATCACCATCGTTAAGTTGGGATGCTATGCTATTGTACACTAAAGTAGAGCTTGATTTAATATCGGATGTAGAAATGTACCAAATGCTAGAAAATGGAATTCGGGGAGGCCTTGCCCAATGTTCATTAAGATATGCCAAAGCTAATAACAAATATCAATCATCGTATAATAAGGACAAGGCAAGCACATACCTTATTTATCTTGACTGTGTGAATTTATACGGCTTTGCAATGATGCAGAAACTTCCAATGCGTAACTTCCGATTTCTTAGTGATAATGAAATAAATAAGTTCAATATAAATGATGTTAACAAAAACGGTGATGAAGGATACATTTTAGAGGTAGATTTATATTACCCCCCTAACATTCATAATGCTCATTCGGATCTGCCATTTGCTGCCGAAAAATATTCTCCTATGCAAAGCAAGTGTAAAAAGTTAATTGCAAATTTATACAGCAAACATCACTTTGTTATCCATTATGCACATTTACAAGAGTGCTTAGAAAATGGTTTAATATTGCTGAAAATATATAAAATATTATCATTCTATCAAGATAACTTTTTAAAACCTTATATAGTATTAAATACTTCTCTCAGGCAAAAAGCTAAATCTGATTTTGAAAAAGATTTTTTTAAGAAACAAAACAATTCTATTTTTGGGAAAACAATTGAAAACAAACGGAAACAAGTTGATGTTAGGCTCGTAAAATTATGGAAAGATAAGTTAAATACAACCAACAAATTGTTTGGTGCTGAAAGGTATATTAGCGCACCACATTTTAAAGATTTGTCAATTTTATCCGAAAGTTTAGTAGCTATTCAATTAAATAAGACAAAAGTTATATTAGATCGTCCTATTTATATCGGATTTTCTATTCTTGAAATTTCTAAAACACATTTATACAATTTTCATTATTCTGTAATTAAAAAAAAATATGGAAACAATGTAATTTTATGTTATACTGATACTGACAGTTTGCTTTATTTTGTAAAAACTGATGATTTTTATGAGGATATGAAAAACAATATTCGTTATTTTGACACAAGCAATTTTGAGGATAACAATATATATGGGTTACCTAAAGCCAACATGAAAATGCCCGGCTATTTCAAAGACGAATTGGGTGGAGAGATTATTTCAGAATTTGTAGGTTTACGAGCTAAGTTGTATTGTGTACGCACTGAAAATAAAACAATAAAGAAAGCAAAGGGAGTAACAAAGCCAATAACGAAAAAATTGGATATTGAAAAATATAAAAGGGCATTAATGTTTAATGATAACCTACGAGATGATATGTATGTTATAAGATCTAAAAATCATCAACTTTTTACACAAAAATTAAATAAGCTCATACTTAATAGTGATGACGATAAAAGGCAGAGAATTGAGGATTGTTTCAACACTTTACCATGGGGACATTATAGTTCAATACTTTAGTACTCTATTTGTTCTACTGAGCTAAACCTATATCGTAAGATATAAAAGCTACTTAAAATTTTAAATTTATATAAGTATGTAATATGTACATGTCGACGCAAGGCTAACTTAAACTTTAAAAATATCAACTTAAAGTTCATTTTTAACAGTTAAATGTGACTGGATAGGTCAAATTAGTTTAGATTTGATTATTGTAGTCAGTTTGCTACTTTTTAATAAAAAAGCTGTGTTTTGGTTTGCTGTTATAGTAACCGCAAATCATAATGCTGCTTTTTACATTGAAAAGTAACAAAACTGACTACGATAATCAAATCTAAACTAATTTGACCAATCTAGCCACATTTTACTGTTAAAAATGAGCTTTAAGTTAATATTTTTAATGTTTAAGTAAGCCTTGCATCAACATAAATAATCGAATAAAAAATGTAAAAAAATGAATGTAACTATAATCATATAATCAATAAATGTATAATCTATGTTCATAAAATGAATGTAACTATAATCGTATAATCAATAAATGTATAATCTATATTCATTTGTTTTTGTTTTCCCTTTCCGAAAGATTTTACCTCTTATTTATAAACACTGTGCATAGATGATGACATAGTTTTTATTTATATAAGTTTGTCATAACTATATGCAGTGTTTATTAATAAGAAGTTTCATCTGTTCTAATTTATTAGGCGATTAAAACACATTATGTAGAATCAATTTTAATTTATTATAACACATTTAATTAAACAATAACATATGAACTGCATTTAAGGTCTATCTGTAGGTGAACTTAATTTTTAACTAAATTTAAACATTTATTTTGCTTTACCAAGAATACATTCAAATAATAACTAAATTAACTTTTTACAATAATAAAACATTATACATTAGATTTGCTTAACTTTTGCACTATTTTACTTACTAAATGATCAGTTTTGTCAACGATATCGTCATAGTCACTTGTCACTAAATACTGCACATTCACACTCGCATTATCAGTTTCAGTGTCTATTTCTTCCATATCACGGCCATCCAGATCAAAGACCATAATTTTTATTAATTGGTGAACACGTCCTTGCTCCTTACGCATGATAAAAGAAGAGTTTTTAAAAGATTTACTTTTTTTCTTCTTCAATCTTCGTTCCTCTATTTTTTTTTTTCGACTCTCCTCACATGTTTTAGCTGCTACTTCCGCATACCAGCTCTCCCCATCTTGAGCATAGTAAAACGGATTGGTGACAGGGTCTGAGTCTTCTATCGCATTCTGAAAGAATACCAAGAATATTATAACTAAACAGCATGAACTATGGATTTAATGTTTGATTTAAGATAATCTTAATAGTTACATACCGCTAAATTTTGTGGGGCGGTCATATCTACAACGGGGCTGTACGATGGTGAGTGTGACATAATTCTGTAAAAAAAGAGATGCATTACATAATTATTATTATTAGTTTAAATAATTAATTAAATAAATTTAAAAAAAAAATACCTTACCTTGAAAATATAAAATCGTTAACAAAAACGATCTGCTTATGCATAGAACACCAGCTGAGAAGTGATCGCTTATTTTTATAACACATGCAAAAATTATTTGATTTGCGATGAGTAATATGGATCATTACGTAGCTCTTATTTATACATGCCTATCTTGTAAGATGAGACTAGAACCATTCCTGTTGGGACAAGTCTAAAGATAGTCCCCAAATAAAGTATATATGTTTATGTTAGTTAATAATTAAATTAATTGGCAAGATGAAGTTGATCAAACAACCCATATCACTTAACGTTAAAAATATAAATCTTGGTGAGTCTCCTCAAGAGATTAGACATAGCGCTTTGTTGCCAAATACGATTCGTTGTATAATTTGCGGCCCCTCAAATTGTGGTAAAACAAACGTTGTGATCAGTTTGTTACTGCATGAAAATGGGCTCAAATTTCAAAACCTTTACCTTTACTCGAAGACTAATTTTCAACCAAAATATTGTTTTTTACGGGAAGTATTAAGAAGAGTGCCTCAGATAAAATTTTATGAGTTCAATGACGATAAAGATGTCATATCTCCGAGTGAAGCTTTACCAAATTCTGTATTTATATTTGATGATGTTGTATGTGAAAATCAAACAAATATCCGTAATTTTTTCTGTATGGGTAGACATAAGCTAATTGATTGCTTTTATTTATCGCAAACCTATTCAAAAATCCCGAAACAGTTGTTACGCGATAATGCTAACTTTCTTATAATATTTAAACAAGATGATGTGAACTTAAAGCACATCTATGAAGAACATGTCAACTCTGATGTACCGTGGAATCAGTTCAAAGAAATTTGTAAAAGTGTTTGGAGTAACCCTTACAACTTTCTTCTTATTAACAAAGATTCATCATTAAATAATGGAAGGTACAGACAGAATTTTGATTTTTTTTTTAAATTTGAATGAAAGCAAATACATGTACATATAAATGAATTGTATACAAAAACATTGCTAGTGTTAGTCCTCTCTTAGTTGAACACAGTTGTGGTTACATAATATGGAGAAAAATATTAAAATGGAATTAATGAAGTCTGTTGACTCCATAAAAAATAAAATAAAACATGAAAAATCAGGAACATGCAATGAACTTGTCACTTGATAAAATGCTAAAACCTGTGACAGATCCTCTTCAGACTTTAGTTAATTCTAATAGATCTGCAGAAAAAAATAATAAAAATGATAATACAACTCTAAAAAATTTTGGAGGAATCGAATCCGATGAAAATAATGCTAGTTCATCTATAAAGATCAATGACTATTACGATCCAAAAATAAAATCTACCCAATTAGTCGAACAAAATGCTAAAAAGGAATCGATTGATAATTTAGAATTTTCATTAGAAGGTGATGACATCTTTGGTATTTATGATGGTATTAGTATACCGTTTGGAATTAGAAGTGAAAACAATACTTTATTGATGGGTAATTCAACAGTATCATTTTCTAAAATTGATAATTTGAATAACGAAAGTACCATTTTAATTAAAATCGGTGACAAAGCTTACAATTTAACTGCTGGTCTAAAAGAACTTTTACTCCGAAGAAAACCTGATTTAAAGTTAATATCGAGCGAAGATAAACTTGTCTATAAGGATATGTTACATTATACAAATGCGCATAAAAGAGATTTTAATCCTAAAGGTCAAATAAGAGGTGACAAAGGTATAAAATATTGTAAAATAATCAAACACCTATTTTCCGAATCGTCAAACGATGATAAACTTGTTCACACTAAATTTGGAGGAAACTTGCCAAAGTTAAAGAAGTACAAAACCAACACCGACTTGATATATTGGGATGATCCCAATGAATTGGTTGAGAGATTAAAATTATTAGTAGCTTCGAGAGATGCTGGCAATACCAATCATGATAATGAAATTTTATCGATAGTTGAAGAATTAAAAGAAGCTGACATAATTCAATAATAAATAGTGGAGATACTATGGTTTTTATTCAGTATCAATGGTGGGTTCAAGACAAATGTTGATATACTGAATTAAAGATATGAGTAAAGCCGACGTAGTAAACGAAATTCATAAAAATGCAAGGGTAAACTTTCCGCGAAGACATGTTATTATGAAAGATATAGATGATTTATGGCAAGCGGACTTAATTGATATGCAATCAATTTCTAAAGACAATAAAAATTTTCGATTTATTCTTGCTGTTATTGACACATTTTCAAAATATGCATGGATCTTTCCTTTGAAAAGTAAGACCAAAGATGTTGTATGCAATTCTTTCAAGATTTTATTGGAAAAAGGGCGTATGCCTAAAAATCTGCAAACTGATAATGGGGCAGAGTTTTATAATGATAAATTTAAAAAACTTGTGAGATCTTATCATATTAATCATTATTCAACCTTCTCAACAAAAAAAGCTTCAATTGTTGAGCGATTCATCAGAACATTGAAGTCTAAACTTTATAAAGAATTTAGTCTAAAAGGAAGCTATAACTGGATCGATAATACTCTTAATAAAGTTATTTATGAATACAATCACACCTATCATCGCACAATTGATGAAATCCCCGCAAACGTGGACAATACTAATAAAAAACGCATATTACAAAGATATTTTAGGCTGGTAAAAACCGATAGCATAAAAAGCAAGTTTAAAGAGGGTGATTATGTACGCATTAGTAAGTATAAGGGGACATTTGAAAAAGGATATACTCCCAACTGGTCGACAGAAATATTTAAAATTCAAAAAATTCAAAAAACAACTCCTATCACCTATTTAATTGAAGATGCAATCAGGGGCCAGCCCATTCTAGGTGCATTTTATGTACAAGAGCTTCAAAAGACAAAAAATCCTAATGTATATTTGGTTGAAAAAGTTCTTAGAAGGAAAGGAAACCGGGTTTTGGTAAAATGGTTAGGCTTGCCTTCTTCTGAAAACAGTTGGATTGATAAATCGAATATTTATTAAGTGTTCAGTCCAAATGTTTCAGTCTTATGATGGGTATTGAAGAGAGTAGTCTTCTCAATTGGATTATAAATCATTTACCATTTGAGTTACATTTACCGGGATACAATTATTGCGGGCCTGGCACTAAATTAATTAAAAGGCTTGCGCGTGGAGATAAAGGTGTTAATAAATTAGACGAATATTGCAAACAACACGACATTGCCTATCACAAGTCTTCAAACCTAAAGGATCGCCACAAGGCAGATTTAGTTTTGTTAAATATGGCTAAAGAGCGAGCACTTGCCTCAGATGCGACTGTGGGAGAAAAACTGTCAGCACGCTTAGTAAGCAGCGCTATGGCAACAAAAATCAAAACTGGTTTTGGCCTAAAAAAAGATAGCAAAAAGTGTTCTCCCAAAATTAAACCTGAAAAAGCATTAAAAAACAAATTTAAAAATGTTATTAGAAAAACGAAAAGACATATCAAAAAATTAAAACCGAAATGCAAGAAAGTGGCAATAGAATTAGCTATGGCTGCTGCCAGAAAATTAGCTGATGATTCATCCGTTAAACTTCCTCGTGTTATTCCTATACCAAAAACTGGTGGAGTATTGCCTTTGATTCCGATTTTTGCGGGCTTATCTGCGGCGGGAGCTTTAGCAGGCGGTGCAGCCGGTATTGCTAAAACCATAAATGAATTCAAGATGGCAAAAAAATTGTTGATAGAATCGAGGAGACACAATGAAAAAATGGAAGCTCTCTGCATCGGAAAAGGACTACACCTTAAACCACATAAAGGTGGACTCGGAATTTTTGTATCGAAAGAAAAAAACTAAGATATCGGCTACCCAATCGAGCCTTGAGTAATTTAGACATTTTGAAGTATGGAAATAATATTCCCTATTTCAGAGGCGTCTTTATGAGAGATAAGCTCCCTAAATACCCTTTTAAAAAAGAATGCGGTGTTATAAATTTAGATAGCTCTAAAAATCTTGGTTCTCATTGGGTAGCCTATGCAAAATACAATGATTATATTGAATATTTTGATAGTTATGGAAATCTTAAGCCTCCAAAGGAATTTATAAAATACTTGGGATCCAAAGTTCATTATAATTATGATAATATTCAACGTGATCACCCTTATAATTGTGGACATCTTTGTTTAAACTTTTTGAAGAATTTTTGGTGTAGTGGGGGGGGGATAAAATAAACAGGATCTGTCGAAAGAAGTCAGTATAGAAGCATGTCTACTACGTTTACCATCTCTGGACATAAATCTGAATTGGTTTCATACTTTCAACCACCGCTGCATTTGACAGATCAATATGAGTGCGGTTTGATATACTTTTCAGTATTACAATCAACACCAAATATCCCCATTATTAACAGAGGTCTGTCTGTAATCAAAATCGAATGTGATCTTGTTCACGGTTCGTATTGCAACGGATTACCAACTCATTTTATTCACGAATTCGTGTCTGATACTACTCCAGGTCATCAGTGTGTGGAAATACCGCAAAATGTTATTTACTTTCCAGTAAACAAAAATATAATTTCATTAGTATCGGTTAAGATTGTAGATCAATTTGGCCACTGTGTTAACTTTGGAGGGAAACAAATTCAGTTACGTCTTCATTTAAGAAAAACAAAATGATAGTATATTATAAAAACACTCAAGCGAATGAAAAACGACTTAGTTCTTCTGCGATTGCTAAGGTGCAAAGACGCAAGAAAAAAGTTAAGAAATTGACTAAAGTAAATAAAGATTTTCTTAAAGCTCTAGGATTTAAAATATGAATATACTACAGATTGCTGAATTACCGCACTTTGACACTTCGATCGAAAGTTATGAAGTCCATTCATACAATCCCTACAATAGCAGCTTTAGAGAAAACGATGAAATCAGAATTCCCATCCACCAGCAAGACATATACGTGCTACCATCAGCCAGTTCAATTTACATCGAAGGACAAGCGAAGCTCTTCGGTAAAGATGGGAATCCAATCAAGAAAATTGTTGCGTTCACTAACAACCCTGTTATGTTTTTGTTTCAAGACATTAGATACGAAATGAATGGTATTGAAATAGACCGCATAAAAAATTCTGGAATAACGTCAACAATAAAATCATACATCTCATTAAATGAAGCAGAAAATAAAGTTGCAGCCCTATGGGGTTGGTGTTTAGAGGGATTTCAAAGTGATGGGCATTTTAGTGCTGTAATACCACTAAATAAAGTTTTAGGGTTTGCAGAGGATTACAATAAAATAGTGATAAATTGTAAACATGAACTTATACTGAACAGAAGTAACACTAATTTAAATAGCGTTATCCTTACTGATGATGTTGTTAATTTTCAAATAGATGTGCAAAGAGTTCAGTGGAGGGTGCCGCACATAAAAGTATCAGACCGAGAACGGCTGTCACTTTTAAAACATTTAGAAAAAGATAAACCTATTCAGATGGCGTATAGAAATTGGGATTTATATGAGTATCCATTACTACCTAAAACCACAAAGCATTCTTGGTCTATTAAAACTGCTTCACAATTAGAAAAACCCAGATATGTAATTTTTTGTTTACAAACTAATCGAAAAAATAATAAAACTAAAGACAGTTCAGTATTCGATCATTGCGAAGTAACAAACGTTACGCTCTTTTTGAATTCACAATATTATCCATATGAACCTTTAGGTTTAAAGTTTTCTGAGAACAAATATAGTATATTATACGAAATGTTTGTGAAATTTCGTCAGTCGTATTACAACTATCCAGTAGACCCGTTGCTTGACCTAAAGGAATTCAAAGAAAAAGCCCCTCTCTTTATCTTAGACTGCTCAAGACAAAACGATAGCCTGAAAACTGGTCCAGTGGACGTGAGGTTGGAAATTGAATGTTCTACAGCAATACCAGATAAGACGACTGCATATTGTTTGATTATAAACGATCGACTTGTAGAATACAAACCTCTCAGCAACATTGTGCGCAGGTTATCATGATTGCTATTGTGGATATTCAAGGCTTTAAAACAGAAACAAATGAATTTATAATAAAAGAAATCGCTATATTGTATAATAAAACATTACAAATATTTTTAATTAAGCCACCATTTCCATTTTCAAAATTAACGAAGCAAGAAAAAAAACAAGTAAGTTGGATTGAACGTAACAGAAAGATATGCTGGTGTGAAGGATTTGTTCCCTATTCTAATTATCAGAATTTGGTTATAGATATTTTAAGAGATAAATGTATCTACGTTAAGGGTTTAGAAAAAGTGTTGTGGTTAAAGCATATTTTAAGAAATAGTAATTGTAATATATTCAATTTAGAAGATAAAGGATGTTCAAGTTTGATAAGCTTATACGATCAATATAAATATTCTCAAGATTTATATAACTGTATTTATCATGACTCTGTATGTGCTTTAAAAAATGTATTGTGTTTAAATAAGTGGTGCGTTGACAATAAAATTCTAAAATAAATATTTTATTGTTTTTATTTCTGTAGTTAGGTGAAATGCATCTTAGTTTTCTTTCCCCTCCTCCTACTTCTGTCCAGTCTTTATATGTTGCTGACAAAAGCTGGACCATACCATTATACGTTTGTACCTAATTGAATTAGAAAGTCAATAAAACATGTCTCAAAATGAATACAAACCTCGTTATGACATGTATAACACATTTAAAATGCGTGAATTTTCATTTAATTATTACTGGGGGACACTTAATAAAAAGAAAAGATTAGTGATGGAAATGGCTGACGCAGGATTCTTTTATTATGGAAATAGTATAAATGATATTGCAGCATGTTTCTCATGTGGTGGTGTTATTGAAGATTGGGAGATTTATGATGATCCTTGGACGCAACATGCCATACATTTTCCTAAATGTTTTTATTTAAACGCTGTGAAGGGCACAAACTATATTACAAAAAAGTGTTTGGAATACTTACCCTATTAAAGTGTTTATGTATAGGATGTCACATTGCACTTAAAAAGCGAGTCTGGTGAGCATCTTCGCACATTCGTTAATGTTAGCAACAAACAGGTTGATAATGAAAAATGGGAGACTACTAGACACACGCAGGTTTACAGGTGTAAATGTTATAGTAGTGTATGATTGGGGAGTTCTGGATCACGCGCTCGAGCAAAGCGAGAGCAAGTGATCCAGAACCCCCAATTATACACTACTCTCAACCCCACAAGAATTCTATGAACGCTGCCAGAATTTATTCAGTACAATCATGACATACGTCACATTGCATGAAACCGTGGCTACTACAGTTACAGCGAAACGCGACCTTTACAAGAAACTGACCCTACAATGTTACTTACGCGGGTTAAGAGATCCCTTAGGTTCTAGGATCCGTTGCATGCGTCCCGAAACGATGGAAAAGGCTCTCGAGTTCGTTCAGGAAGAGCTTAACACCCTTTATATGCAACAACGCACCGAAGGCGGGTCTAGTAAGAAAGATAATAATCAGCAGCCTTCTAAACCTAATTCCAATTTGCCACTAAATAATTTCATGCAGCAACCTTTTGTAATGGGCATGCCCGGTCCCGCAAAACCACAGATATTCAGCATGCCTGGTCTTCCACGTCCCCAGCAATTCTTTACTCAACCTTACCAAGGTTGGCGGCACAATGCACCCCAACCACAACAACCACGCGGCCCTACTCGGACTCAACAGATGTTCCGAGCACCACCTCCAAATTATAACGCTCAAGGCAATGCCTTTAGACTCCCGAATGTATCACCCATGCAGCCCACTAATTCTAATAACACGCCGCGGCCTATGAGTGGCGTCAGCCACTTTGTGCCTAGACCTTTACCTTCTACTGGACACGACTGGCGTACAGCTGGTAGCCCGCCACCCAGCAACTATTTTAGAACGCGCGAGGTTAATAACTATGACTTTGTATTTGATCCCTATTATGACTTAGCCTGTGCAGCGTATAACCAAGACTACGATGCTTACCAAGAGTACTTAGATTTTTACACTAACTATGGGCTGTATGAAGCCCCAGTCATAGAAGAAATCAAATCAAACGCAGACGAAACCGGTACCGAAAACCGGGAATCGGATGGAAATTTTCCCGAGGCACCGAAATTAGAAAAGCCAAAATAGATGTAAATTTTAACATTCAGAGACAACTCGGGTACATACAAATCCATAACCCACCCTTAAAATTCCTTATAGATACTGGAGCCAACCAGTCGTTTATTTCACCTCAAGCTGTTGAGAAATACTTTTCCAATGTGCCTCTTAACTATAACCCGTTTGAAGTAACCAACGTGCGCACCGTTTATAAAAATAATTATTCAATAACCCTGCCTAGCTTTCCCGAATTTAAAGAAGAAGGCGACATGACCTTATTTATCCTAGATTTCCATAAGTATTTTGATGGCCTCATTGGCTTCGATTTATTGGACTCATGGGGTACTAACATTGACTTAAGAGACAAGAAACTAGTCACCAGAAATACTGAGATACCCATTACCATGTATGACTCTCGCAATGCTAATCTCTATGAAGAAATCATACCAGCTCAAACATCTAAGCTAGTAAGATTACCCATAAATTCCCACGATGGTGAGGTATTTGTTCCTGACCAGATAATTAGTAATTGCTTAATTTCTGATTGCTTGACTACAGTACAAAATAGCAGAGGTTGGGTAGAAGTTTCAAATAGTTCACCAAATGACGTAATCTTTTCCATGGACCGTCCCGTTACTGCCGAACTATTTAACGCACAGAGCGAACCTGTAGAACAACTATCTGACCGAACACAGGAAGTTTTATCGCGTCTCCGAACCGACCACCTAAATCCAGAAGAGTTGGCAAATCTCAGAGCCTTATGCGCACGGTACTCAGATGTATTCTACCTCGAAGGAGAACCTTTAACATTTACGAACAAAATTAAACATAAGATTAAGACGACTGATGAAATCCCTGTCCATGCTAAAAACTACAGATACCCATACATCCATAAACAAGAAGTTAAAGATCAAATTAGTAAAATGCTCGAGCAAAATATAATAAGACCTTCGGATTCTGCGTGGAGCTCTCCCATTTGGGTGGTCCCCAAAAAGGCAGACGCTTCGGGTAAGACCAAGTGGCGCCTTGTGATAGATTTTCGTAAAGTTAACGAAAAAACTATCAATGATAAGTATCCCATTCCGAACATTTCCGACATACTAGATAAGCTAGGCAAATGTCAATACTTCAGCACTCTTGACCTCGCCAGCGGATTTTATCAAGTCGAGTTAGACCCTTCTGATATACACAAAACTGCTTTTAATGTGGAAAATGGGCACTACGAATTTTTAAGGATGCCGATGGGTTTGAAAAACTCTCCGGCAACATTTCAGCGTGTAATGGATAATATCCTAAGAGATCTTCAAGACATTTGCTTAGTGTATTTGGATGACGTCATCCTGTTCAGTACATCCCTGCAAGAGCATGTTATTAATTTAGAAAAGGTTTTCAAAAGATTGAGGGAATCCAACTTCAAGATACAAATGGACAAGTCCGAGTTCTTGAAGCTGGAAACCCAGTTTTTAGGACATGTCGTTTGTAGAGACGGGGTTAAACCAAATCCGGATAAAATCAGTGTTATAAATAATTATCCGTTACCCCAAACCACTACGGAGATTAAACGTTTCCTCGGTCTCATTGGATATTATAGGAAATTCATACCGGATTTCGCACGTATCACAAAACCCATGACCCAATGTCTAAAGAAGGGATCCAAAATAATTTGTGACCAAAATTACATCAGCTGTTTCGAGCATTGTAAGACATTGCTAACAAATGATCCAATTTTGCAATACCCGGACTTCACCAAAGAATTTCTATTGACAACGGATGCCTCAAATGTCGCATTAGGGGCCGTGTTATCGCAAGGTCCGATAGGTTCCGATAAACCCATTGCATACGCTTCCAGAACTCTAAATTCTAGTGAACTTAATTATAGCACCATCGAGAAGGAGCTGTTAGCTATCGTCTGGGCTTGCAAGTACTTCCGACCCTATTTATTTGGCAGAAAATTTAAAATTATTACCGATCATAAGCCTCTGCAATGGGTTATGAGTCTCAAAGAACCTAATTCCAGACTCACGAGATGGCGTCTAAAGCTATCAGAATATGACTTTTCGGTAGTTTATAAGCAAGGCAAACTAAATACTAATGCCGACGCCCTATCTCGCCTAGAAATCCATAGTGAAGAAGTAAGTTCAATAGTTGCAAACCCGTCTGAAAAGAACCAATCAGCTGACGATTCTAGAACAATTACAGCCTCGGAGGCCGCAAACGACTCTAACACTCTAACAGTCCATACAGACGGCGAAAATCCCATTTTAGAAGTCCCCATCACTGAACAACCACTCAACAAATTTACCAAACAGTTAGTACTAACTATAGTAGGCGACATCAAAGGAAGGCCAACCGTCACAAAGCCCTTCGAAACGCACACGCGTACCGCCGTTCAACTTTCAGAGTCCAATTTAGAGGAAGATGTCATCAACGCTATCAAAGAGTATGTTCACCCCAAAATTAAAACGGGCTTGTTAATAAATCCACCATTGGCAATGTACAAAGTTATTCCCATAATCCAAAAAACCTTTAAGAACTCAGCCATGAGCTTAGCGCTAGCAAAAACCGAATTAGAAAATGTTAGAGAGTACTTAAGACAGCAAGAAATAATCAACAAATATCACGACGGTAAAACGAACCATAGAGGCATAAATGAGTGCTACCTAGCCCTGTCTAACAGATACTTTTGGCCTAAAATGAGAGAGCACATTTCCAAATTTATTAATGAATGTACAGTATGCGGCCAGGCTAAATACGACCGCAACCCCATAAAGCAACAGTTTCGTCTTGTTCCTCCACCTAGTAAACCTCTCGAAACCGTCCATCTAGATCTGTTGACTATCCAAAGTGAAAAGTTTCTAACAATTGTAGACGCTTTCTCGAAGTATGCCCAAGCCTATTTCTTAAGAGATGGGACAGCAGTAAGTGTAGTGCAAGCGTTATTAAAATTCTGTACCCACCACGGAGTACCTTACACGGTAGTGACAGACAATGGACCAGAGTTCACCAACCAACTGTTCGCCGAGTTCACAAGGCTACATAAAATCCAACACCATAGAATAGCACCTCACACCCCTAACGAAAATGGAATTGTCGAGCGATTCGACTCAACAATCTTAGAACACCTACGTATTTTGAAAGTACAACAAAAGAATGAATCCGTTTTAAATTTAATAAATTATGCCCTTCTGGCTTAAAATAGCTCCATACATAGCTTGACTAGATGCAGACCAATCGATCTTATTACTGGACATTTCGACCCACGAGACCCACTGGACATAGATCTGACTATCCATTTATTACAACAGTATACAGTTGAACATAAAAACAAAATGACTAATGCTTATAATCTAATTCACGAGTCTAGTATGGCCCAACGTAAAGATTTAATAGATGCACGTAATAAATCTAGAGAGACAGAAAACCAATACTCACCTGAACAACAAATATTCGTGAAAAATCCCTTAGCCTCCCGCCAAAAGATAGTACCTCGCTATACGCACGATACTGTTATGGCTGACCTACCAATACATATATACACCCGCAAAAAACGTGGCCCCATTGCTAAATCAAGATTGAAAAGAGTACCTAAAAGTTCACAATTGTTACAGGACCCTCCTTGTACTTCATCTGCTCCTGAATTCGGCCCTAACACAAGAGATAAAACTTGAAAATCTTGACGATGGCCCCGGTGTATTACCTTTTAAATTAGGCCCCTGTAGTATAGTAACTCACTATCATTCATTTCTACAACATGTTAATCTTCAGGAGTTGCAAGATAAAGTTAATACCGTTCATAACCAATTAAGAGAAATAAGCCCCGACCTTAATAACAGAAGCCTTTCTTTATTCAGGCCCCATATTGAATACTTAGAGGATCAGCTTCAGGCCGTCCTAGACCAATTACAGTCATTTGAAACTACTCGTTCTAAAAGAGGTCTCGTAGATGGACTCGGTTCTGTTGTCAAAAGCATAACCGGTAACCTTGATTATACAGATGCAGTTCATTTCAATAATGCTATAAAATCTCTTCAAGATAATGAAAACAAGTTATTAACAGAATTTAACAGTCACGTGAGCCTGACCAAAACTTGGGTAACTCAACACTCTAAATTACTAGATAACATGGTAGACAATCAGAACAAATTAACAGCCTTAGTTAGAAATGTTAGTGAGAGTTTGGATAAGGGGAATCATGAGTTAGTTCAGTATGCTCATCTAGGACAAACCATTCTAATAGTTAGTGATAACGTTGACCGGGTGTCACGAGAGATATCGAAATTACAGAACGTACTGGCATTTATAAGAACGTCAACGGCACACCATGACGTCATTAGTTTAGATACCATTAGGTCTATCATAAGCAAATTGACTAGGTTATATGGTAGTAATAAGGTATTAGACATAGGAGCTAGAGAATATTATGATGTTATAAAGTTAGGTTCTTATTTTATAGGTAATGAAATAGTTATAGTCTATAAATTCCCGATTATTCTACCCCAGACATATGACCTATACAAGATATCCATAGTTCCTAATAAAAACCATGAAATTCTCGTCCCCCACTCCCAATTCCTAGCAATCCATCCGAAAGATTTCAAGTACATAGAGGCTGAATGCCCGAAGTCCACCAAAGGGTATCTATGTGAAGAGATACACAACGTACTAAGCCGAACATCGCCCGATTGCATTGGAGCCTTCATCACCACGCAGCAGAGACTTCCTGAATGCAAACCAGTCACAACATCTCTTCAAAAACCAGCCTACGAGAAACTCGACGACCGTCATTATACCATCAGCTTCCCGACTCCGACGAAAGTACGCCTATCCTGCGAGCAAGATCTCCATAAGCAACTGCAAGGAAGTTACCTCGCCATACTTCCTCACAACTGTTTTATCCAGACAGCAGAGTTCATCATCTCAAACTCCAATGATCGACTGAAAGGTCAAGCTTTGAAAATAATGGATGTTCCTGGAGAAGATGTACTTAGCCAATGGCACGCCCACTGTTCAATCTCAACTCTATTAACTTGGATGATCTCCACGCTACCAATAAGGAGATCTCGCTGCAGTCACCGATACAGTTCGATACACACTCAGATAGCAGCATCTATCACACCACTATACCAATGTACGTGTTACTATTCAGTGCATGTGCACTAACTGCATACTTCATTTATCGAAGATGTCATCCGAAACAGATTGACCTTAAGAAAGAATCATCTGATGACAAGGAAGATCGACCGCAGATAATCTACTCTATACCAGCAACACAAAGGGATAGAACAGATCATCTCCCAGCGCAATTTACGACCAAGGTCTTCAATAGTCGCTGTTCTTCGGGGGGAGGTGTTACGCAAGCATAGCCGAGGCAAATCGCTATAGTATGCATCGCCCTGATTTCCCACAGCAACAACACTGCGCAATATCTAGAAGCTGACGCTGCACACGTGCCTCGTGTCGCCATGAAGACGACACCGGACGCGAGCGACTCGATTCCGTAATCCATGTGAACATTCTTTGGTCAATCGTCGACTGAATGATACCTATCTTTTAGTTTTAGTTTTAAAATATAATTGTAATTCTATATTAATTAAATTCTTATAAAATAAATCGTTTTTTTTTGCATCTTCCGCTGCCACCGGACTTAATTAACAGATAAACAGATAAACAGATAAACAGATAAACAGATAAACAGATAAACAGATAAACAGATAAACAGATAAACAGATAAACAGATAAACAGATAAACAGATAAACAGATAAACAGATAAACAGATAAACAGATAAACAGATAAACAGATAAACAGATAAACAGATAAACAGATAAACAGATAAACAGATAAACAGATAAACAGATAAACAGATAAACAGATAAACAGATAAACAGATAAACAGATAAACAGATAAACAGATAAACAGATAAACAGATAAACAGATAAACAGATAAACAGATAAACAGATAAACAGATAAACAGATAAACAGATAAACAGATAAACAGATAAACAGATAAACAGATAAACAGATAAACAGATAAACAGATAAACAGATAAACAGATAAACAGATAAACAGATAAACAGATAAACAGATAAACAGATAAACAGATAAACAGATAAACAGATAAACAGATAAACAGATAAACAGATAAACAGATAAACAGATAAACAGATAAACAGATAAACAGATAAACAGATAAACAGATAAACAGATAAACAGATAAACAGATAAACAGATAAACAGATAAACAGATAAACAGATAAACAGATAAACAGATAAACAGATAAACAGATAAACAGATAAACAGATAAACAGATAAACAGATAAACAGATAAACAGATAAACAGATAAACAGATAAACAGATAAACAGATAAACAGATAAACAGATAAACAGATAAACAGATAAACAGATAAACAGATAAACAGATAAACAGATAAACAGATAAACAGATAAACAGATAAACAGATAAACAGATAAACAGATAAACAGATAAACAGATAAACAGATAAACAGATAAACAGATAAACAGATAAACAGATAAACAGATAAACAGATAAACAGATAAACAGATAAACAGATAAACAGATAAACAGATAAACAGATAAACAGATAAACAGATAAACAGATAAACAGATAAACAGATAAACAGATAAACAGATAAACAGATAAACAGATAAACAGATAAACAGATAAACAGATAAACAGATAAACAGATAAACAGATAAACAGATAAACAGATAAACAGATAAACAGATAAACAGATAAACAGATAAACAGATAAACAGATAAACAGATAAACAGATAAACAGATAAACAGATAAACAGATAAACAGATAAACAGATAAACAGATAAACAGATAAACAGATAAACAGATAAACAGATAAACAGATAAACAGATAAACAGATAAACAGATAAACAGATAAACAGATAAACAGATAAACAGATAAACAGATAAACAGATAAACAGATAAACAGATAAACAGATAAACAGATAAACAGATAAACAGATAAACAGATAAACAGATAAACAGATAAACAGATAAACAGATAAACAGATAAACAGATAAACAGATAAACAGATAAACAGATAAACAGATAAACAGATAAACAGATGCACAGATAAACAGACAAAAATTTCAAAAATACTGGAAATGGGTTCTGTAGGTTCTGTAGGCCGTTTTTTGCGTTAATGGTACGCAACCCTTCGTGCGCGAGTCCGACTCGCATTTGGCCGGTTCTTTTTTATATTTTCGATGTACAAAAACGACTTTACTACAGATTTATGATATGTATTGATTGATGATCATTTATTAACTTAATGGTACGTTTGAATATTCCAGATAGAAGAAAAGATGGCTAATAAACGAAAGATATAGAGAGAGAAATTGAAGGAATGAGGAAAAATCTTTGCCCACGGATGGGACAGATCAAACTATTATACATAAACAACCATAACTTTTTAAAATCAAAAAGATTGTCCATTTACAATAAATTGTATTCCCACATCCAAGGTAAACGCGTGCTCACTGGGCAATCTGCGATAGTTCCTGCGAATGCATTTAATCCCAGCTGACAAACGCTCAATGGAAGTCTTATAGATTTAACTCTAGATTATGAATTTATTATGGCACGCGGACTTCGACAAAAGATATGCTAGCTTTTCTAAGCTTGACTTTCATAAATCCCGATTTAAATAATGAAAATTTTAACACGGGATTAAATAGATCCCCTTGAGAAATCGTAATAGGCAACTATGGTCAGCAAAGTCATAGACGGTAATACTCGTGCAATGCTTACGAAAGCAAAATTGGTTGATAATCTCTAGACCAGTGATTTCCAAACTTAACATATAAAGGGAGATGTACGTCCGGGGGGTGAGAGGACAGTACGCCGTCGCCCGCGCATACCACACTGTCCGCGAGAACAAAACTTTGTAAATCAAAAATGATTCTGCTGCCAAATATGATTTCGAAAAGATAGTTAATATAGGTAATTTTCTACACTACACCCCACATTGTAACGTCACGGTTATGTTGCGCCTAAACAACCTCCATTCTTCTTTTCTAATTGTTTACGTTCCCTTTCTTTAAGCATTACCGTATATGACTGTTAGTTACCTAAATACAAACACAAATACAAAAGGGGGCAGCGAACATTTTCATTTTAGGTAGTGGGAAGGCGTGACAAAAAAAAATATGGGGACCTCTGTTCTAGACAAAGTGTTATTCTATCAGCAATGGCGTTCATCGAAATGCAAAACCGTAAGGGATTGATCTCGTGACCTTTCGATAGTGCTTGACTGTTCCATACATTTTTGTAGTTTTACCAATAGATTTCGAGTCGCTTCGTTGATGGAATGTCAGTTTTCTAGAACCTCTTGTCTTGCGATGACGATCTTCAGGTATAACACGTTCTCGTTGTTCCGCACCTCTCAGCAGTTTTTCATTTACAGGTAAAATCTTAATTGTTTGAGTGTATAAAGAACCACCAATTTCACAGACCACTTACACGTTTATATTTTTGGTTTTCCTCATTCCACAAGGAAAAGTTACACGTAAAAGTGTACCAAACGAACATTAAACAAAATATAAAATTCTACGAGAGTAAGAGATAGGCTTTTTGGCACACAAACCTTCAAAATTGACCTCTCTTCGATAATGGGCCGAGGGTTTCTACAGAAATATTCATAAATTATGTAAGGGCCTAGTTGGAATTCATAATGGACGGAACGAGTGGGCCTCTTCAAAATATTTATATACATATATATATATAGCTTTTAAAATATCCAGCGTACTTGCTTTTCTCTCTGAAATATTGCGCAGATATATTCTGGGATGATCCCGGGTGAATTAAATGCAAGGAGGAACTGGTATTAAGGGATCAGAACGTACTTATCATGTTTAATGTAACTCAACGGCTAAATGGTGATATCGTTCGAAGGTTTTTGCGAGTTTGAGTCCCACCTGTTGCTTGGTTCTGATGGAGTACACAAATTAATCGTGGCGCTACATTGAAGAGTTTAATGCTAAAGCCTTGTGTTACAAACATTGTTAGATGAAAAAAGGCATAATGTTGTTGTAGTTCAGAGAGAGATTCACTATATAAAATCGGACGGATCGGAACGAATAATCAATGGGGCCGAAAGGTTCTGGAGTGAAGACTTCGTACCGGAAGGCTTAACGTTAAAAGGCCTTCCACAAATTTGAACGATGACAAATTAAAGGCCGCAGGGATCCGCCGGGTGCGAAAAGTACAAGACTAATTGAAGTGGCGATGCTCTTTAAAGCTCAAAAGCGCTGTTTGAGAGCTATATTTGGCCTCAAAGTTACTGACAGTTGTGTGCCTATATTTAAGTCTCAGAAACTATTAACTTTCCCATGCCTCTATATCCTCGAATTAGCAATATTTGTTAAAACAAACCGTAATCTATTTGCCACACTAACAGAAACCAGAAAGCGAAATACATCATTAAGATCACAATATCAGAATTTACTTCACACAGGCACATTTAAAACTAGTTTATTAAAAAAAAGTGTGATCTGTATGGCTCCTGTTGTCTTTAATAAAATTCCTGATCATATGAAAACCTTGCCATTGATGAAATTTAAAAAATGTTTTACAGAACTACTTGTAGATAAATGTTATTATTCTGTTCAGGATTTCCTAAATGATACATTTTAATAACCTGTTTTTATAACTTATATAATAAGTATTGTATTTGCATGCCAACAAGGCAGAATGTACACGGTTCTTTATTATGTTATTTACGATCCTATTTGTATTTACCTGCATTCAAAGCAAATAAAAGTCTATTCTATTCTATTCTATTCTATTCGGCTCCCCAAACTGTGTGAAATGATGATGTTGTCCTGCTGTAGTAGGTATACCAATATTTCCCAAAAAATATTTCATAAGCTATTTTGCACCCAGCTGACAGACTTCTAATATGATTACATTTTTACATCACTAATCTGTTCACTAGTTCAATATTTAAATATTCGCAATTAGTTCGCCATTATAACCGATTAGAATCCCTCTCCAGCCTAAAAGTTAGTTCGATAACTTTATTTTGACGTGCCGTTTCCTCTCTTGGGTACAAAATGGGGCCTTAAATAGATATGGAGCTCATTACTCATTCATTATGACATTTATTTGAGTTGTGTACGCAGAATCGTGGCTTTTTGTTAAACAGTGAAAATGTTTAAAAGGTATTTTTATTTCTATGCAACGATTATGAGTCGTTTCTTTTGATAACAATTTTATCCACTAACAAGTTTTAGGGCCTATAAACACCAGGACCATCACAATAACAGGTGGTTTTAAATCGGTTGAGGAAAATTTCGAAAATATGGGTCAAATTCTCCCGCGTGGTAGTTTACAATCACAGTGAACCAACAGTGGTAACAATATCGAATGATTATGATATGTTTACACCATTCCATTTGGATTACTGATCACAACTCATTTATATCAATTTATTAGGGTTCAATGCAGCATGTCTTTTTCAATACAAGTCTTTTGCCGTCTTTGACACAATCAACCCATAGTTTATATGGTATCTTCCTATAACGCCAATGCAGTGTTACTATCACAAAGAACTTACATTGACTACCAAAAATACAATTAAAATACAATAAAATTAAAATCTCTTCTGAACATTTTTAAAGCACTTCAGTGCTACTCCTGTGAACTTCATCAGGTCGCAGTGAAATATATTTACCTCATTTGAAATAATATTTATCAATCTTATGGTGCGTGACAAGGCAATTTTTTTCAGGTTAGTTATAGACGATGGCTCCAGTAGCGTTGGCGTGGGACGACGCGCCCCCACAGCTGGGCGGCATGCGGCTAAGGATGATAATGATCACGACTCATATTTACATGCACGTGACCGGTCAATGTGGCGACGCTTGGAGGAGGCCTATGTTCAGCAGTGGACGTCTATCGGCTGATATGATGATGATGATGGTGAAGCCCAAACACGACTAGGATACATTGTTTAATTAAAGAGTTCCAGTGCCTAACTTGTGGTTTCATCATCAGATCAGTTCGAGGTTACCATTTTCATCAGTACCATTAATTTGTATGTATTTGCTTTTCATCATATTTTTTGTTTCTTTCTATCATAGTCGCCTAACTATTCGAGATATCTTATACCCATGAAATACTTAGTAAACAGTTCCAGTGGCCATCTGTGGTCTTCTTCATTAGTCCCTCTTCACCAAATGATACTTTCTGAGTGCAAATGCTTGCCATGTTATTGAAAATACCAAAACTACTATAATGTTTGTCTGCCTTTAATGTTTGAGGAGTTCCCTTGATTTACATGGGATGTTATCATCAGATTCGGATTTATGATAATAGATTGGTGGTAGATTGGTGACAATTGGATCATTCCAAGAGAAAACTTAAAAAAAATATTTAAACATCCGAATTAAAAAGGAGGAGGTCCGTAGGCAGTCAGTTAAAAAAGAATGCCTCATCATTCCCTTGAAGTAATCTCTCTCACCGACGTATGCTAAAGGCACACTTTTGCCAAAAAGGTAAAGGCTTACCTCATCTGTTTTATGTCACAATTGAACCTCAGTAACAGATTACGTTCAACACATCTATTTAGCATTTGACACGAACCAAATTGATTCGATCCGCGCGAGCAGAACCTGACACATTTGATGTGACAAGAGATTATTGAACTGAAGTTTTATTTTATTGGATGAGATTGAAAAAGTAAAGGATTGGAACAGTGATTGCATGCATTGATTTATTGTAATTTTATTGTAACTACTTTTAGTAAGTGAGGTTTTTGCAGCACTGGAGCAATAGCTAGTAGCCCAGTAGAAATCAACATTAAAATCGCAAAGTTTTATGAAGTTCTGGATTTTTAGTATCCTATATGGGCCAGTTAGGTTAATGTTCATCTAAATCAGAACTACGTACATCGTGCTTTGCGCTTTTACCCTTTTGTGTCGATTTTTCAGTAAAAATCGACAAAAATTAAATACTAGGGCAGTAATTATAATTATTTCTAAAAGACACTGAAAGGTAAGCCTAGTTAATCATAATTAATTTTTCCCTAGTCATTGCTGGTACGGTGCCTCTCACACACATTTCAAGTAGGCAATCTTTTCACAAAAAATATCTTTCTTTCAAAAAATTCCTTCGAAAGACGTATACTGCTGAACAAAGATGCTAAGCAACGCCACATCGACTAGACCAAAGGGTCTAGACAAGTGAATTTCATGATATTTTGGCATTTTGACCATCGCTATCACAACAAAATAGAACGGCGCGCCGCCGCTTACGTACTTTGTGCCATCACTGACATCGAATGACCCTTGACTAGAATATACCAAGTGCTACCGAAATGTCACGTCATTAGTTCCTTACTTATTATCATTTCGATAATCACTTGCCATCAGATGAGATAGTGGCCAATAACGAGCCAATAATTAAACAAAAAAAACACTATCGTTTATAGAATGACCCTTTATTAGCACTTAATAAGCTCTGTGCTTTTGCGAAGAATTTTATAAAATGAAAATCATTTCCTGATCTGACATACCTACTGAACCATACCGTAGAAATACTTCACAATTTTTCCTGCTTTTTTCCACCATTCACTCCTCGATTGAGGCGACAGACGCTGCTATCCACTTAAGCCTAATGAATTTTTCGCATAATACGGCATTCAGTGCCACCGGGATTATTCTATTCATCACGACTTACAAGAGGTGAGAGAATCCAGTAATGGACTAGGTATACAGCGGTGTAATAGTTTCATCTTTGGTTTCTGTGATGTCAAGTAAAATGTTGCATATTCTTGGATTTTTTTTAGATTAACTGGACTGATATGCCATTTTAAGTGTGTTGTAACCTTCCATATCCTGCAGCGCGTTTAGCATGTTTTAACTTATAGTAAATATATATTCCAAAGCATAATGTTCTTCGAATATAACACGCCGGTTTGAGCTAGAGGTGTACGTATATTATACTAATACTTGCTTCTGTCCGCGTTTTCGCCCGTGTAAAAATTGTTTTATCATCCCAAGGAAATAAAAACTATCATCTTTCCTTCCCAGGGTCTCAAACTATATCCATGCCAAATTTCATCGAAATCGGTTCTGTAGATCCAGAGATTACCCCCTACAACCTCACAAACTTACAAAATTTACCTCTTTATAATATTAGTCACCATCGTCATCATCATGATAGTCATCAAGTGTAGATTATAAATGTGACAGTTTGGATAGATCTGTGTTTGTTACTCAATCACACTAGAACGGCTGAACGGATCTGGATGAAATTTGGCACATATATAGATTATAGTCTGGAATATTATACAGATCATAGGCTACTCTTTATCCCGGTATAAGGTTCCCTATGGATTATGAAACACTTTTCACTCGGGCGAAGCCGCTGGCAGAAGCTAGTGTAGAATAACTTGTTATAACAAGGGACTTCAACACAACTGACGATGTGTTAAGATTTTTGCCCGATTGCTGATGATGCCCAGCATTAGCCTGTTCCCATCAATTGGGCAAAAATTCAAACTCAGAGCTTCTGTTAGGAAACTCCTAATGGTCAAATGGGATAACACGTTGCCCAAATTATTAATTTAACCTACCAAGCGCTAATTCTTAGCATGATGCCCTTAGACCAACGAGGCTGCCCCAAATATTTAAAGAGAATTACAAAATACTTTCAGCCGACAACACAAAATCCGTTATTTCAGTTAATCATACCCTGCACGAGAATCTTTTCTCACCCAATCAGCGCACACCCATCCATCACACCGCACAGCAGTCCATGTTAATGCACGAAATACGAGTATAACCCGGAATGTTCGCGAGCGTCGTGCGATATTTCACCAGGATTGCAGCGCGCGACCAATTGACGGCCGTGATATATGGCAGCAGAGCCAGTGGGGTACGACCCTTATGGTATAATTTAAATTTTTGAGTTTGGAATTCAAATCTTATGTGGAGGGAAGGCAAATTTCAGGTCGGCAGAGCGTCTGTTTATAAGAATGTGAATAGCGAAAGGATGATATTGATGTGTGTAATTTACTGATTCACACCTCATCGCCTGAGCCGAGAGATGCCCACTGTTGGACATAGGCCTCCCCCAGGCGTCGCCATATTGACCGATCTCGTCTCGGTGGTCTCGCATCCAGTGGATTCCCGCAACCTTAACCAGGTCATAGGTCCACCTAGTGGAAGGCCTTCCAACGCATCGTCTTCCGGTTCGCGGTCGCCATTTAGGAACTTTTCGGCCCCTTCGGCCATCCGTACTGCGAGCAATGTGCCCTGCCCACTGCCACTCAAATACATTTAAAACTGAATTCAACAAAAAAAGTAACACGAACAAATAATGTGCTCATGTTCAAGCGCATATAAACAAGGGAGAGGGAATGGGTCTCAATGCGCATAAATTCATCCACATCGATGTAAATGGGAAGTGTCCAGAATGCTGTCAGCTGAGCACGTTGAATAACAACGATTGTGATACTGATTATGTGAAATGATGTCTAACTATCAAGATTTTCTCGGCAAGAGCCCGATTCAAACAGTAAAATGCTCATAACTTTTGAACGGCTGAACAGATTTTCATCAAACATATCTAAGAACACTCTCGATAAAGTCACTTTTCAAATAAAAAAAATAACGAAATCAAAATTGGTTTATCTGTTTAGGACGGCCACAGACAAATACACAAACACACAGGGTACACACATCCAAATTATATCACCCCTCTTTTTTCATCGGGGATTAAAATATAATAATAATATAAGTCTGAGGCGGTTATCTATGATACTCGCATTCCCCAGTATGCTTACTGTATTCTTTTAGTGGTGATTTTCGTATTTTCAAGAGTTTAGTCTAAAAGTGCTCAAGCCAATAAGAGATCATCTAAACCAAAATTATTCACCTGTCCACGCCAGTAGGTAAATGTTATTTATTAACAAACATTTCTAATTTTAAATTCGAACACAACTCAAGAACGTACATCACTTAAAAACATTCATCAATTAACAGCCAGCATCTACCAAACACCGGACGAACTGAAGAACTTTAAAAAGGCAAAAGGCAGTTGAATTTCAAAAGCCTTCAATTCTGATTATTATCTGCATAGCTGAAGAAAAGACTCGATTCTCCACGCCTCGGTTCAAATCAAGCGGAGACGCGCTCCTTTCATACCTCTTTGTTAGAGCCGCATTGTCGTGGAGAGCTGGAATACGGGGCAGGATTGATTTTTGTACCTATTGCTGTGGTTCCTCTGGGAGAATTTATTTTGGATTATAGGACGTGTGTTGATTATGAAGAGCTTTGATCGAATTCCTCTGTGGTCTTGTAATTGCAAGTGTTCCAGCTGAGCATGAAATCCTGCAATCGATAACCGTGTTGAGTAAGGTTGTATTGGGTTTTTCCATTTGTAATTTTGCTGTAGCAGTCTACATTTTGGTCCGTTTAGGATCAACCCTTAATGCTACTTAAAAATAAGAAGCGAAAATGTTAATATACTAGTCGTACAGTCAAGCAAGTGAAAAAATTCGTTTAAAATCTTCAAAACATTAAAATGCACCACACTGTTATTGTTCTAGTCCATTTCTCCGTTTCCTCTCTCAGCATATGTCCAGAAGGACATACTATGCTGAGGGTCATGGTGCATTTATGACGTTTTAAATCATGTAAAAACTGTGGCAGTACGGGCAAAGGGTCGTGCTATTTTGACCATTATGTTAATTGCAGTAGCGTAAATTGAGTTAAATATATTTTTTGGTAAAGCAGAAATTATTTTTGGAATTAACTGTTAGATTTATGTCTGTGGTCCTGACCTTATTGTATTAAAATGTCTGTAGAAAAATTCGCCTATAATGGGTTCATGAAGCCACTTGCTTGACTATACACTACTGCTCTACCCTTAGGGGAATACAGAAATTGTGTTAAGTTAATCAAATTACTGATATTTTAATCCAATTTGGTCAGTCTACTTTTGTGTTTATACAAGTTTAAGTTGGTACAAATGCAGCTTGTAGACATTTCGATTTACGCAAACTTGCATCCTATTAAGAAGAAAACACTGCACTTATAATACTTTGAATATTTCCTAAGAAAACAGTGTAGACTCCAACGTACCGCAATAATAAGAAAAACGTACAAGCCCAGCACTTCTTCAAGTTAATACCATCCAACTTAAACTAACAGTTTAATTCACGACTACAACATAATTTTATTCTTTGCCCACTTATTCTTAGGGCATTTTAACTCTGAGTTTATTCTGCGGCTCCTTCGTTTTATACCTACGTTCCGTGAAACTGGCACTTCTGCTCATTTAACTCATAACTCGACTGGAGACTGCAGAACAGTATCTATTGCGCGTTCATTATGAGAGGCAAGGAGAGATTCAGATGAAGTGCCGGCAATGGATGGTGTTATGCTAGATATGATTGTTATAACCCGTGATGGGAGTTGAAGAAAAGTTGAAAGGAATTGTGCAGTACTTTAAATTGCATCTCTCGTTGAATAAACGCGCTTTATTTGGAATGCTCACTGAGCGTGGATGGAAGTTAAATTTGTGGAAAGTTGAGTCTGTGGTGACAATGCAATGGTTTTTTTCTTATGCAGATGGGGGCGCTCTGTTATTTCCGCTTGAGTTTAATGATGGTTTATATACTAAGAGAAGTGATTTAATTTTTTGCTTATATTTAATTTGCCTTGTTAGTTAGGACGTACGTGCGGATTAAATCTTGCTACTGAATTTTAAAACAGTTATTCTCAACTGACTGAGCTGAAATTTTGCAAAAACTTTTGGTTTGGATGCTAAAAAGCTACTTTCTTTTTTTTATTGACAATTTTTCTTAATGCCTTACGTTTGTAGCTTTAAGTAGAAAAATATGACCTACTATACTCTAATTTTAGATCTAAGGCAAATTAACAACTGTAACAAAACAAAATGCATCAAAAAACAAAGCTGAATTTTATTTGTTTATGTGTTGATACTTAAAAACAACTAAGCGGAATTTAATGCAACTTTTACGTTATAATAAAGACTTTTAAAGGTTATATAATTGAATCATCAGCCTGTTTATAGGGTGTCATCATAATCATCATTATGAAGGAAATAATAGTTAGAAACTGTTTATTTTGTACATAAAAGCTTTCCTATGTTGCTGAAAAATATTGGCTCATTTGATAAAGCTGTTAAAATTAAAGTTGACCATTAATCATTTATTTAGTTTTTATGTTCAGTAGGGGTAGGTACATAAGGGGACTAAATACAAAAAGGCTTCTTTACCAATCAAATATTTGGGTTAAGCGCTGACCAAACATTTCCGGGTTTCCCGTCCCGACGGAAAACGGCAGGGACGAAGAAAACTTGGTTACATACGATTTGTACGAATTCGTTCACACATCTCCGTAACACAATATCCGGATCATTCATACAAATCGTATGTAACCGATATTCCGTGTTTTATCAGGGATGGGCACCCGGAAATGTGTGAACAGCGCTTAAATATAATAAAAATAGTCTGCTTCTCAACTATATCACACTCCAAGTTAAATAGAGCCACTTGAAGACATTTTCTAATAAAATTGTCTAAAAGTACATTTAGCGGCCATCCCGGGGGATCGGCTCGGCCCTTTCTGCTGGGACGCGGGACCCGGGACAATACGCCGGGAATTGACTTCGGGATTCGAGACAACTCGACCATTATCCGTTCTGTGGTGTGGCGTAAAACACAAGTGGAGTGTGGGTGAAATTGGAAAGGAGGAAAGTTCAAAAGAGTTGGACAAAACTATGGTAGAAAATTTATTTCATTTCTTAACACTTTTATAATTATGAGGGTTGCATTTGGCCACGTCTATTTGAGACTTGATAATAGTTACAGACTAGCAACTAAAGATAGTCGCTTGTCTTTAACTAGCTTAGCCAAAAGTTGTTCTGTACTTATTGAATCATTTTGATTTGCAGTAAAAATCTGCGGCAGAATATTCTGTTTTCTTGAAAATTATGAGCAGGAACTATTGACTAATGCCTCAAAAACAGATTCCCATTGCATTGTTTAAATCATTCTTCATAAATGGATGTATTATTATTTAAGAGAAGTAAGGTAAAAACTTGCCGGTTACTGTAAGTGGCTAAGCCACATGATCTTATTTTGCATATATATTTGAATGACCTAATAAAAAATAACATTGATGTAAATTTTATTGCCATAGCTTTAAAACTTATATCATTCACAGTGAAATCTTTTTCACCGCCTGCGCTTATAATTTGGACCACTATAAAATATAGAATTGTATTGGTGGTGCGAGGCGCTTTGTGTCCGTACAATGCTGCGGCGTATTAGCTCTCTCCCTACCCTCGTATTACACCTGCGCAATCACACACATTCGGTATTACTGCCGGTCTATAGTAGCTGTTTAGGGGATTATTATGGCGAAGAAAAGAAAGAAGTTTTGTTGGATGTAATAGTTGGGCTTTTTATCGCAATGTAAGTATTACCTTCCCTGTTTTATAAATTTCTTCAATAGAGAAGTTGAATGAATTTTTTTTTTCCGTCAGGTAGATTAATAAAAAATATTGGGCACCTATTTTTAATTCTGAGAGAATCTAGACTAGACAATCCAATTCCATTTAAACAAAAAAATTACGTTGATACAGTGCGTTGAAATATCGTGTGACATCACGGTGTGCTACACTTTACACAGAAAAAGTGACGTCACAAGCCCCCACTCCTGAACTTTGATGAGCTTTGTGAAGGAAAACATCGAAGGAAACCGGCATGTCCTGGAACCAAAAATTCGAAGACATGTGACATCCACCAACACGCACTCCAATTCCCTCTCACAGAGAGGAGGCCTGTGTCCCAGCAGTGGGAACATTAATAGGCTGATGATGTGTGGTATTCAGGTAACAAATATAAACGAAGTACTTATAGCAAATTCTTATTACCTTTATGAAATAGTGTAGTTGACAAAACACACAATTTATTCCGTCAGTTAGATAACCTAAAAATATTGGACACGTATTTATTCTTTTGCCACGTAAACAAAAAAATATGATGAACAAGTGCGTTGAAATATGGTGTGACATCACGTTGTGCTACACTTTATACTGACAAAGTGACGTCACTCCTGAAATTTGATGCGCTTTATCGTTTTTTTTTTTTATACGTAGTAGGCTTGCGTTTGACCACTATCTCACCTGATGGTAAGCGATGATGTGGTCGACGATGGAGCACGCTTGCCTAGAAGTAACCTATTCACTCTTGACTTAAAGACTCCCAGGTTGTAGCTATCGGGAAACACAGACTCAGTCAGGGAATTCCACTCTTTTGCTGTTCGTATAATAAAAGTGTTCCCAAAACGTTTGGTGCGTATGGGTGGGATGTCCACCATGTATCGATGACGCATCGCCGTACGTCTTGTAGTCCGATGATGGTACGGGCTAGGAGGAATCAGTTCATGCAATGCCAACGCACACTCCCCGAAATGTAACCGATAAAAAACCGACAGGCTGGCAACTCGGCGCCGATGTTCAAGGCTCTGGAGCCTAGATTCGACCAGTATCTCATTGCCGATAAGCCTCTTGGCCCGTTTTTACATCGACTCGAGTGCATCCAGCTGGTATTTGGCAGATCCGTCCCAGAAATGAGAACAGTACTCCATGCATGATCTAACTTGCGCTTGATACAAGTTAAGCAACTACTCTGGGGTGAAGTACCGTCTCACCTTCGCAAGAATCCCCAACTTTTTGGCAGCCAGCTGAGCTTTTGCCTCAATGAATGGACCAAAATTAAGGGTCGATGTCAACGTAACGCCAAGAAGCTCAAGTCGGTCCGTTATCGGCACGGTCACATCTCGGAAAGAAGGAGCCGGGTGGAACTGGCTCCTTTTGGAAGTGTCAGTATAAATTAAATCAACAGAAGATCTTTGGGGATTATCTGTAAAAGTATGTAAATCAATCATTGAAACTATTGCACCCTATTTAGCTTTCATTTTTAACACGAGTGTCGATCAAGGAATTTTCCCGGATCTCATGAAACACAGTAAAGTAGTTCCATTGTTTAAATCCGGGGATATCAAGGAAGCCAATAATTATAGGCCAGTTTCGATTCTGCCGGTTCTCAGTAAAGTCTTCGAAAAGTTAATGCTCAACCAATTGTTGCGTCATTTTAACAAACATTCCATCTTTCATGATCAACAATACGGTTTCACCAAAGGGCGTTGCACATCTGACGCTGGCGTCACCCTAATAAAGAACATCTTTAACGCCTGGGAAGAAGCACAAGACGCCATTGGAATCTTTTGCGACCTCTCGAAAGCGTTCGATTGCGTTAACCATGAGACACTATTGTTAAAACTCGAGCACTATGGGATTAGGCATACGGCCCTTGAATTACTTAGATCATATTTGAAAGCCAGACAACTTAAAGTTCAGGTAAACGGCGTAAACTCACTATGGTCTGAAATGACAATGGGCGTTCCTCAAGGCTCTATATTGGGTCCATTCCTCTTTTTAGCTTACATTAACGATTTGCCCCAATTATTACAAAATCAACCGAAGATCGTGTTATTTGTTGATGACACATCTTTGATATTTAAAATAGATCGACGATCACAAAATCTTGATGATGTGAATAAGTCTATTCATCAGTTCCAAACTTGGTTCACGGCAAACAATTTGGTACTAAATGAAAAAAAAACCAAATGTATTAGATTCACATTGCCGAATGTTAGAAGTAGCGAATGTGACATCATATTGAATGGAGAAAAGCTGGACTATGTAAATCAAACAGTTTTCCTAGGAATCACTCTAGATGACAAATTACAATGGGGGCCTCACATAACATCTCTGGCAGGACGGCTGAGCTCAGCCGCTTATGCTGTTAGAAAGATAAGACAGCTAACGGATGTAGAAACCGCGCGTTTGGTCTATTTTAGTTACTTTCACAGCATTATGTCATACGGTATTTTACTGTGGGGTCGGGCGGCTGACATTGAATCAATATTTATATTGCAAAAGAGAGCTGTCAGAGCCATATATAAGTTAAGTCACCGAGAATCTCTTAGGGAGCTATTTAAAAAGATTAATATTATGACAGTTTCTTGCCAATTCATTTATGAAAATATTATGTATGTAAGGAAAAATTTAAATCTCTTTAGTAAAGTTAGTGATAGACACAATTGTAATACCAGAAATAAAGATAAGTTAGATCAACCATCATATAGATTAGCTAAAGTACACACATCTTTCATGGGGTACTGTGTTAAATTCTATAACAAAATACCTTGTGAGATATTAAAGTTAAATGAAAGAAAATTTAAAACAATAGTTAAAAGCACACTTTGTAAACAAGCATATTACAAATTAGATGATTATATTCAAGATAAGAATGCTTGGAAACATGCTGGTCCTGCTCCATAGGCCTATCTTTGGTGTGGACAAAATCAAAATGGTTAATTTGTATTATATTCATAATTATAGTAACGCTTTATTTTTATTTTTCTTCTTTTTTTGTTTAAAAAAATTGACTCGCACACTGTTCTGTTGTTGTTTAATTAGGTAATGTACCTATGTTTGCACTATTTGTAAGTACGTGAGGACCATGTTCCTATTTATCAAGTAAAGGAATTTACCTGTTAATGCTTGTAATTCTCTCATACCTATATGTAGTATAGTAGTGCTGGGTACATCGTCCTCACGTGTACGAATTTATTAATGTATGTACCTATATAAATATTGTATAAAACTTTTTTTTAAAAGAGTAAGTATGGAGTTTCTTGTGCGTTCTTCTCCATAACAACCTACATTTCCGAATGCACGGTAGAATCAATTTTTATTAAATGTAAATTTTAACGTTCAAAAGTGCCACATAATGGCCTACTTGAAATAAACACATTTGACTTTGACTTTGACTTTTTTAGCGGAAAAAAGACACGCCTGGGTCTTAGCAGCATTGAAACTGACCAGATTGGCATCGCCCCATTCGGAGACTGCCTTCAAGGACAGATTCAAGCGCCAACCATCGCTTCTCGCAGAGGCCGGACCTGAGGCCCAGTAGCGCGCGCGTCGGAGACGTATCTCTCAGCAACAGTGTTGTAAATTATTACACAATTGATAAATAAAAAAATACGGGTCCAATATTATTTGATAATCTCACTGATGGACTAAATATAATTATCATTTTTCTACCTATCCCTTTTCAAACAGTACATATATAATGATCATTATTTGAAAGAGACGAACCTACGGTATCACTAGAGCCCAATTTAAAAATAATTCCGCTGCCCATCGTATTTCAATAATCCCTAAAGCTCAATAAATCCGTAATATTAAATTCGTAAGTATCAATAAACCTGATCATGGGCCTACATAAATTGTGTCTATTTACTATCAAGCGCTTCCGTCCGTGTTGTCATTCTGAGCAGACGTGTTACCAATTTTATTTAAAATATTGCCGCAAAATTAAAGTTCAGTTATCCTAAAGTGGTTCTTATATTAAAGTCAATACACACGCACTTAGTATAATCAGTGTAGCAAAAGTGAAAGGCGAGCTCGACTTTGGAGAACGCAGAGTGCCTGTGCGAGGAGTGCCGTGGCCGTAATTGCCGTCTCTGTCCCGCCGCGCTCGACCGACGATCGGCGTAGGCGACAGCAACCCGGCCCACGTGCTACGAGCTACGAACAATCAGCGAACGACTGCAGTCGCCTACTAGTGCTACGCGCTAGATTCTAAAGATAAACCTGCGTATGTTCCATTACATAATTGCCGAGGAGTTGTTTTACAACAACTGCAGCTACTTTTGGCAGTACTGCGAGACAACAACAATATACCAACTGAGATCGTGCGCGCCTGGTACCTGAGCTAAACAGCTTGGTATACTCCTGCAAGGACACCGCCCGATAAAAGCGCGCGCAGTGTTGCAAGAAATCGAGTCCTCCAGCGAGCGGGACGAGAGGTGTTTGCGCTATCCATCCTTGTCAGCCGCACGTGAGTCACTACCACCTGATTCCGCCCACTACACAGATTGTTACAAGCGCCTAACGAACAACACTGAGCAACGTGCACCAACACTATTTTGTAACGTTTTAGGCGTCAGGAGTATAATTTGTTCTTTAATATGAAGAAGCGGACGTCACCCAAAAGTGGTAAAGAACCCTTGCCCCACCACAGTTCCGAACCCGATTTAACATCACCAAATTCGGTTCAAACACTGGACAGAATCACTGTGCGGCAAAAGCGTAAACAAACTGATGACCTGAAATCTCTTCGTGAAGACATTATGTCTTCTATTGCAACTTTGAGAAAGGAACAGCATGATAAATTCACTATGATGCAAAGCAATCTAGACCAAATAAAATCCCAAAATGTAGAATTGCAAGCGACGGTTGAATTTTTGAGTAACAAATATGATGATCTGATGGTAAAATTGGCGCAAATAGAGAATGAAAAGAAGTGCACATTTGAGTACATTAGATCTCTAGAGGAAAAAGTCGAGAACATGGAACGAAATTTAAAGTCCTCTAGCCTGGAAATTCGCAATGTGCCTAAAGTTGCAAATGAGTCTAAAGATGACCTCATAAATATTGTTAAGCATCTAGGTATCGCTGTGAACACCGAAATACATGCAAGCGAACTCAGAGATGTTTTTCGTCTCAGTAGCAACAAAAAACCCCAAACTGATGGGCATATAACCGCCGAGTTTACTTCCATCATAACGAAGAATAAACTCCTTACAAGCATTAAGAAGTACAACCGTGACCACAAAACCAACCGGCTTAACAGCTCGCATATTAAAATGGCGGGAAATGCTCCCATTTTCATATCAGAGAGTCTCACCACTAAAGCCAGGAAGCTGTTCTATCAGGCAAGAGAATTTACAAAGCTGAACGCTTATGCATATCATTGGACATCGCATGGCAAAGTCTACATAAAAAAGGAGGACGGAGCGCCGGCAAAGAGAATAACACAGGACTCTGACTTTGAAGGTCTAAAGCAGCAAGAAAAATGACTAGAGTCACTATTTCATACACAACAACGAATCACAGCTGAAAAACAGATGCTTTGCCTGAAAATTGCTTGCCTTACAAACTTTTCTATATATAACTTAGTTTCAAGATTTTGTTTGCTGTTTGTATTTTTTTTTATGTTTTTTTGCGTGCTTGCTTATACACTTAAGTCCAAATACACTACTCGTACATCTCTATCCACACAATACACACAATCATTGCACAGGACATCAAATACTAATCACAGTGTACCCAATTCATTATACCAGTACTTTAACAAATACATCTACATTTATTTTGCTATACTTTCTGCATCACAGTCATTACTACCAGGTAATAACTCTGCCTATTCCAATTTATTGTTTGAGTTGTTTAATGTCGTTGCCATTGACGTCACTACTATTGCATTAAATCATAATTAAAATTCGATCGAAATATTAATATAAATATAACAGAAGAAGTAGATACAGCTAACCCAATTGAATGCATATCGCTTAGTGACACCAGTCTTTGCCCGAAATTGTTTGATTATAATCTCCAAACTCACGATGCATTAGCAATATTAAGTGTTAACATTAGAAGTATTAACTGCAATTTCGACCTTTTGGTGGCCTTTATTTCCGCCCTAAATATGCGTATTGATATAATTGTTTTGTCTGAGTGTTGGACAAATTTGAACATCCCACCTCCAGATATGGATGATTACAGAAAATATTGGACCAAAACTAGCTTAAACCAAAACGATGGTGTAGTAGTATATGTGCACAGTGATATCGTGGCGTGTGTCCACGAGCCCAATATTACTGAAGGAAATTGCTTAATTGTCACTATTAAGGCAGAATACACAATCATTTGCTCGTATAGGCCACCAAGTTTTAAAAATCCAAATCATTATTTGGAATCACTTGATGGTATTCTATGTAAAACCCCAACAAAAAATGTAATTCTCACCGGAGACATAAATATTGACATTTTACCTGAGAATCTATCTAGTGTAACCCAAGATTACCTAAACCTAATGGCCATGCATGGACTACTACCAGGCATAGATAGACCAACACGAGTCAAGACATGTATCGATCATTTCATGATTAAATGCTCGTATATTTGGAAAACAGCAGTTTTTGAGCAGCCTATAACAGACCACTCTCCGATACTTTTATATATCAACAACTCTAAAATACAAAAAAAGGTTGAAGTGCACAATAAAGTAATGATCGATTACAGTATGATAAATAACACACTTAATGATGAATCCTGGGACAGTCTATATAAAGTAATCGATACTAATATTGCTTCTGAAATAATAACGTCAAGACTTTTAAACATCATTACGGATAATACCAGTACTGTAAGAAAACCTAAAAGATATAGGCCCCTAAAACCTTGGATAACAAAAGGAATAGTTAAATGCATAAAAAAAAGGGATAGGTTACACAAAGTCGCAGTGAAGACTTTGGACAATATACTTCTTCAAAATAAGTATAAAAAATATAGAAATATGTGCAATTTAATAATAAAAAAATTAAAAAAACAATACTACGAAGAAAGGCTAAACAAAAACAAAGGAAACATAAAAAAAACCTGGGAAGTCATAAAAGAAGTTTGTGACATGAAGAAAAATAAAGAACCTGTTATGGAATTATTGGATGTTGACAACACTCCAACTGAGTCTCTGGATAAAGTTAATAAATATTTTACTGGAGTTGGAGAAGTATTGGCAAATGAACTACTGACTAAGCTAAATAAAACTGAGCAAGATCTATCACGTGAAGCGGCTAGTGATACCTCACCGACAAATTCAATATCATTTATGCCTACGGATCCTTTCGAGGTGAGGGGCATTATCCTAGGACTAAGATCACATAGTGCACCTGGGTGGGATAAAATTACTACTGAAATTTTGAAACAGAACATTGTTTCTCTTACACCGCCCATCACATACATGTGCAACCTTAGTCTAGCAACTGGCACATTTCCGTCTTTATTTAAAAAAGCTGTTGTTTGTCCTATATTTAAATCTGGGAACAAGAATGAGCCTAGTAACTATCGCCCTATCTCTCTTCTATCAACGTTATCAAAGATTCTAGAAAAAATCGTTAACAAGAGAGTTATGAAATATCTAGAGAAGAACAAGCTGCTTAGTGACTTTCAATTCGGGTTTAGAGAAAGAAAATCAACCGAGGATGCAGTTTTGGCACTGACTTCAACTCTGGTATCTTATCTGGATGGGGGGAACAAGTGTTTGGGGGTCTTTTTAGACCTCCAAAAGGCGTTTGATACCGTATCCGTTAAGATACTAATAGCACGTTTGGAGGGCGTTGGTATAAGGGGGGTTGCCCTGGACTGGTTTAAAGATTATTTAACCGATAGATCTCAACGAGTTAGAGTTGCCGGCTATGAAAGCTCTGAATCAACATGCAAATACGGTGTTCCCCAGGGTAGCACGCTAGGACCCACATTGTTCCTCATTTACATTAACAATCTATGCAAGATAGCTGCTACCCTGCCATACTTGGACCTCCTAATGTTCGCTGATGACACAGTGCTGATCTTCCATGCTCAAACCTGGGACATGGTATTTGAACGGGCTGAGACAGGCTTAGCAAAGGTGACCTCCTGGTTGGAAAACAGTCTCCTGTCATTAAACACCAGTAAGACAAAATATGTATGCTTCAGCAAAACATCTGTAGGCAAACCTGCTGCCTCGCACACCATCAAAATACATACCTTCCCGTGCAACAGAAGAGATACTCGAACCAGCTGTGATTGTTCGACGCTTTCACGAGTCGCCTCTATTAAGTATTTGGGTGTCACGCTGGATGACCAACTTACCTGGACTATGCATCTCATGTTGACAATAGCTAGAATCAGAAAACTAGTATATATCTTCAAAAACTTGCGCACAGTTGCAAATAGAACTCTACTTGTACAAACTTACCGAGCTTTGTGCGAATGCATTATCAGGTACTGCGTTTGCGCATGGGGCGGTGCGGCAAAAACTCATATGATTGGAGTGGAGCGGGCACAGCGTATGGTGCTGAAAGTACTTTTATACCTACCGTATCGACATCCCACATCTTCAGTCTATGAACTAGCTGGAGTATTGTCTGTGAGAAAGATATTCACCTACGAAGTACTACGAAGATACCACAAGCAAGTTGTTCCTAACCTACCAAAATCAGAAAAGCGCGTGGAAAGATGCCCTGTTCCACGTACTAAAACAACATTTGCTAGAAGACACTATGCTTATCTTGCTCCGCATACCTATAATAAATTAACTAAAGTCCAGAGGGTAAGCAAATTGAATAACAATAAATTTAAATTAATTCTATATACCTGGCTAAAGTCAATGGACTATACTGATGTAGAAAACCTCATAAAAACATAACCCATCCTGCATAGCAAATGCACACACACATTTACACAACCAAACATACACAAACACATACATATACACACCCAAACATACACAAACACACACACATACACACACATCAGCACGTTTATTAACTATTCCAACATTTTTATTTATTCTGTCTGATATAATATTACTGTCACTTTATTACGGGGAAGACACTAGCACCTGCAACACAGTTTTACTAGCGCAGGTGCTAGGGAATCCTTTAATCTAAATTGTATCCATTATGTCAATAAAGAATTATTATTATTATTATTATTATTATTAATAATGTGCGAGTTCTGCGACCTTCACACCGATCCCCTGGCCCATATAAAAAGTATATCTAAGAGATTGTGTAATCAATCTAACATATTAATTAGTAATAGATCAGAACTAGAGTAGTCTTAACAGCCCCGACTTACGTGTCGTAGGTCGTGGGATCGAACCCGGACAGGCACTTTACTTTGTGTAAATTATTTCATCACCATTGCTTCTAAAACGGTGAAGGAAAACATCTTGAGGAAACCGGCATGTCCTCAAACAAATAATTCAAAGACATGTGACATCCACCAACACGCACTGGGCCTGTGTGGTGGATTAAGGGCCATTCCCTCTCTCACTCTCATACTCGGAGTAGAAGCCTGGACTCTGGATTTTTGCCCGATTTGATGCCAATAGGTATTATTATTTAAATGATTGGGTTCCTTTGTTAATAAGGCATCCTTATAGTTTCGCGATGTCCGTTTGTCCGTCCGTCCGCACGTTAGCTCAGAGACTCTTTGTACTAGAAACTAAATAAGCTAAATCATAATATGCTAAATTAGCATGGATATACATGTTAATCACGCTGACAAAGTGGTAAAATAAAACCATAAATAATATTTTTTCTATGGTACCTACTGTACACGTAAAGTGAGGATGTTTTTTTCTCGTATATCCCATGGTGTGGGATATCATTGAATAGGCCATTCAAAAATATTACGGGTCTGTGAAAACCATTCTTCGATTCAGGGATCCGTTTGCGTGAAATAAGCTTTAAATGGGAAATTTGTGTTGAAGTCAAGTGTCCCCACCAACTTAATGCCAACTAAAGGGTGGCTTTTGTTTATCTGGTATAATCCAAGATATAAAGGTTAAAAAAAACGACGAAGTGCTTCGAGAAAAGATAGGTAGTGCTCTTGCGCTTCGCTTGGCTCGTCTTGGCGAGGGCACTACCGTGCCTCCAGATTATTATTCATGGGCTCGCCCTTGCTTCTTGGGACTGAGACATTGGAGAAACGTGTGTGTGTGTACCTACTATCGGTGCATCTCTACCTAACCTTTCGTTGAATGTAGGCGTGATATTCTGTTGTTGTAGATCAGAAAGTGATTACTTCAGACTGGGGCTATCGACTACCAAATGAAGTAGAAAAAGCTAATAAACGATTAGCCTCGGGTGACCGATCAATATAACCTAAATTAAATATTTACTTATAAATACTTGTTTTAAGTCTCTAGACTTTCATCAAAGTCACTTTGAAACTTCTTGATTCAGAATAATGTTATTCTTACCAACAAAGTACTTCATAATAAGTCATTAAATAATATCGCAAACATGAAAATAGGTTTTTTTTAGTTTGTTTGTTGGGGACATTTTCCATCTAAATTATCAACCTATTTACAAGCCCTAGCGCCACTTGTAGACATGGTTCTAAGGTTTGATCCTCAAGTCAGGTACCCCACATTTTACTATTAGTATATTCTTAACTCACATACTAGCTGATCAGATCAGGGCAATTGCAGGACTCACAGTGACCACTGCCCTGAAAAGAGCCGAAGACAGTGTGGCTTGGAACCAGCTCTTCAGTGACTCCGTCTAGACTTTTCAAGACGGGCTTTCAGAAATGAAGACAACGAACAAGAAGAGAATTCCTTATAAGTGAACTCTGAATTTGTATTAAAATATGTATAATGTTCTCTTCTACGTAGTATATATTCCTACATATCTAAGTGGAGACTGGGTGTGTACTTACTAACTACCTCAATACCTCTGTCTACGCCTTCAAAGAACACTGGCGAGATAAAATTCCTGCGACCATTATCTCCAGTGTCACCTTAACAAAGTCAAATTTAGTTATGATCTATCACCGAAACAAGTCCATTAAACCGCGACGTGTCATCACTACAGATTCTTCCCGAACTATGGCAGATGTGTTTCTAGGGAATATAATTTTAAACATCAAATTACGACTTTAGACTCCATTGATGATTTTGAGGCACCTCTGAGACTCGTTTAGTTTTATTCAAAGAATTTGCTAGCGGTGTCAGTTTGTCACGTTTATTACATTATTCTTATGATTTATTATAGTCGTGGGAATTCTGTGGTTTCGGAAAGAGAATTGGTGGATTCATTTTTCATTAATTTATTCATAACTTGCTTTTGAATTTCGAAGAACGTGTCAAACCCTACTTTCATGCCAAACTTTGGCTGAATACTCAAAATGGGTCAAGTACTGAACTTCTGTATTTATTTAACATGAAGGATCAGCGGCAGCTAAGAATCTTCGTCATTTAAGTATTACCTGTGATAAATATAGAACAGTAGTTATGAAATTGCCGCTCTGCAGTACTGGCAATTTCAAATCAAAAGTATTTTTTGTTTGGCTGGGAATTCTAATTTCAAATTAACTTTATTTCAAATGGAATTCTTATTCAAAGTTAGTCTTTTGTTTATTGTTTAGCGTTATGTTTTCATCGCATTTGAGTCTTTTTTGTCATCATGGTTACGTTAGAAATTCAAGTAATTATTGACTACAAAAGATCGCACCAAATGTTATTGTTTTGCCCGCTTCCGTCCTGGAAATTTCGACCTAAAACATGAACCCCGTGCTTGTTCGAAAACTTTAGTCGACAATGACGAATTAAAGGCGATTGTGGAAGCCGAGCATAAACAATCTACGGTTGAATTAGCAAACGATAAATTTTACCTGTGTGTAATACTTATTAGCTCACATATTCCCTATTACTGAGCATGAGGTCCCGGCTTTGATTTCTGGGTCAGTGTTATTGGCTTTTCTATCAAGAATTTCTCAGTAGCAGCCCGGAATCTCTCTAATTTCTCAGTAACTGGCAAAATGCGAGTGTACTATAACATGTGCACCTCTGCCCAACCCTTCGGGGACACAGGCGTGATGTTATGTAATACTGTTAGTTTAGATTACCATGTTTGTAAATCCCGTAGGGCTAGCTAAAGGTGTTACATACGTATTCTTATACGGTTCGTCAATATTTGTGTTGTCCTAATGTAAGAATATTGTGGTCAGAATAAATAGACCTTCTTTATTTTCCTTCCTGGCAAGGAAGGATTCATTAGTTTGCCCAAGGGATTAATACATACAAATTTCTGTGTAGGTGGTAGGTATTATGTTCAGTAATCACTTAATCAGTATTTAATGAGTAGGCTAAATGAAAGGTTCCTACGACTGTCGAACAGTACCTAATAGATTTATTTTAATGTAATAGATTACTAGATAGACTGCAGAGCTAGTACAAAGCAAACCGTTGAGTCCAAGGACATTGGGTAGAAAAATAATAATACACAGTTAATAAAAGAAACAAATTACAAAATATGCCAAAACTGAACAAAAACGATAAAGAATACTTCACAAAACACCAACAAAGAAGAGGTGCTACTTGTATTGTTATATCTTTCTGTTTTTTATTTGGTTATGCTTTGCTGCAATAGAGTTTGGACTCTTGACAAAGGGACATTATATCAGCGATATATAACGTTTGTCAAAACAAGTTAATTAAAAAAAACAAACAACCCAACGCGGGATACATATTCGCGTGCTATCTGACTAAAACCAGATGTATCCTCCGACTGCACAGCATGATTTACTTCTTGTTTACGTCTTTTTAGTTCGATTCATAAGCAGTCCGGTTTTAGATTTTTTGAATTAACTTTTTCTATTCATAACATTTTAGTTTAGGTTTGGAAGACAAAAAAATATTTGGCCCCCAAAATATGGCACCGAAAAGCCGCCATTTTTCATTTTCCACGCGGTACATTTGCACTTTGGCTAACTAGTTCTATATTCAAGTCATATCCTCTATTTGTATCAATAAAGTTAATATTTATATCAAATTAATATTTGTTATATATCGATATTCATCCAGTGTTATTTACCGTTGTTACGGCAACTGATGCGATTGGAGTGGTAGTGTCCATTAAAAGATTTAGAATATAAGCCTAAGCCCTCTTGTTTTTATGGGAATCGTAAATGAAACAAATTAATGTAAAAACAGAATATATTTAAATCATCATCACATTTTCGCATAGAAAGATAAAACGCTACTTCACAGGGAGTTCTCCCATGATATACATAGACTTCAGTCTGAGTACAGTCAATAACAATATATTTATACTTTAATGTTTTTATAACTTTTATTATTGCTTCATTTAACTATTTGCTACGTATTTTATACTTTATCTTACGAGTAAAATAGTGCACATATTTAATTACAAACAATTTTTACTTGCGATCAAAATATTTTTTTTGTCATGTCCAGGGCAGAATTTAGATGCAAATTACATAATTTAAATTAATTTGACAGGCTTGAATGAAACATTCTTAATTTATTATGGTTAGATAGTACTTTAAATGTTTACTTCGATCGCATCGTATTTTATCGTTGAATTTATAAACATTTAATGCAATGCTCTTCAAATAAGAATTTTATTGAAATATTATATATATATTTAATATTGTTATTGACTTCACCCGCATTGCGAATAAAAATAGATCAACAAAAACGTTAATATTGTTTAATTCACTAATACTTATTGCAATATTTACACCTCAACGTAACGTAGATTCTTTTAATAAAGGGAACTGTTTAAAGGAAAAAAGATATTGGCGAATAGGATACCGTCTACTTTGCAAGTACCTACTAAAATGTTCTATTAAGCCCGACTTTGGATAACATTTTCATTATTTATAAATATCCCTCTATCTATATTACAGATAGTCTATAGACAAAACGTCTTATACAATATCATTAAATTATTAAAGTTTTTAATTAACAATATGATAAAACGATTAAATACATGGATTCTTATAAGGAACCCTGTTGTTTTTATGTACAATTTTACAATTTATTATTTAAATAGATTACAATAGACAGACATCTAATATTATTGTTTCGTTATTTATGAGTATTGCTTAAACAAATTTACATTGAGCCGAAAGACACAAGACTTTATTTGAGCAACTTAAAATTACTTTATATTTTGTTCTAATCTTCACGCGTGAGTATAATTTTACGAAGAGATCAATTTGCAAAATATATACAAGTTTGGTTTCAGGATAATCTAGGCAAAGTTTTTGAAGGACACAAACCCATCTAAGTAATTTTACTGAAAAACTCTAAAGAACTTGTAACTTATAACTATATATCAATTATAATAAAAAATAAGAACAACGAAACCAGTTCTCAAAATAATGTTATTGGTATCACACTAAATAACAATAAGGTGGCTGAAGTCTAGAATATTTTTGTTGATTACAATTAATTTAATAAATTAACTTATTTGAGTATTATAGCAGATACCTACTTAAGTATTCATGACTTAGAACTGATCAAATATAATATTAATTAAAACTTAAACTTTTGGACTAGGGATTACGAATAATATTAACAGCGTATTGAATCGCAAATTCAGATATATTTACTTTATAGCACGAACGTTTCATTTAATACTGAAAATATTGCCGTTCAATTAAATTGAGCAAATTGATTCGAGTTTATAATAAGAAGATATCAAAGCCTTATTTTTTTTTTGAATTCGTCTAAAAAAATCATAAGAATAATCGAAAATCAGACGTAATGGAATAAATAAAAGACCCTTCTGATGAAAAGTGTCACTTTATTAATGAAGGTGTCGTTATAGCGATTGGTAAAATAAAAAAAAATGGAATTGTCAAGTGCTATAGAAATATCAATTTGACCATCGCTCTTTTCCATCGCTTTCTGAATTACACTTAATCTAGAGCCTGTTGTTGTCTTAAGGGCCTTTCACGGCTTTAGCTTGCTTTTAAAACGGTTACATTTTAAAAGCATACTTCTTGGTAACGGTTAGGTTAAAAGATTTGAAAAAAAAAATCGTATTGATTCATGTACCTACATCATTTGTGAAACATGGTTTTTCGGGTAACTAATAGTTTTGCTTTAAAAATATATTAATAACACAAAATTTTTTCGCTACTTTTGACTACTCTTCTAAAACGACTTGGATGTTTAAAAACATTTTTACACAAAAAAAAATTATGGCTAGAATTTTTTCATATCCGAAATAACATATGTTAATCAAAGAATATTTTTCTTACAAAACTGTCCAAAAGGAGGTTCAAAATTGATATTCTGGGTCCAAGTGGGCGCACGGCCAGTACTGTGCCTTAATAACGTCAAAATTTGCGGTAAGAATTCTAATAAATGATTTCTTTGGTTTCAGTAAATAAACAAGTTATATTATTTAGTGAGACTTGAAACATACTTTCTTGGAAGATCATCGATTGCCACATTTATTTCTATACTGTTTTATAATATTTTAGTCTACAAATAATGAGCTAGTTATAACCTACAAAACAATATTTGATATGATATAAAATGTGTTATATATTTTGAACAATAAAGTAATGATCGGGCAATGCTTTTGAAATCGTTTCTATTTGGTTTTCTTTTTCTTCTATTTTTATTCACAGACATGTTATGTAGTTTAGCTGACTGTGAAGGTCAGACATATCTTTGATTTGAAGCTCATCCGATGGATGAGTGACGTACATGACTGGTCGATGTAGCAACGCTTGGTCAGTGTACGACTTTTGGCTGAAGATTTGTCTAAGCTATGAACTTTTCTTTTTTTGTCTAGAAACTTAGCGTATAATAAAACATTTTGCTCTCTCATTACTTTTTTGCTACAATTTTCAAATATTTTTTCACATAAATTTTTTGGCAAGTTATTTACATACTACCTTGTCAAATCTCGCAGTGCATTGTCTTTCTTTGACATTGTCATTCGTACAGCTAAGATTATCTAATTTATTAATATAATAATATCTATTAAAACTAAATAACTAGGAAGAGTGAGAATATGGGAGAAACGCGTGGACGGAAAAAAGGCAAGAGAAAATTAATTTATAAATAGAAAATATAAAAGAGAAATAGTATTGAGTATGAGATTAATAAATATGTTAAATAGTTTATATAAGGTTATTTTATAAAAAGTAAGCAACGCTTTGAGCAAGGTGAAAATAATGACGTAAAGAGGTGAAAATAAGGACGTATTTTGTACACTATTGAAATAAAATCTTTGGTTTTCTTAATTCTTTCACTACATTGTCTTCTTTTGTGCTATAGATACATGTCTTTTTATTTTCATACAACTAATACTTTTTTGACGACTGTATATATATACTATGGTACAGTTAGAAGAAGAAAAATAAAGATAAATTTAAAAATTAAAATAATCACAACCTTAAAAATAACTAAAGCTTATATTAATATCGCTTCTAAAGATTCTTTGGCATAATTATAATACTGGTGACTAGAATATCATGAGCTATAAGCAAGCTTAACAATACCAATACATTTTTTACAATAAGTTATAATTTTATAAATTACAATTTTAAATACATTTTGATATGCTATGTTGCTACGGCTAACACACGACACGTTCAATTTATTATCACGTTAAGTATAAACATTATTTTGCATTTGGGTGTACTTTGTACAATTTGGTCGTCCAGTAGATCTCTCAAAAATATGTATAAAGAACATAAATTTTGCTGTAGATTTTTGGATACACATTTTATTTTCGAAAATTTTCCCGCATTTGGCACATTCATACTGACAGAAATCTTATGAGAAATTTGAACCTAAATCGAAGGATTTTTTAGAATCCCAGCTGAAGGTTAGCTCATATAGCTTTCTTTGCAACTTGTTTTCTAGTGCAATCAGTTTCTTAAGTTCTTTAGCATATATTAGTTTCATTGCATGCTTTTTAAGTTCATCACCAGTAACACAGTCAACAACGCTTCTATCTTATCAACATAGCTTAAACTGTTAGTTCAGTAACGCTACTCACTCCAATAATCTTTATCAGTTGCCCGATATAAAAATATGTATCTAAAAACCTCTCTAACAAATCAAGATCTACTGAGTAAAGACGACCAAATAGTCCGCGGGCTAGGTACCGCAATGGAGTATCTTCCTGAACGCCTTCCTGAACTCAGGGTTGAATATAGTGTAGATGACGGGATTGAGGAACGAGTTGATGTAACCCAGCCACGTGGTGAGGATGAACACCGTGACGCCGGGGTCGAAGGAGAGGCCGATCTTGTCGCAGATGGCGCCGAGGACTGAGCAAGTGAAGAATGGAGCCCAGCAGAAGAGGAAGACACCTGGAAAGATGGTATTGTGTTAATTATAGCTTATGGACCTAAATCATTATGTATTTATTTACTTTAACATTAGACGCTAAGGTAGATAAAAATTAGATAAGATTTTGTGTGACTTCGCAAAGCCCTGGTTTCTACCGAATATCTTAGAACTTTGTTTACATTATTTCATCACCACTGCTCTCAAAACGGTGAGGAAAAACATCGAAGGGAAATCGGCATGTCCTAGAACCAAAAATTAGAAGCCATGTGACATCCACCAACCCGCAATGGGCACGCGTGGTGGATTACGGGCCATTCCCTCTCTCACAGAGAACAGGCCTGTGTCCCAGCAGTGGGAACATTAAAAAGCTGATGATGATGATGGGTATGTTCTAGTCCTTGTACGTTGATTGCAACGATGTGTTTTGATCTTCCTCAGATATTTTTATGCATCGCTTGTTATGCAAAGTCTTTTAAAATCTTCGCATTTTCTTTCTAGCTCGGTTTTTAAAAAAAATAATATCTGGTTTTGCAAGCAGCTCATAAACTTACCTAAAACTATCGCGAGTGTCTTTGTGGCTTTCCTTTCCTTCTTTGCTGACGACTTCTCCCGCTTCTTCTTGCTTGCTTTATTTGCTTTGTATATTGTAAAACGGGCGGTGGCTGCACTTGCTTTTCTCTCCTTTTTTGAGCTGGAGCCATCGCGGAGGTCGAACTGGCTGGCTGTAACTTCATCGTCGGATCGCAGAGCTAGAGAGACGTTTCTAGAACAAGGAGATATGGATGATTAACTGCCATTTTTTTCAATAGAGACAATATTTACCTGACTAATTAAAGTTGTCACTTGACAGGTTTATTATTGAAAATATGCCAAACAGTCTAATTTATTCTCAAGATAAAAATATAATTATCTGCTAATTGAAAAATTTGTCCTTAAACCTTAATTTAAGACCTCAAGCCCTCAAAAAAGTGAAATTAAATCAGTGATAACAGTTCCAATTTATGTTATTGAAGACATGAAAGTTCTGCAGCATAAGTCGCATACATTTTGAAGTTTTCGACAGTCGTTGATAAAATGTGTAAAGCTATTGATAGATCCTTCCAGACTAAGTGGCGTTCTATTAGCTAGCTATCTTATATTCCACAGTCGGTACTTGCCAAGTGGATACATAGTTCGATAGCCACTTGTTTTCAAATTCTAAAAATATGCAAATATCAACGTCATAGACTGCAAGAAATATGATATGCGCATTTTAATCATTTAAAAACTTTTATAGAACACTATATGAGAAGAACGAGTACCTATCTACTATTCGATATTAGGGCTTTCCTGCCGCTACTGAATCAAATTTACACAGCTCTTTGCTACAAGCAAGAACAGTGTGAAACGCCAGTTGTCCCGAGTAAATAGTTAAAACTTTTTACAACAACTAGGTAACGGAAAAAATACGTAAAAGTTGTGGAGGTGTGCTGAAAACTACAACACAGTTTGTAACTACTGCAGTTCGCAACAGTACTTTATTTCTTTAAATTGTACTCGTTGTTACGCCATGTTTACTGCCAACTACTAACAGGTACTTCTCTATCGTAACAAGAATTAATTAGAATGTGGAACTAGTTGTGTCTAACTTGAATTTAAACTGATGGTATTCTGCATAGCTGCTTAGTCAATTTAACACAATACAGTTGTGTTGTTTGACTATTTTCGAGGGTCAAACTTTATTGGTTAGCATTTACTGGTAGGTATTTATCGGTAGTTTTAACGTTATTAACTGAAATCGTTAATCTGAGGCTCTAAACAAAGTTTTGATCTATCAGCGATGGCGATGATCTAAGTGTCAAAATGTAAGGAATTTATCATGTCACATTCGATAGCGCTTGGTAATACTATATAGATGGAGATTCCGACGCCCCAGGCATTACTCATTGCTTTCTACACAAAAACTCTGGGATATACGAGTACTTGCCAGATTGGTCCGTCGGACAATTTTCAGCTATCAGGTTATAAAGGTACGTAAAAATCGTAATCACTTTAAATTAAGTATCCGAGCTGGTTTTTATGGATTCTGAACAGAATAACATTCAAAATTTGAAATCTCTACTGTCAGACATTTTCTATCGGTGTTTATTATATATGGTGGTTAGTATAACAGACACGTCAAAGGTTGTGAAAAGATCACGTTACTACATATTAATACTATAAATCACGTGAATGCCTGGTAGAAGTGGTTTCTAATTTCTTACGTTATTCTGTACAGCATCTATAAAAATCAGCTCGCATACTTCATTTAAAATGCGTACGATTTTAACATACCTTTAGCACCTGATAACTGAAAATTGGCCGACGGAACAACCTTGCAAGTATGCGTACGTTCCAAGTACATTCTAAAACTACTAAATCACACAGCTTATCTTGGTCCAATACTTTTTTTTTACTTTTCTTCCAATCGCAATCACAATGATTTCGTTGATAGAGTGTCACTTGTCTAAAGCCTTTGACTTACCATTTTTTTTTTACCAATCTTTTATGATATTTTTCGAGAAACCCAAAATTTTATATGTTAAGATGTATGACTTTTCAGCTAAACCAGATGTAGCTGAATACCAGTACAGTATTTTAGACATAAAAACCGCTTATCTGACCTCCACAACCTTGTTACTGGGTTACACGATACTTTGCTCTGACTGGTTGTTAGACTTTTAGGTTTCTGACAACCCGAATTATGTTTACAATAAAACTTATTTACCTAAGGCTCCTCCAAAGTTTAAAAAAAAAAAAATATCGCAAATTTTTGGACCTTCCTTCTTAAGTGTTTTCTTTTTTTACCTCGAATCTACCGACAACTTGGTAGTCTTTCCATTCTTCTTCCACTTCCCGTCGCAGCCCATATTCTTCAGCACGGTGGCGTCCTTCAACCCGGGGGACCCAGGAGGAGACACGTGTTCTCTGATCGTGTCCTCGAGGTTGGAAGGTGCGTATCCCGAGTCATTGTTACCGTTCGGGTCCGGGATTGGCTGCGCCTTGATATTTCTTTTTGGAGTGCTGGGGAGTAAAACTAGAGTTAGATTTGGTTGAGTATGAGCTATGCTTAGCTGCTAAAGGGATACAATGATTCGATGAAAAGTACGACGTGGGAAAACGAAGTTTTGCAATTTTATACTATATATTAACTTTTCTCTTCTACTTTGAATCTAAAAATCTTTTTGAAATTATAATTTTCTTATTGTTAGCCTGCATTGTGTTCGATTTGCTAAGGCATAGGCCTTTCTTTTCTCCTTTCAGAATTCGCTATCATCATAATTGACACATTACTGCGCATTTTCGTATATAAGTTTCTACACGCTAGCGATAAAGTATTATACCTCGTCTAAAGCGTATAAATGCCCATATCTATGCGTATTGTGTAAGAAAATAATTACGTTCAACGTAGAATTCTAATTAATGTCTTGATTAGAATAGAAACCCAGACATTTTACGTAAATAAATGCCTTTGAAACTTTACCCCTTCCATTATCAGATTCTAGTTATATGCCGCTTTTGTTTGTCTATAATTGTTTCATAAGTAAATATCACATTCAAAGCAACTTGAAATTCAACAACAATATTGATTACAATAACCTTATTACACAAAAAGCCACATGCTTCACTCCAAGATATAATTTTGGCAAGAAAATTAATTTTGCTTACAGAAATAATGAAATCAACATAAAACAGGTAACTCCTTTCATTTGAGATCCTTTTGAAAATGATGAAATGTTGGCAGCATTTGGAACCATAATAAACGGATGGTGAATGAATAAATGATTAAAACATTTAAAAAACGATGGACGAAATGAAAAATGTCCGCAGCAGACGTGTAAATGTAAGCATTCGAAAAAACGTGATTGGTCTTATATACTTGTATTTAAACTACCTAGGTGATATCGTATATTTCGTAACATTTGTGATTATAATTGGTTAGGTTAATTACAGTCTCTTACTGCTTGTCGTTGTGTATTATGAATATTCTAATTTGTACAAGCTCTTCATTAGAAAAAATTACACAGGTCTGCACCGACATATCCTAATCGATGCTGTTAGCTTGATGCTTCGAAGAATTATTGTTACAATTGAACGTACCCAAACTGTATTGGGGACAGTAGGGATACATTCGGAGTACGTCTTTGGACACACAACTTGATACACCTGAACTATTAGAACGAGGTTATTTATACTAGAATATAATAGGTAGATGTTAATGTTTGCCTTACTTAGCCGTCTCCTCTGCAACAGTGGCCAGCATGAACTCTGTGGACTTGTCGTTGGGGATGACGTGGCAGTCATCTACGTCCGCCTCCAAATCTGCTGACCTCTTGTCGAAACTGTGTAAGAAAAAAAATAAGTTAATGAAATTCTCAAAATTCTTAGTGAAACCATTACCCTATCAAACCCGTAATAATTACTGAAACTACCACTTTTCTGGGATGTTTTTGTCCTTCAATTGTCTAAAAAGTGGGATAGTATGGGGCAAGACAATTATAATGATGAGTTGAAATTATGTTTTTGTTTTCCTACTCCTTCTTTATTCTTATCTGATTAATTTCGTTGCGGGATCCAAGACAGTAAAATTCATTCTCTGGGACTTCGTCGAGCTTCATTGCCTCGGCGCTTTTCTGGTGGTCGCCACTGTTGATTCTGGCTTTCAGGACAGTGGTTTGGGAATAGTGCGGTGGGATCGTCCCTAAAAAATAATAATGAGGAGTTATGCTATACAAAATAAAATTTACCAAACCACTGTAACCAAAACTACCAAAAAAATACAACCGACTTCCAAATAAAAATACTAGAAAGTGAAAAATTACTTCAATTTCGGTAGTCGGTGTTCCTGTTTACGTTTCTTCGTTTTTTGACACCAAATTCCGAAGTTGAAGTTATTTTACACTTTCTAATGTTTTTATTTGAAAGTTAGTTGTATTTTTTTGTAAAATATGTTTTATTTTCTCTTTTTAGTTGTGGTACATAATGGACCAATTTCATAGTGAGGTACCTATAATGCCCAAAGTGATGACAGAAAAGATTTCCCGAATAACAAATAATTAAACATAGACATAACTGTTGGAAAGAGAATGCATCAAGTTGAACTGTACACATCTGCTTATCCCTTTAGAGCGTACCGGCGTAATGTTATGTTATAAAATGGTATAAACTATAAACAGACATGTGATTACAGCAATTCCAAGAGTTTTATCGTTATTTATTGAAGAGTTATGTTGTATACCTACCTCCGAAGTTATTCATCAGATCTTCACCAAATTTAATTTAAATGAGACCAATACGGGAACATACACTTTCAAACAAAAATAAAGAATTTTCGAAATTGGTTCACAATTGACGGAAAATTTTGGACAGTCGGTTAAAAACTGTTGTCGTCGGCAGTATGTAAACTAGCACCTACCTAGTTACTCTCAAATCGTTCATCATCTGCCTAGCCTTTTTCCCAATTATTGTTGGAGTCCTTTTACTGGATTCAGCTGAGTACCAGTGTTTTACATGGAGCGACTACCTATCTGACCTCCACAACCCAGTAACTGGGTAACACGATACCCCTTGGTAAGACTGGTGTCAGATCTCAGGCTTCTGACTACCCGTAACGACTGCCAATGATCTTCAAATGACAGCCGGGACCTACGGCTTAACGTGCTTTCCTAGGCACGGAGGAAACTCGGTATGTTGGAATGGTCACCCATCCACGGACCGACCTCGTCAAGCGTTGCTTAACCTTTAATATCGACCCGTGCGGCTGTTATTATTTAGCCACGAGCTCCTCCTATACTGTCAAATCGTTGTAGACAGTAAATAGAAACGTTTTACCATATTACATATATATCTGCCTAGCCTTTTCCCAACTATGTTGGGGTCGGCTTCCAATCTTACCAAATTCAGCTTAGTATCTGTGTTTTACATGGAGCGACTGCCTATCTGACCTCCACAACCCAGTAACTGGGTAACACGGTACCCCTTGGCAAGACTGGTGTCAGATCTCAAGCTTCTTTCTGACTACCCGTAACGACTGTCAAAGATCTTCAAATGACAGCCGGGACCAACGGCTTAACGTGCTTTCCGAGGCACGGAGGAAACTCGGTATGTTGAAATGGTCACCCATCCACGGACCGACCTCGTCAAGCGTTGCTTAACCTTGAAGATCGACCCGTGCGGCTGTTATTATTTAGCCACGAGCTCCTCTTGTTTTACCATATTACATGTTAAACGAAAATTATTCTAGACAAGCAACATTTAGTATTTAGCTTGTAGTAATTGAAACAGAATCTCCGCACTAGTTTGACATCTTATACCTAATTGTAATAGATTTACACAGCTGCTACGAAATTCCTAGAAATTTTCGAGTAATTTCTCTCTGCGCATAGAATAGATCAAGGTTGTAAATATCAACACTTTGACATATTACTTCCAAGAAGTTGATATAATTTTCTCAATTTTCAAACATTTGTTTTGATTTTGGTTTGAATTTTGACAATATTTTATAAGTTACGGTTAAATACTGTTCATTCAATCAATCTGCCAAGCCTTTTTTCAACATGTTGAGATCGGCTACTGAACACATTACAATTCCAAATTATGGTAGGATAAAATATATTGAATAACTTCTTAAAAAAACTGACCAAGTGCGAGTCGAACTCGCGCACTTTGGTTTCCGTACCATTATCGCTATAATGGCAAAATATCACGTTTATTGTATGGGAGACTTAAATATTTATTTTATTCTGTTTTTAGTATTTTTTGTTACAGCGGCAACAGAAATACATCATCTGTGAAAATTTTAACTGTCTAGCTATCATGGTTCATGACAGAGCCCTGTGACAGACGGGCCGACAGACAGACAGACAGACCGCGGAGTGTTAGTAATAGGGTCCCGTTTTTACCCATTGGGTATGGAACCCTAAAAGCAAACGTTCTAGAAGTAGATCATAGCAATACAAAAAATCATTTTTGAATTTCGAATACACCATCTGAAAAATAAGGCCAATATTGCAGTTTTTTTATTCGTCATCTGGAAAATACTACGGTCATTAACTACATACTTCGTCTCAATACGTTTTTGCGGCTTTGTCTCATATATACTGTGTGTACACTGTAACAGATAATATAATAATAGCATACAGATGCTTCATCCCATACAAAGAAACTGTGGCGAAGTAACTACCTGCTTCGATGAACTATACGGACTATTTACATAGTATATCGATCGCGTTCGGTTCGGTTCCATGGCTCTAGATGGTGTTAGCAGTGACTTACAAGTAAAAGTGTTTACTCGGTTTGTTATTTTTTTTTTAAATGCAGTGACAATTTGAAATGCGAATTCAGAGCACAAAATTAAAATTATATAGATACAAATCCTGTAGATAGATATCTTATGTGCTATTCCAGACTAAAACCTATCTCTGTACCAAATTTCATCCAGATCCGTTCTGTATATTTTGCGTAAAGAATAACAAACATAACACACTCGCAAACTTTCGCCTTTATGATATTAGTGTGAGAGTGTGATTCTAGAAACTGTTAATTTTACACACAATTCAATAACAAATCGATGCTTGACGCACCATCTAGTGATATTTATTAGAACCAAATTTTCTTTCTTAGCGCTGGGGCCCCGTGACACTATACAGTGTTACATTTTTTTTTCATCTCTTTGTCATCACGAACTTTGGCGTGAGTCGCTCCCTGTCCAATTAATACAATCATGAAATCAATATTCAACTGGCTCGATTTCAAAGTATTGTTTGTCTCTAAAATTGTCGTTTTGTCCTCAAAGTGTCTTGTTAGGCAATACACAATAATAACAACAAAACAAACATAATCCTTAGTAATTAAGATCTCAAGCGTTACGAGAGTATTCCGCCTCGTTCACTCCCGACACGTGTGCCACAGGTTATTCCGAGACTTAAGAAAATAATTATGTTATATTCTCTGCCGTACTGAACTCAATTTGGCGCGCCGGGCTGCCGCTTTTGGCGAAGCTTTAATAATGTTGTACATTATTTTCTGTCTACTTCTAAAAGTAGTTGTCTAAATGTCTATCTCATAATCGAAATTGGCTTTCGGAATCGTCTTTAGTTTCTTTAAAGGATGGTAAACATCAATATCATCTATTTTGTATCTAAATACGAGATGCACTGATTTAGGATTAGTCATGTGCTCTACTCTGTTTAGTGCAAAATAATTCAGACCATCCAGTAGGACTCACGTTCTATTTAAATACCTCAACTCACTGATTTAGGATTAGTCTGCTAGCTATTTTATCATCATCATCATCAGTCATTAATTTTCCCACTGCTGAGACAAAGGCCACCTTTTTGTGAGAGCATAGGCCGCAATCAACGTGCCTAGTGCGGGTTGTTGGATGTCACATGTCTTCGATTTTTTGGTTCTAGGACATGCCAGTTTCCTTACGATGTTTTCCTTCACCGTTTTGAGAGTAGTGATGATGAAATAATTAACACTAAGTAAAACGTAACACGGCCGATACCACTGCTCTCTGTAGCTATAAAATAACTTCTACAATTGTTTTTTTTCGATAATATCTATTTAAAGTGTGACAGTATAATTATGAACTACAATTCCGCATAAGCTTTGTTTTCAGTTCTCACCTGTCTTCATGATCTTCCTCATTGCTGCCAGACCCAGTGTTAGTTGGTCTGTCATCATGTAACGCAGTCTCCGCCAGCCTTCTGGTCTGTGCCACGTTTTCTATCACCACAGCCGTGGTAGCTCCCGTATTGGGATCACCAGATACAGGTGGCTTCTTTGCTGCTCTCTGCTTTTTTGCTCGTATTCTTAACGCCTGTGGAAAGAGGTTAGATTAGTTGTTGAGTTTTTACCCGACTGCCGAAGGAGGGTAATGTGTTTATCAGTCTATGTATGTATGTTTGTTCCTATGTCCTATGTTCCTATTCCTATGTTCCTATGTGGCGTTCCAGAGACCAAACGCGTTGGCCGATTTTGATGATTCATACGTCAAACGATGCGTCTTAATCCTGCGAGTGTCATAGGCTACATTAAAATTGGACAATAGAAAAATGGCGGCTTTTGGGTGCCATATTGTGGGGGCCCAAATTTTTTTTTTCTTCCAAACCCATCGTGTGGGGTATCAAAATAAAGGGTTTTAAGAGGTGATTTCAAAAATATATAACACTTATATGTTTAAATGTATCTAATTCGAAAAAAACTAACTGAAAAGTTATAAATAAAAAAACTTAATTCAAAAAATCAAAAAACCCGACTGCTTCAAAAGCGAACTAAAAAGTCGTAAACAAGGAAAAAATCATGCTGTGCAGGCGGAGGATACACCAGATTTTGATCAGCCAGCCCGCGAATATGTATTAAGTTTTTTTTTTTATTTTTTTTTCTGTCACTTCTTGTATTTTTTTTATCTAAATGTGATACTTGTAACTTTACCTGACATATTATGCCCTACTATTTATTTTTATGTGGTCTGGGAATGTACGGCATTTGTTGTTAGGCATGCCATGCAGAAGTGTAATAAGAATGCCAGTAACAGTGACCCTGTGTTAGTCAATACTATAAATCTTAATGTGGAGTTGCTTTTGCAAAGAAAGGTATCTTTTCCCAGTATTGGGAAAGATAGTATTGAGTTGACAAGTTGATCGTTGGTATTTTTGTCCGCTGGTTCTTAAACTATTGATCCGATTGTGACGAAACTTTGGCAGCACACTTTTTTCTTTACGTGGCATTGCGACGCACACAATAACGGATATAACTAGTATTGTATTAATAATACTAGCTACAATAACAATATCTAAGATTGCTACCAAGATTTTCCAAACAGAAGAAACCTAACAGCACTTCCCCAGAAACCAAACAACTTTCATCGAAAAAGTTTTAAATATAGTTAGCCTAGCAGTACACTCACCCACACATGTTGTACACACGTTTTGGCATCACCCCGGGTTTGTTGTTCATGTACAACAAAGTAGCAACGTACCTCGACTAGAACGCGATACTGTTGTATTTTTGCAAACAAACTGCATATTCATACATATTCACGGACTGGCTGACCAAAATCTGGTGTATCCTCCGCCTGCACAGCATGATTTTTTCCTTGTTTACGACTTTTTAGTTCGCTTTTGAAGCAGTCGGGTTTTTTGATTTTTTGAATTAAGTTTTTTTTTTATTTATTTTTTCTGCCCCTTCTTGTATTTTTTTTATCTAAATGTGATACTTGTAATATGCCTGAGATTTTATTTACTATATTTATTTATTTATAGTTAATTAAAACGATACAAAGACCGAATACAATAATTAAGATAGAAATAAAATATAACAATGTTGACTATTGTGTCACCAAAAAAATACAATGAACAATATTATGCCAATATAATCTAAACGAAATTTAAAAAAAAATACGATTACATAACATGGCACAGTGGAATGATAATATTAAGCAATTCAAATATATCAATAATTATAATCAACATGGCACAGTGGAATAACAATATACATATAATCAATCAGATATTATTTTTATCACGCTTCGATAGATATGATGAAGCTGATGATAATATAATATAGGGGATATTAAAGCACGAGTACGTGTCTGTTTTCATATGTAATTTATATGCCATTTCATACACAATTTTTCACTTTATTTACTTTATTTTCACTCATACAGTTGAAATAAAACAAAGTGAAAACGGAAAAAATATGTGGTATGGCGGGCAATGTAGATTCTCATTGCTTATCTCTGCGCAGCGTGCTCATCCATAGACAATGGCACTATTTTTCTACGACAGTTACGCGTCAATAAATTAAAAAGGAAAAGGAGGTTATTGCACGATTCGCAAAAATTTAATTCGCCCGAAACGTGCGAATCGACCCCTTTTAAAAACATTAATTTTTCTGTGGAAATTCGCCCGAAGTGAATTTATCTATCTATCTATCGGTGTGCGAATTGACCACTACAAATTATGTAGTAGGCAATTGGCACAAATTTTATGTAAGAGAACAAAAAATAAAAAGTGCAGTCGTGCTCACACGTCTCGGCAATAATATGAAGAACTAATGAAAGTTAATAGATATTTTACTACAAAATAGGAAAACAGTGCATTAAATAAGTAATTACCACTTAAAACGTCGATATATGCACGTTAGATATGATAAACAGGTGCCAAACTATAAGAGAAAAAACGTAATTATACAATATTTTTGAATACATATTTGGATTGTGTTCATTACGTTGTGAGTGAAGATAAAGCATTTTACAGGCTCTAGCTAGACCAAGTAAAACTCGAAAAGTGACTGGCTACGTAATATATCGGTGGCGTGTATCTATCAATACTATACGTACTTCTAACGTTAAAGCTTTTTGACAATCGTCATCGTTTAGTAAGAAAAAGTTTTAGATAAATAGACTCGAAAAGAAAGAAGGAAATCAAGCTTCTACCAAACATTCCAAAAGTTAAATCTAAATGTCTACCGGTTCCAAAGAATTCACTCGTAAAAACTCACACGTGTTACGATTTCGACCTACAAAGTTTGCCAGCTTGCAAAAATACAACAGTATCGCGTACTAGTCGAGGTACGTTGCTACTTTGTTGTTCATGAACAACAAACCCGGGGTGATGCCAAAACGTGTGTACAACATGTGTGGGTGAGTGTACTGCTAGGCTAACTATATTTAAAACTTTTTCGATGAAAGTTGTTTGGTTTCTGGGAAAGTGCTGTTAGGTTTCTTCTGTTTGGCAAATCTTGGTAGCAATCTTAGATATTGTTATTGTAGCTAGTATTATTAATACAATACTAGTTATATCCGTTATTGTGTGCGTCGCAATGCCACGTAAAGAAAAAAGTGTGCTGCCAAAGTTTCATCACAATCGGATCAATAGTTTAAGAACCAGCGGATAAAAATACTAACAATCAACTTATCAACTCAATACTATCTTTCCCAATACTGGGAAAAGATTCCTTTCTTTGCAAAAGCAACTACACATTAGGAATTACAGTATTGACTAACACAGGGTCACTGTTAATGGCATCCTTATTACACTTCTGCATGGCATGCCTAACAACAAATGCCGTACATTCCCAGACCACATAAAAATAAATAGTAGGGCATAATATGTCAGGTAAAGTTACCCTTCCCAAATTAAAAGCTTCGTCGAATATCTTTTTGAAATCAGAATTAATTCTGAATGCGCTATGTCAGGCGTATAATTCCGTCTCATTCATCTTAAAACCGCGCTTTTTGCCGTAGCTTTAATGGATAAATTCACATCTACATACATTATCTATTGGTTGGTCATGAAGAGACGTCAGTACCCTGAATAATATGTTATTTCTGTATGTCTAGACGTTTCAATTGAAACGCTCTCCCGTTTCAACCCTACTGGCAACTTAGAGGTCACATATTTCGGGTCTAATTGATACTGGAATGGTAACCTTGTTAATACTAATCTAAGTGGTGGTTTGGTATTCGTACGTGCTACGTAATGGAATATTGTACATAGTTTAGTGACCTATGTTGAAGATATATTTGATGTATTGTGTGTAGAAATATCAAATACTATGAGAGTATTGTTATTTGAATGCTATGTATACTCATGCTTTTAATTGCCTTGTGCGTCCTTCTCATCATAATTTTACTTATACAACAATACATATCGACCAGTCTTGCGCTTTTCGCAACCAAGGGACTCTCTCAGTCCAGGCTTATTCATCGATCCACCAAGTTTGAATAAGAAATTAATGTGCTTTTCTATTTTCCTATTTTGTATGGCGTTAATATAGTCGCTGGCATGCCGCTGGACCAAGAGGCAATTACAAGCATGATTATTTTAATACCTAAATGAAAAATAAAAATTGTGTCATACTAACCTTAAAAATATTATAATAAAGGAACATCATCATGATGCAGGGGATATAGAAGGATCCTAACGAAGAATAGATGACGTAGTTCTGACTGTTGAACAGGCACTCGTCGAAGTTCCTGTCGGGCGTGTCGTTGAGCCCCAGGACGATGGGCGCGCCGATGGCTGCAGAGATCAGCCACACCAGCACGATCGTGAACCAGACCCGTCGGTTGTTCTTGTGTTTCGCGTATTTTATTGGTTGAGTTACTGCTATGTACCTGGGGAGAAAATTTATTGTTAATTCCTTATTGTGCACCAATTTTTATCTCAGAATCACCCAAAGGTTGACTGGTGGAAAATGCTTAAGACGTTACGTCCACCTCTGTACTTTTGTGTACGTAAATTATTAAATAAATAAGTAACATGGTACAGTGATTTAATAGTTTATGTATAAAGGCGAGTTTAACATAAAATTGAGTTTTCTTGCAACAAACTTAGTGATAGAGTGATCACATTAGAGAATACAATCCAGTGCATAATTGCTGCACAAATAAATAAGCTTAAATATCGTATATTGTATTTTTATGTACATATTGTTGTATTGCGTATAATATAAATAAATTTTACATATACATAATAATATTACCAATATTTGTATAAATAAATAATAATACAATTAAATACTAATTTATTGATTAGTTATCGGAGCTTACTGCTACATAAGTGGTCAAGTTTAGAACGTTTTACTCATTCTAATAACGCTAAACATATTTGACACGGGTTTTGTTGCTTGATATATCTTGTAACCTTTTGACTACTCGAATATTGGTTGAGTCCTAAACTTGACCCTATAGTTGCCGTCCGAGATGAGGATAAAAGATAAACATTAGGTCTCTCAAAGCCTTCAATTTACAAAGAGGTTACTCTTAGTAGTGTACTGACAACTGACAAGTCATACTTTTAAGTAATCAGGGAAAATTCCCTAAGCTAGAAAGCTTATCATTGATGCAAAAAGTATATTTCAGCGGTCACCAACCTAAGTGCTTTATTGTGACTAAGGAACAATTTTTCTCTTATCTTTTAAGAGAAGCATGTCAGACTGTTTTGCAGCAGAATATTCTAGCATTTTTACATATAGCGACCTATCAGACCTTTACAATCCAATAAGTGGGTAACATAATAATACCTTGGCAAGACTGGTGGCAGAGATTCTGTCTCCTGATTTCCCTAACAACTTGGGTTAGGAGTCATTTGGTCCACTATGAAATAGGGACCAGGGCCCAGTTGCCCCTTGTAAAAATTTATAATGCTAAACTGGGCCCACATCTCTTTTGATTTTTATAAATGTTGAATTACCAGGAGGCCAGAATCATGAAGAGGTATTTGCGGGGCTAGAATCATTAGCGGTAAAGACTAACAAAGTACCAGGCGATTATAATCATGAGGCAGTATTACCGATTCTGGAACTTGTCTTCTGTGTTGGGTCGGCTACTAGTCTAATTGGATGAAGCTGAAAATCAGCACCTATTTAACATGAATTCGACTGCCTATCTTACATTCATAACACACGCTCGGTAGACTTTCGGGCTTCCGGCCACGAATGCGTATCAAGAATCCTCCGAGTCTTGGAAAGCATATCCGTCGTTGGCCCCGGCCAGGTTGTCATTCCTAGATGAAGGGTTCATAGTTACCTTAGGGGTCGGGTTACCACCCGACTCTTTCGGGCTCCGTCCCCAACCACTCACCCAAGAACTTATTGTCAGATAACTCACCTATCAACAGATATGGCGACAAGGTTGAATATACTGGACGTGGAGGAGGTGACGTCCATGGCGATGTACACGTCACACACGAAGGCAGGCAGGCCCCACGAGCCGTTTACCTGGAACAAAAATAGTATGGTTAAGTTTATGATTGATATGTTTTGTGATGGATAGGCACCATCATCACCAGCATCGGATTGAATAGTCACTGTGTGTAAGTAACAATGTAGTATTTTATTACATTAATTGTTCGTGACATATATGTCACGAACAATTACTTAAAACTGAGACCGCTTAAGTTTTTTGGTACAATATGGTGCCACGTATTGACAGAATATAAGTTCATTTATTTATGTACATACAAAACACTTAATGGAGAAAGAACGCATAAAGATAGCGCTAAGGCACTGCTTAAGCTAGGCAATAAGGTGGTTATTTATGTTTTTAAACATTATTTATATTTCAGACTAATTTGAATAGCTTTCACCCTTTTATGAAGCTTATCACCCCAACGATAATTCCTAAAATAAACACAAGAAAATCACGATTCAAAAAGGAGATAATCCAAACCAGGAAACCAGATTGTAGCCCAAGATTATCCGCAAACGTTATCACAAGGGTGTCCCAAATTCAGAAATAAACGCCTCGAGGCAGATATTTAATTTAGATTAAATAAAACGTGTTTACAGAATGATATCGGGTATCGTATACCCACTTTGGCGTGATATAACAAATGTGACCATCTGTCACGGTCGTGATTTATGCGTTGAACGTGATGCAGCGTGTCATACATACGCACTATGAGTGACAACAGATTATGTGGGGATTCTATTTGGGATAGACAAATATGTATACGTTCCTAATACCTCGAACAAATATTTGCAAGGGATACAGATTAGTATCTGTGAATGGAATATGTTACAGGAGATATCCTGGTATTTTGTATACAGTTGGCCGCACTTTGGTGAAATCACTGTGAACAAGAGCCGGCCTGTGTGTGTGCTTAGTGTTAATAGTACAGAAAATTACCTTACGAAAACGATCATCATAGCTGGGCTTTCTGGATTTTGTCTCGTTACACCACTCGTTACTTAATAATGATGTAATTGTTGCTATCGATGTAAAAGTACCTAATTTTTCAGAGTTAATGGCCAACTTGAAAAAGGCACCAGAAGAAAAAGAAAACGTTTTTTAAAACTCTGCTTACACACAAACCCCAACACGTGTTCTTCCATTAATAACACTACACACACAGTCATGTAACTTTTCCAATTTGCGTGGCAACCTGGTCATACGAATCAGCGTGGCATCGATATCATGAATATTCATGCACAGGCATCGAACTGTGAACCGAGTACACGCCGATGTGAGCTACGTCAATATGTGGTCGGGGTAAGAATGTGTTGTTATGGGAATTGTGGTGGGCTAGATTTTAGGAAGTTGCTGTACTTAGGTAGAAGTTTGAGCAGGTTCTTCACCTATGAAATTTCCGATTTATTGAACGGTTCATTTCGAACTGTAATAACTTCGGAATCACTTAGAACTATAAATTCAAATAAACATAAAACTCATACACAAATCATTTATTTCAATTAAATCATTTAAAGGTAGGTACTTCAAAATTGTCATGCAAAATTTGAAGCTAGTTGCACATTTTCAAGCGTGAAAAAGAACATGCGTTTATATTAAGATTTGCCATGTTATTATTATTTTTTTCAAAATTAATTATCTTTTTTCTTTGGATTTTGTTTTTCTGTAATATCGCCATACTTCTAACCTCGAAAGAATATGTGTTATATCATAATAAGAGTTTAAATGTGAAACAATATGTCTCTAGTGTAAGCAATATCAATGACCTATACAGATAAAGATTTGCGTCCTAGACGAAATTGCTTGTTTAATCTGAAGTTTTGCCAGTCTCTTTATCGAAATCTGGGTCTCTAACTGTCTTGAGTGAGGTCTTTTCTTTTCGTGTGAAGATGTGACCACCTCTGCTGTCAGAGTTAATTAAGCCGCCTCTGGGAACCCCACAGGCCTCTGACTTGGCTATTTCAGACTTACATTAACTATATCAGACCAAGTTTCCTCACGATGTTTTCCTTCACCGTAGCCTATGATTTCCAAGATAAACTTAGAAAGTACATATTAATTTAAACAAGTCATATTGGTACTTGCCAGGATTTGAACCCACGACCTCAAGCACCAGAGGCGAGGTCTTAGCTACTGGGCCACCACAACATTCAAGTGTGCAATTTGAGTGAGGTGTAATAGGCGATTACAGGCGGCTAAGAAAAATCAAGTAAGGCTTGGTATTCTTGGTTAAGTATAAAATGCTGACCGTCTAGACATACAATAGAAAAGCTAACATAGTTTTATTCGTTTTCGTTAGGTACAAATATTTTATATTATTTTTTACTAGGTAACTGGCGGAGAAGCTCGTGGCTAAATAAGAACAGCCACACGGGTCGATCTTCAAGGTTAAGCAACGCTTGCCGAGGTCGGTCATGGCCAATTGGGAAAAGGCTAGACAGATGACTAGGTAACTGACAAAGATGCTTCGTTCACAGTTTCATACAACAAGGATGTTTGCTGTAATATTATTTTTTTATTTTTCAATTATACAACCACTAGTATAGATTTAACTAACGAGTTCTTATTCAACTGACATCATTAGTCATCAATCATCAAAATTTCGTCAAAACAATCAGGATTTAACAATAAAACAAACGGAAGTTTCAAACAGCTTTATTAATACCGCAACCCTTATTCGTGACGTCATCTCACTTCCGTAGGCCGGGTATCCTCCACCCGGTGAGCATAACGTGCGTCCGATGTCCCCGCTGTCCCCTGACCTCTGTCTTGTCTCTGTTTTATTAGTTTGTCCCCTCTAAGGTAGCACTGGAGGATTTTATGGCTTTAGAGTACACGATACGGGGACGATGCGATTGGCATTTTTTCAGTGTAATTGAGTTCTAGACGTAGCTTAAGTTGTCTAGATTAGGTTGTAGTAGACTGTGAAAGGGATTTTTTATTAATTTTAGCTATTATCTCTGCAACAGTATTTTTGTCATCGAGGCCAATGACTTCAGTAAAATAGGAACTTCCTATTTCCTAGTCTTATTTCTCGGCATCTCAAATAGAAATCAATAGATAAGTGTTGTATAGAAAACAATAGAAAACTACCGAACATACCTGCTACGATCCATACATACTCCTTTTGTTTCGTTTACCGTCATACTCACCAAATATATAAATTGAAAAATCTAATAATAAAAGGCTACCAAATCGTTGGGTATAAATATTTAATAAGCGCACATTTGACACGGGACCCTAGTTGCACATTACAAACGGCCGCGCGGGGCAGGACCGATGTGTTTTCTTGAGCACCACGCTATTAGCAGCTCTACGCAGCCAAGGGTAAAAGGAAAACATACCTGCAGTAGAGGAGACCCTTTCTGTGTTTATGTGGGCAGAGATAGGTAAGACCGGGTCACGGATAAGGAGCTATATTTTATGGACCGCATAGATTGGCGAATAATTTTAGTGTTTGTTGTTTTAGTGAAACTAACCGTAAGCAGACAGTAAATAGATAGCATTCTTCATTTTTTTCGTCTTAAAATAAACAAGTGATTATGGTTTGATGGCAAATAAAGTATCAAATCAAATCTTTTACTGTGGGCATAGCTTATAAAGAGAGATGTTATTGTAAATTATAGTTAGTAGTTTAATTAGTATTCTCATGGAGAGGATGCTGAGAGATTGGACGATATGTTACCGGACCAGTGATTGTGCGATTCTAATGTAAATAGAGGCAGCAGAGATTTTCCTACATCCAAAATTATAATCATGAAGGCTGAAGATTCTTGACCAACCATAACTCTTTACACTGAGAAAAACCCTGGTCCCATTATTTGGGGTCGGATCTCTTGACATTCCTGCGCCAAGTGGTTTTGTTTTGGGTATTTGGGCTGTACTGTCAACTATACAAACTTGAAGTTCTCTATATTAGATCAGAAAACAAACACAACTAACTAAAAGGTGTCGTCGAATTCCCCATCATCGCTGTCGAGTGGTAGTGTATCCAAAAAACTGGCGGGTTTGACACGTTCTATGGCAATGCTTGATGAGCTTATCAATACCTAAGTGGTACTTTCGAGTTCAAAACTAATTGAGAAATCGAACACAAAACGCCACACACAAAATGTCAAGCAACGTTTCTTTGCTCTTACATAAACCACGCCCCATCCAGGCTCCCAATTTCTAATATCAGCGTAGGTATGTGACCTCCGTCCGTTATAAATGACACTAGACTAACGTAATGTGTTTCCGTGCGAGCCGGCAGGCGGCGGGTTATATTCAATGTGGCATCTGTTTCTGCTTGTAATAAGCCTATTAATAACGAAAGTGAACCAATCATGTTTGGGATTTGTATAGAATTTAAATTCCTAAATTTATTGGAGATTAATGAATTGATGAACTATATCAGTTAATGTACAAAGAGTGATAATTAAAGTGCAATTTATAACCATTGAATCGTACAAATAATGCTTCAAAAATCACCAAACTCCATAGACAAGTGAGATTCTATCATCGAAATCGCGGCGATAGCGACTGTCAAAAAGGCAAAATTGTATGGAAATCCCATACAATTTCAAAAAACAAGCGAGATCGAAAAATCACGTGATCAATCTCTCACATTTTGACATTTCGACTATCGCCTTGCTGACATCGAATGCCACTTGTCTAGAGCCTCTGCCTCTTGTCTAACTTTTCTGTAAAATTTCACTATACTTCATAAAATATAGCTTGATCTCCGCGACAGCTGTCAGTATCAATAAGCAATAGCGCTTGACAGGCTAACAATACCGTATACGTAAGTTTGACTTAGGTCGCAGAGATCAAGTTATCTTAGATGAAGTATAGAAGTGAGCTTAAAATGACTTGTCATTCCATCAATATACAATGCTATTGTGTAAAAATCTCACCGTGAAAAATTAAGGACAGGTTAATTTTTCACGGAGTGATTTTTACTACTTAAAGTATTTTCGATTCTATTCTACAGGAGTTACTCGCTTGTAAAGAAAGCACTTCTTCTTATTCTTTCGTGTCGATAAAGAAAGCACTAACTTGTAAGTAAACACAGTTTCTGTTGATAATGACGTAAAATTTCACTAAAAGTGAGTTAAAAGTGACTTGTCATTCCATCTGAAGTGAATTCACTTCTCCTTGATTTTTCACGGTGAGATTTTACACAATGGCATTGTACCCATAGATTTTTTTTTTCTAAAAGAGATGTGTACAATAAAGTAATTATATTCTATTATTTTCTACAGGAGTTACTCACTTCTAAATAAATCACTAAATGCCAGGTGAACACAGGTTTTGTTGATAATGGTGTAAAATTTCACTAGGATTCAGCTTTAGAGACTTGTCATTCCATCTGATGTGAATTCAACACTCCTATAAAGATTTTTACACAATAGCATTGTACCCATGGAATTAATTTTTTTGTAAAAGAGATGTGTAACTTGTCTGGTGTTCGTATTTTAAGTGAACTTAAACATTAACTTCCAAGTAAACACAGTTTCTGTTGTTAACGACGTAAAAGAAAATGGGCATTATCTTCAAGTCCATTATAGCAAGGCAAGGGTTTATCTTCCCCGAAATCGGAATGAGATAAGCTTTAACCGAAACTTCTTCATTATAGTCTTGTTGTAACTACAGGACTATAGTAACGTAATCTCTTATAATGCCAGTTAGTGGTTAACTTTGTTAATAATATCAGGCTATAACTGTCCCACTGCAGGGCAAAGACTTCTTCTCGTACAGAGAAGACTCTAGCATTAATCATTACGTTTGTAAAAGGCGGGTTGGCTTTTTAATTCTACAAGTCAAGGTCACGTTGTTTTTTTTCACCGATGTCAATGTTATTAAGTCCTTGTAGTCTTAACTTTTGTCCCTTGGTTTTTGTGATTCATAAATAGGTTTGACATATATATAGGACCGTACTTTCTACTACTGTCTTTGTTTACTGGCCTTTTATTTGTACCCATATTGTGTGTATCTCTGTGTGCCAAATAAACTAGTTTTCTTTCTTTTCTATTATTTTATTCGAATTATCGTATTATACCAATTTGAGACGACAAGAAAAAATATGTGATGTTAATTTGCCATTTTAAGAAACAACACCTACTTATAAGTTACTGCTTAAGGCAACATGTATTTAGTATAACCATTTGACGAACGAGGCAAAAATGTCTTAAGAAACCTAAATAAAAATAAACAGGCAAAAATAGACACAACACAGTTTCCTACCATCCCGATAACAAACCGCTTACAGTCGGTAATATCATAAAAAGAAAGGCAGCCACATTTACGCTCACTCATACTCGCTTAACGTCCTATAAACAGGCTCGGAGGAGAAATATAGCAAAACAAAGGAGATCGTGCACAAAAGTATCGCAAGTAGACACTCGTTTAAGGAATAATCGGACGTTTATCAGTGCGTTTGGGTTAGTAAGGCTGGCTATGTTATGTTGGATTTTTTCGGTCAAATTTGAGCATACAGGTTGAACTGGTAAGATTTTTTGGGCAAGCAAATTCTGGGCAAAAGTTGATAGCTGAGTAGGTGTGGATAACTGAAAGAAAACCGAGAATGTATCTGAAAAGTTTCAGATAGGAACCCTTTAGTCCAGGGTTAATTCATGAGATTATGTGTCTGTTTACAATTAAATTCCTGAAAAGAAGTCATTCTAATCTTCATTATGAAAAACATTTAATGGGGTTAACACTGAAATCGTGAAAAATCTGACCTCAACACGATACTTCTACGGTTGTTAGAATTTTGGGCTTCTGCAACCCGTAACGACCGAGATCTTCAGGTGACCCACTTAATCATCACCATCATCATCATCAGCCTTTAAGGTTCCCTCTGCTGGGACACCGGCCTCCTCTCTGTGAGAGAGGGAATGGGCCTTAATCCATCACGCGGGCCCAGTACGGGTTGGTGAATGTGACATATCTTCGAATTTTTGGTTGAAGGACTAGGTTTCCTCATGATGTTTTCCTTCGCAGTTTTAGAGCAGTAGTGATGAAATAATTGACATAAAGTAAAACGCCTGCCTGGGTTCGAACCCACGACCTACGACACGTAAGTCGGATTGTTAGCACTGGGCCACCACTGCTCACATTTATATTAACACACTTATTAAGGCAATATTCGAAATCATTGACCCGCTTCTAGAACATGCTAAAAAACAGTTTACTTGTTACGCAATCTAACTACGTCATTATTTATATTTTTATGTATTTCTAATAACTAGGTAGGAACATTACTTTGTTCTAACAAAGTAATATCAAGAAATCTATTTTGGCGAAAGCTAAGGTCTTATTATTCGTGTACAGTAAATAGAGCAAGCTATTATTTTGTATTACCTTTAGTAACAGAATCATTCACAAAGGATGTTTTTTTTCCATTTATATACAAAATAAACATGTCTGTGGCTGTTTTTTTACTAATATCTATGTGGAGTACAAGGAAATAACAGTATTTACTGAGGTTACAAGCAAAACAAAGCTTAATAATGTAATAACAAGTAAGTCTTTCTTCTTATTCATTCGTCACGTTCATGTCAAAAGACTAAAATTATTACATTTAAATTAATTAATATAACGACACCCACTTCATCTGTAACAATAACTTATTTCTCAACCAGGCGACCAGGAAATATAATATTACCTTACTTGTCCTCTTCCTTATCTTGTATGTAGGCTGCATCATTATCTGTCTAGCGTTTTCCCAACTATGTTTGAGATCACCTTTTAGTTTTACAAGATCAGATGCTGCTAAATATTATTATTTTACATGGAGCTACTGTCTATCTGGGGTCCACAACCCAGTTTTAAGTAAACACGTCACCCTGCCTTATTGGATTATTTTCTTAAAATATACACAAGATAAGACAAGCATTTAATTTTATAACTTTAATTACTTTCAATAAACATTCCTATAATTGCCTTATCCCCCTTCAACCCACAAAATGCTTGAAAACATGTCGAAAAGGAGGTCTGCTATGATGTATTTATCGGGTCCGGTATGCGTTTACTTAGGACGGGACGTCCTACACATTCTGTACATATTTCCATGTACAAGATGTAATGAAATAACGAAACTTCTGAAAAGGGGTCATTGTACTCATCATAATGAAGTTTTAATGTGGGACCAACTGTGAAATTACGAAATATAATCAACTGTTAAGTACATTTTGTCGAGTTATGCAAACAAATGTATGGGGCAGTTGATAAAATTTTTGGTCCTATCGTAAAAGTTGCTTATAAGGAGTTCAGATGCCCCTTCTCAGGAATTGCATGGCTGTTACACCCCATATAATGTACAACTGTACAAATGCCCACCTTTATTGTAAAGTCAAGAAAGTTGATTAATGACTCATTTAGTCGATATTCGTTTGAAACCTTTAAAACATTAAAGTGTTCTTGTTATTCTACTCATGGTGCACTTAAAACGTTTTCTTTAACGGTCGTGCATTTATGAGCTTTGTGCTAATAGCCATAGATTTTTTGTTGAATTAAAAAGAGTTTTTTTTTGATAAATAAGAAATTGTGTTTTGAATTTGGAAATAACCGTCGTCCAGCAGTGTGTGGATAGAGAAAGAAGTATTGAACAATATTCTATTTCAAAAACTTAAACGAACTATTTCGATAAGAGAAGCTTATTTTTTAAATTAAAAGAAAAGTGCTAAGTAATAAACCGTCAAGTAGATATTAAAATGGTGGCATGGCATGTTATTAAAATGACAGAAAGATGAACCTAATAAAATTTAAAATGTCTTGTTAAATCGATAACAAGTTTGTTCATAAGGTAATAATTATATTTAACCAAAATTCGTCCTAATCGTATTGGAAATCTGTAGAAAATATTGCTGATTGCGGTGGGTCATGAATTATAATAGTAGGAGTAGTAGTAATTAGTAATAGTGTAATAATATTGTACATATTCGTGGATACTCATACCGTGGACTCTCTGCGGCTAACTGTGCCTAGTTAAAGGTCGGGTGACTTGACCTCGATTCTCCTTATTGTGGTTTAACCTGGATGTAGTTAGGTTAAAAGGGATTGTACTTGAACTTATGGTTATTTTGTACTATCAAAAACGGTTAACGGTTATGCCCGCTTTTATTATTAGTTTTGACCAAAGGTATCAGAGGTACTTTAGCATTTATGATATTTCAGTTATTTTATTCAACCATTTAGTTTTACAATAGTTTGTTGCCCGTAAATCAAGTAAAGCACCAAAAATAATCAAAATGTCATTATTTTTATGAAAAAGGGCCTAGTTGCATGCTTTAAAATCTTACGACGTATACAAATGATTAACAACAATAACATTCATCTCGGCTATTTATATTTTTTTTCGGCCAAACGCCTGAAGACGGGTGGAAAACCAATAATTAAGACCCTTCAGAAGCTGTTTGCGCCCGTCATACTCGAAAAGAAAACGCCAGAGGCATGTTGCAGGGGTGTGGTGGTTCTTCTTCAAGAAGGGTGATAATGCTCTACTGAAGAATTAAAGGCCTATAATAACTTCTTAGCCATGTCTACAAGCTGTTTTAAAGTGTCATCACGAATCGTCTCGTGCGCAGGTTTGACGATTGCCAGCCTCCCGAACAAGCCGGATTCCGTAAAGACTTCAGCACCGTACGCCACATACATACGCAGCGGCAGGTTATACAGAAGACCGAAGAGTTCAACCTGCCTCTCTGTTTAACGTTTGTGGACTATGCGAAAGCCTTCGATTCGATCGAAACTTGGGCTGTACTGCAGTCTCTCCAACGGTGCCAAATTGACTACCGGTACATCGAAGTGTTGAAGTGTTTATACAAAAACGCCACCATGTCAGTTCGACTTCAGGATCAGGTACCTCGGAACCCGTCCTTCGGCAGCGAGGTGTAAGACAGGGAGACGTCATATCTCCAAAACTGTTCACCACTGCTCTGGAGGATGTCTTCAAGGTTCTGGACTGGAGAGGACTAGGCATGAACGTCAATGGCGATTAGATCACTCACCTTTCGTTTGCCGACGATATAGTGGTCATGGCTGAGACCATGGAGGACCTCAGTATAATGCTCGATGACCTCAGTAGAGCTTCCGAAAGAGTGGGTCTTAGGATGAACATGGACAAAAACAAGGTGATGTTGAATGCCCATGTTATACCCACTCCTATCAAAGTCGGAGACTCTACACTCTCTCCGACTTCAAATGTAAGTAAAGTTGTTGGCGACTATGTCTACCTGGGACAAACGATCCAGTTGGGTAGGGCCAACTTCGAAAAAGAGGTCAACCGTCGAATCCGACTTGGCTGGAAAGCGTTCGGAAAGTTGCGCGGTATCTTCTCGTCCAACTTACCACAGTGTCTCAAGAAGAAAGTTTATGCCAATGATGACATATGGCTCTGAGACGTGGTCGCTTCCAACGGGCCTCATCAGAAAGCTTAGAGTCACTCAATCGGCAATGGAGAGGTCTATGCTCGGAGTTTCCTTGCGTGATCGAATCAGAAATGAAGAGAACCAGGGTTACCGTCATAGCATGAAAAATTGCCAATCTTAAGTGGCAGTGGGCACATTGCTCGCAGAATGGATGGCCGATGGGGCATAAAGGTTGGAGGTTGGTTGTTGGTTGAAGGTTGTTGGATTGGCGACCGCGAACCGGAAGACGTTGCTTTGGAAGGCCTCCCACCAGGTGGACCGATGACCTGGTTAAGGTTGTGGGCATCCGCTGGTTGCGGGACGCACGGGATCGGTGAGTGTGGCGACGCAGTCCAGCAGTGGTCATCTTTTGGCTGATATGATGATGATGATGACATTTATCTATTTGTTTCATTTGAATGAACCACGGAGTGAATCTGACCAATTAACATTAAAGGTACCATCACTGGTAATGAGACGATGTTTATACAATTCGACACAATTTCAATTCATCACTATAGAAGAATCCCGATTCGACACACCTTTTGCTCACTTTTACCCTTTTATCTTAGGTCATCCCTAGTTTGACTGAGCGGTCTATATATCTACATCCGAGCATTTTCACCCCATACCACGACGGGAAATGTCGCCAACGAGTGGACACGGGATTATCGCTGATAGATTGTGTGTGATATTGCTTGGTTTGTTTATAGGACGGAGTTACGGCTTGTTTTCGAGGCCTTACATTGTGTTCATTGGCAAACATCACGCGTTTTTTGAAATATGAACAGATCAAAATCAAATAATATGCCAAGCCTTTTTCCAACGATTATTGGATCGCCTTTTAGTCTGAGTTATGTTATCTAAATGCACTCATCTGTCATAATTAGCGAAACAATAGATAGATGACTTTTAAAAGCGTCGTGAAAGTAATTGAGGCGATCTACAAATGGCAGCCGGGATCTACATTAAAAGATGAAAAATTAACTTATATCTTACTTATTACTATAGATATTATATATCATACTAATATTATAATTGCTAAAGTTTGGATGTATGTTTGTTACTCAATCACGCCAGAACGGTTGAACTGATCTCGATGAAATTAGGCACAGAGATAGATTATAGTCTGGCATAGCATAGCACCTAGGCTACTTTTAATGCCGGAATAATGTTTTCTTAGGATAAGAAAACACTATTCACGCGGGCGATGCCGCTGGTAGAAGATATAATAAACAAATGTTTTACCATAAATAATTTACCATATTTTCTTCTCGCCGATCTAATCTGTAATATCAAATTATGATATTTGAAACCATACAATTAAATACATAATACTTAAAAAACTGTTGATTTGAGAAAAGAACGGTCTGTTGGTACAAAAATTACATTTTCACGTACAAAAGACAACATAACAAGAAATACAGCCAAATTCTTAATTCTTTATTCCTCCCAGACGCGAGAGTCTAGGACAAACTTTGAATACAAAACACAACTTTTATTCAACCTTTAAAATGGTGAGAGCTAGTAACTTCGAAATCCCTACCGTGCTGCTATATCACTTAAGATTTTTTCATATTTAACTGCCGTTATTCCCGGAGCGGGGTGCACAAACTTTCTTCAACTCCCCACAAGCTAGACTCGACTCTATAATCAATAGGATACGACTTCCTAGGTCTGAATATCAAAGTTTGTTCAAGTGTTCCCACTGTGACAGCCAATCGTGGTGAAGTAAAACCGCTCTACGCCAGCTTCTGTTACAAGAAGGCTATTCTTTTTAATACAGGCTCCTTTTTACCCTTTGAATTTGAAATAATACAGTCACGTGGTGTGATCGTGATCCGAATACTGCGGCTAGGGCTGAAAGTACGCGGATATTTCGGCACATATCGGATATGGTGCGGTTATTCGGATACGGGAAGGGTAGCATATTTGTCAAGTAAGGGATTAAATATTGTTGTGCCGCATTGTAGCGTGTAAGGAATACTTATAGAGAATTTCCTGGGGCATGCAAATTATGCAATAGTTCTTACTTATGTAGATAAAGCGTCGAACCGTCTTCAGAAATTCTGTTTATGTAGCTGATCACGTAAAATCGTTTATTTATGTCTCATAGCGAATATAAAATGATTTGTTATTGGGACGTTTCACCTTTTAACCCTTCATAAGCTTACATTATGGTAATATTCTTATGAACTATGGTTTTCAACGCCTGGTATTGACCAGCAGCTGGTTAGACTGGAAGCCTTATTTTTTTTCTGGCGTGGCAAATCCTCATTGGATGTCCTCCGCTCTAGGAGGCTCGCGGAAGGGTCTGTGAGACTCCTAGTGACCTAAAACCATCTCACAACTACGCCGGGAGTCGCGGGAACGTACGATCCTTCCTCAACCCCCAGCTAAGGCTGGAGCCTTACCCCAACATACTTGAGGAAAGACTATCCAGATTGAATGATTTACAGCGTCCCTTAAAATATTACATTTCTTTACATTGTATTGGTACAACAATCAAAACAAAAATCAACATTTATATAGAAAAAGATTATTTGCATTTTTCGGATATTATAATTTAGATACTCTGCAAACCCTGAACGAATCCCAAAACCAATGTATTCTTATGTCTGCGACATTTTGTGGAATAAAGTTTATCGTGTAACATGATCGAAGTTGGGCCTTCTTCGTAAATCTTACTGGCTAGGGCAGGTTTCGAATTTTCAGTGCCTTTTGATATCTTGTTGCAAATATGTATCTTCTATTAAATCCCTTTTATGTCAAGAGGAAGTTACGTGATGTGAATTTATGTGTTCATCAGAAATGTGCCTATGTGTTTTTAACCGACTTCCCAAAAATAAGGAGATTCTCAATGCGGCTGTTTATATATTTTTGTTTTTTTTTTATGTATGTTCGTGCATATCACCTTCATATATAAACGGATTTGCAAAAATTTTATTATGTTCGAAAGAAGTTTATTCCGAAATGGTCCCATTTCGCAATATACAACATAACTCTTCAATAAATGACGGCAATCGTATGTCTGTTTATTCTTTACACCAATTGATAACATACCATGACGCCAGTATGTTCTAAACGGGTACGCAGATGTGTACAGTTCAACTTGGTACACTCTCATTCCACCAGTTATGTTCAAGTTACATGTTATTTGGGTAATCTATTCTAGCATCACTGTGGGCATTATAGGTACCTTACTATAGAACTTGTCCATTATGTACCACTATAAAATTAAATTAAAAACATTTTAACAAAAAAATAAAACAGACTTCTAAAAAAATTCATTCCCGATGTCGGTGTCTAAACGAAAAACAGTAGGTACCAAAGACGTCGGAAAAAGCAATTTTTTGATTTGTAGTGTTTTGCTTTTCATGTCGGTTTTTTTGTTATGTAATCTACAGACACTCTAGACAAATTACAAGTGAAAGCGTTGTGATAGCGATTGGTAAAATAGAACATGTATTATTAACCAAGGGGATAAAGCAGTGTCTTCTGTCGCGGGTGACGATTTAAATCGCGAGCGTAACGAAGGACTCGAGGTTTACTCCCGAGCGTAGCGAGGGTGTTAAAAACTTAAATCACGAGCGAAGCGAGGGATTTAAGACGAGTCCTGAGTGTAGCGAGGGATTTAAGTTCACCCAAGACTAAGACAGCTTTATCACCGAGGAAAATACTCTACTTTTCGTACCATTTGAACGAAAAAATTAACACAATAAAAAAATTGAGATGAGCATTTATTAAAAATAAAATAAATTTAACGTTTATGTATTTGAAGAAAAAAACGCGGCAAATTCCTAGACTAATATTTTTTGTCGGAAAAGCAAAGGCATCAAGCTCATACGTCCTCGTCGGGTTTCGTAATTTTATTTAATAATCATAACTGCATAATAAATGCGTATTCCTTTTTCAAAAAGATGTATAATGCTTTATATACAAACTCAACGGTGTAAACACAGATAAATTTAGTTAGTTCAGTATAAATTTCGGTAAGTATTCCAAATTTAAATCACATTCTCCCCCTAGAGGATGAATGAAATTCAGTACAATTTTCTTTCCCTGTTTTTAACAGATTAAAAATGACTATGTTCGCTTTTTGTGGCATAGAATGTTACTTTTTTGAGCAAGTGGTACGAAAATGTTATTTTCTTACCCAAAAGTTAGCGAAAGAAATTCGTTTGAGTCATAACAATAAGTCCAAAACGACAAAAGGTCAATTTAATTAGCGGCTAGAACAAAAATAAAAGTTTCTAAAAACAGCTTTGATGTTATTCAGTCAGAGATGAAAATTAATCAATTAGTTTCTACCTAGGTTGAAGTTTAACAACCAAGTTATAAAATAAACTAAATTATTTTCGTGTATAATGCACCGATTTTTTTTTATCTGTATTAGGTAGGAGAGTATACAAGTCACATTCGCTCAGTGTGTAAAAGGATTAGTCTATACGGTTTCTAAAGTATAAATCTTAATAAAAATGCACATTCACAAACTCTCAAATAACCTAATCATTATGTCACAGTCATCAAACAGCCAAAACCTTACCACTTAGTCTACAATAACAATAATAGCGACAATCGCACACCACTAGGTATCCCCATTCTCCCAATTTAGCTCACAACTAACAATCGAAATCATAACCCAAAACGATCAAGTCGCTACTTTATCGAGCAGAAACCAGCTGATTGATTCGGCCTAAACGATAACATTAGGGTTGTTCTTCGGCCGAATTCGGCTCACGTCCGGCACCCAAGGGCTTCGGATATTGCGAGCGTAACGTGTCCGAATAGTGCGTGGTCATTCGTACCCGTGGTGTTATTGCACGGGTTATTAAGTTATCTGGCCTTGCTTACATGTGTTGGTAATTTTGGTGATTTATTTCTATGGATTCTTGGCTTGTGGCGCAATATTGTGTAGGGACAATAATATGGTACTAACTTGAGTAAGTTATTCCAGTTATGTTCTTGGAAAAAGATATGTTGTCGGAGTTCTGCTAAAATTATTAAAATGAACGATACATTGGGACAAATACCGATGGTGCACACTCACAAAGTAAGTTTATTTATATGTATATGTTATGGACCAAGTGATTAATACGGCATTATTCATACTGCCCGGGAAATTTTAATAATGCCCGTCATTTATTGGGCCGGGTAATAAAAAGATTTGTTTTTGTTTTAATTATTTTAATGTCGTCATTGGTTTTAATATAGAATAGATAAGTACGATTACTATTTAAGCAACAAAGTCGACGAAGCCCCGCTGCGTGGGACTCTTATTTCTGTCTGCAGGGTCTAAAGTAACATAACATGAAGGAGATGACGGGAGCTGAGTTCGCTCACTTCTGCTCCTGTCATCTCCTTCGAACCTATCCGTGTCGGAGTGCCCTAAGCTCCCGAGCTGACTTCGCTCGCTCTTGGACTAATCACTGATCATAAATGCCCAACCGTTACGTAGCAAAATTGATAGTGACCAGACAATGTGATAAATATAGAAGTTTCAGTCAGTATTCATTACATTGACCGATTTGACTTGACTAGATTCATAATGCCCGGGCTTTATGCATAGTGCCCTGATTAATCACTTGTTCCATGAAGTATATGCCATGGATATAATAAAACAGAATGTAAAAAATCGACCTATATTTAACTGTTTTCAACAAATCAGACTAAGCGTTGCGATATTCACATTTGAAATAAAAATTATTTTAATACTTACCAATTAAAAATTATGATCACATATTTTTCAACTTATCTACCTTTAAATCCTTCTCATTATTTCACTCTAATACAGAAAAGGGCAAGCTTAATTCGAGCCCTTTTCCCGAAATCTGATATTAATGAAAAATAAAGTTCTAAATTTTGAGAACATGTTCAGAGGATTTCAATGTTAATCGTGCTTAAAAACTCAAATTCATATTTTCATCCACATTCATAGTAAGTTCATTAATCAGTGATTTTTGTTCTGCTGACATGGAACTCCTCAGGCTAGCCACGCATGTCTTGCTTCTTCGCAAAGGTGGTCTACCTCGAATCCTGCCTTCGTACTTGTGCCTCTTATGATTCACTGGACTCTCGGAGTCTGAGAGCTCGTCACATTTGCGTTTTGATGACGATGATGTCGAGTTGAACGAGAATGATCTGTGTGGAGTTGTTGTAGCTGAAAAAGATAAGATAGATGTTTCAAATTCTGGTAGAAGAGTAAACAGTAGGATAAACGAAAAATAAGAGAGTATTAATATTTTGGATGAAATGTTATAATCTTATGACAGGATAAATCTCGCAATTAACAACATCAATCATTTTGAAAATTACAGCGCAACAGTTACAGTAACATTAATAAATCTTTAAGCGGCTAGCGGCAAAATTACATGATTAAACCGTCACCATCAATCTAAAAGTCAAGGGACACAAAGGCACACAAAATCTAAGCAACAATTTCCGAAGCAGAAGAGCGGAAAGTAATAAATTTAAAAAAAAAAGATTTGAGAACGCAAGAAAAAAAATGATAAAGCGCCGTCTCGCAATATGATTGAAGCGAGCCTTCTCATGAATAGAAAAATGCAATATTGCCTGCCACTTGACACGGAACGGAATTACGGGCCGTTGCAAAATTTACGATTTGAATTCTATCCGGTGGTAATTTTTTCACTTTAGAAATATCTTTCTGATGTTACTATAAAGTTTTTGGACGATATCCAGTCGTGTTCAGTTTGGGAGCAGTAATAAAATTGGGATAGCAAAAATATTTTTTGGAGATTTTTCTTTTATAGGTTTTTTAAGAAATGAAAGGATGCTGTATGATAAATATTTGTAAAAAAATAAGTTATTTCAGAAATAATTGTATTATTGTTAAAATTTGAAAGTTTTATAAGAAACATAGTCGACATCAACTACATACCTATTAAAAAGTTCTGCGTGTTTCGAATGTATATTCATTGAAACAATTGAATAAAACCGCAATGTGTCCAACTATGTGTTAGTGGTTACTCATGTAACTATGCCAATAGCGTGTTTGCTAAACTTGATTTAATTAGAATTAGCAAGATCTAGCTCGTTATCATTATTATCACGGTGAGTATTATTTGTCTAAGTTGTCATGTCTTTAGTTTTTAAATTGTACCAGTTGTTATATAAGTGTCCTTTATTTATTTATTTATATATACTTTATAATTACTTTGCTTTAAAAAAACTAAACACTTACGGACCCTGTCGGGCACAGCAAAATTTTAGATAAGTATCTAGGAGAGAGATTCACTTTTTTCATTATTAGCATTCCAATTATCTGCGAGACATTGCATACTTGTTAATTTCAAGAGGTTCACTTATTTAATTATGGGGTTTTACTTATTTTATATTTTGCCACATTTGTATGGTTTTATACTATCTTACGATCTTATTCAATTGTCATAAATATAAGAGCAGAAAATTCGAACCGCGTCACTTCAATGTGAAAATATCAATTTGATTGCTTGACATTTTTATTTCTAAGAAAACAGACACCTTATATCCGTCTTTTATATCCGAATAAGAATGAAAATAGACTCGGAATTTAGAAGCAAATGCCGAACAATTCGTTATTGTTGCTTTATTCTGACAAAGGCTTGTTTCGTCGGAGGAAGTTTATTTCCGGGTACTAATAAAGGAAATGAGAACAATATTATTGTTACTGACAAAAAGAAAGGTAAAAATAAACGAAGAAATTGAAAATTGAAGAGGAAATGATCGAGTAAATGCCTTGTTTTGACTAACCTAAAAATATAAAACTTGTTGACAACATAAACTTAAGCTTTATACTAAATAATTATACTACTAACAGCTGTCCGAGTGTCCATAGGCAGCCACTTATCATCAGATGGACCACCTGCTTAGTTGCTATATGGCATAAAAAAGCTTTAAATCCCATATTTGTTTACTACGACAACCTTATTTTGTTCACATTAAAATGTATGTGCACAGGCCGAAGGCCAGCCTATGAGATCTCTGTGTGTCAGTTTTTGTCGTAATAAAATTTTAAGGCCGTAAATACACTTAACTTTATCGATTACTAGCTGTTCCCCGCGGCTTCGCTCCCGTGGGCCACCCCACAGGACCCGTTTTCGGGATAAAAAATAGCCTATGTCCCTCAGGAATAATGTAGCTTTCTATTGGTGAAAGAATTTTTTAAACCGGTCCAGTAGTTTCGGAGCCTATTCGGTACAAACAAACAAACAAACAAAAAAAAGCTTTCCTCTTTATAATATTGGTATAGAAAACACCCTACTTTAAGGGGTTTTATCGTAAAACTTTCAAAGATAGAGCAATTTTAGTGTCTGACTTAATTATTACCATATCCATATAGTCCAATGACAATAACTTTGGATTTACGTCTCACGGAGGCATACATTTGATGATTTTTTTATGGCCATAGCATAATATTTAATCTAAAAAAATATTAAACTAACAGACAAAAGATAAGATATTTTTGTATTAAGCCATAATAGTCAATTTTTAATCATAATTTCACAGGATTTTATTGCATTTAGTCAATTTCTGCAATTTTTTTAGGATTTAACACGTATCTTTTATGAGTTTTTTGTTAGTTTCTAGTAGGTTCAATACAAAAATATCTTATTTTTTTGTGTGTTAGTTAAATATATTTTTTAGATTCTCTATGCTATGGCTGTAAAAATTACATTAAAAGTACGTCTCTGAGACCTAGATCTAAAGTTATGGTTGTTAGACTATGTGGATAAGTGTGGGGATTGGATCCCATAAGTGGGCTGCTTTTATCGATAAAACTAAGTGTATTTTATGGACTTGAAGTTTAATTACTACAAAGCCGTACACATTGTAGAATGAAGAAATGCCAGGATCGATTCTAATAACAATGGCAACAGAATTCCTTTTCCAAATTAAAACTTTAGAACGTCAAATTAAAATGCCACACTCTTAACCCTACCGTCCCAAAATTCTTCATCACGGTCGGCTTTAGGCAATTCAGCTCCCTAACTTATATAAATGAAATTTATTGCCCATAAAATAAGGTCTATTTTACAATAACAATTTTAAGTTAAGAAGTTTTGATCGCGAACATGATGAGGTTGTCAATATTTGCGCGCAGTGTTTACCGTTCGCAGCGAGGGTGAGTTAATACGTTGATTTTAGAACGTAATTATTGGAAAATTTCAAGCAATATGAAAATTGGTGCAAAATTTGATATGGATTTTACCAGAATAATCTGGGGATTTCAGCTAGTGGAGGCAGAATTTGCGAATGCAGTTTTCGATTTGGCAATTTATAAAGTTATTTCTGAGTGTGATGAAATGTAAATAAATCTGATGCTATTAGCAAGTAATGGATCGGCAAGACAGCTAATAGCTTTAATTACTTTGTCCTTATTGATTTCCACTCTATTAAGCAATAACATAACCTTTTCCTTAACCCCACCAAATCACAGCGAAAATTAATACACGCCAATAAAAGTTATGTCGAACAGAAACACTGCGACCACAAAAATAAACAAGTAAAGACCCCTATTAATACAAAGGAAGCCAATAAACGTACTCACTGAAATTAGCGTTCTGCTCACCCCAAAATACATTTTTCACGGCCCTCGCCACGCTCGACCAGATGTTCTCTTTAATTGATTCCAGATTCTTATCGATCACATTCGATTTCTCATCTGCCTTGGCTTCACACTCCTCCACAAGCCTCTTGACGCTAACTTTTCTTTTCGTTATAACAAACTTGAACTGAATCTCTGTAGCTTCTTCCGTGTTCATTAAAACTGATGAAAGGCAGTTTTGCAGCGTCCCGGCTATGTTCGTTGTTAACGCTGATATAGCGTTCATGTTTCCTTCTGGAGTATCGATACACGTTTTGAATAATTCATTCGATTCTTTTGAGTACTCTGATTCGATTTGGGGACTGTCTTCTTTAAAGTTTATGGCTCGCGCGGGCATGGTTGAAGGCTCCCCGACAGGCGGGGTGTTTTCCTGATTGTTAGCAGTATTTTTTTCTCTTGTTTTCGGAGTTCTTGCCATGGTTAGGCCCTGGTTTTCAAAGCGGTTGATTAAAGCTTGGAAGCGGGGGTTGTGACAGAATTTTGGTTTCTGCGGTCCGGGTGTTAACATTCTTTTCGGTTTTCTGAATACTGAAAGTATAATAAACATTACAGGATAAATTCGAACTCATAAAGAGAAATAAATTCAAACTCTCGGCATTATGTGAATATCCAAAGTATTATTGCAATACCAGGGCAATCACTGAAGTATAAGCTGAATAGTGAACATTAAAACTTACAACAGCTTTAATCATTTTAGAGATTGATGTGATAATATTATATTATACACGAACTCGTTTAACTTTTACACTGCGAGCGAAATGTTATTGGTCTGGGTTCTGGAGAGATTAAATTAGCGATGTGTATGTGAAACATTTAAAAGATTTTCACTGATTGTGTGCCTTTTATGGCCTTTTGTTTAGTGTTCATGATGACATTTATTATTTTTACCCATTTTAAATGAAACGAAACTAGTAGTAAATAATGTTAACCACAGATTAAATAAATAATATTATTTCATTTATTAACAGTGTATGCATATTATTTTCATTTTTTAATATAAGTCTTTAAAAAATAAAACAACGTGACATTGCCATTTTCGAGAACCTGGTTTGGCACATTCCTATAGTACGGTAATTCTGATTCTACAAGATTGTATTTAAGAGCTAGTTATTATATTTTTATTTAATTTGAATTTGAGATATATAATTTTTGTTTTCAGAATAATCAAAACAAAGTTTAAAATACTTTCTCACCTCGTTTAACCTTTGGCTGTTCGAACACAGTATCATCAGCGAACTTGACCTTCTTAGTTTTAGTTATAGAGCCCTCGTTCGAATCCTGGAAGGTGACATGTTTCTCTGTGCTATCCTGACTCCCAATACGAATCTTGCTTCCCGTCACTATAATACTTTTCAACTTTGGCTCTTCGGATTTGGATGGCTGGAAAGTAAAACAAGTAATTGATGTAATGGAATTAAAATTATTTAAATACTCATTTGTATTAATAATGAGTGAAAATACGAACTCTGATATTTCTCTGATCAGATATCTGATATCTGAGCGTCAAACGATGTCGCAACGATTACCTATCAAGCAAATATAATCCTTATTGATATTATAAATGCGAAAGCAACTCTTTCTGTCTGTCTATTTGTTTGTCTCATTTTCACATCTTAATGGCTAAACGGATTTGGATGTATTGTATGGAGGCAGATTGGACCTTGGAGAAGGATATAGTTTTTTTTTCCGGAAATACTTGCCCTTAGACAGAGATGTGGTCGCTCACAATGAGCCTCATCAGAAGGTTTAAAGTCACCCAACGGGCAATGGAAAGAGTTATGCTCGGAGTTTTTTTGCGTGATCGAATCAGAAATGACATAACATCCGCAAGAGAACAAAGGTTACCGACATAACCCGAAGAATTGCCAAAATTAAGTGGCATTGGGCAGGCTACATTGCTCGCAGAACAGATGGCCATTGTGCCGAAAAGTTATAGAGTGGCGACCGCGTACTGGAAGACGCAGCGTTGGTAGGCCTCCCTCTAGGTGGAGCGATAACCTATTCAAGGCTGCGGGAGTCTCGTGGAAGCGAAACGCACAGGACCGATCAGTGTGGCGACGCTTATGTCCAGCAGCGGACGTCTTTTGACTGAAATGATGATGATGATGAAGACTTGCCCTTAGGATAAGTTCTAAATTTAACGCTGACGAAGCCGCTGGCGTAGTAAGTAACGTCATACTAATGACTTTTATAAAGTCTGCTGGATGTTATAAATTTGTTGGATCTTACTTAAAATATAAACAAACTATACAGCCACAAATTCACTTCTAGTTTGAAGTTATTCCTTGTACCGTTTTGTCAGCAGTCAGCAGGCAGAAATTTTGAATGGATAAATAAAACTCCTACCTCAGTATTCATGCTCTGAGCTGCACTCTCGGTTGTCTCAATCTCTGAGAGAGGAGAGTCAGCTCCCTGGTCAGCGAACAGTGGCCAGCCATTACCAGCAGGGTGTGTGGGGGTGCTGGTGGTGACAATCTGCGCCAGCTTTATGAGGTGGGGTAAGTGGGATGTTGGTGTTGTCATCTCGTTTTGTGGGTCTGAAACTGTGAAGGTATAGGTATTTACTTTAATCTCAAGATCTATTAACACTTGTTTTCTATCGAGTAACAAAAACACATTCGGCCGCACGTCGCGTCGGTATTCCATACTACTGAAGGTCTAGCGTAGTATGGGGTTTTAATATAATGCAAGGGTGGCTTATACTGGTTTTGTTACTATTGTCCCACTGTAAATACTCACTTAAGTTACTCTCAGTTCTAACTGGTGTAGTCTTCGGCGAACCATCAAAGATATCATCGCCAATGGTTTCCTCGTATTCTTCTACCATCTTTTGCCTCATCATACTCAGAAGTTTCTTCGTGTGAGGAGTGGCAGCTCTCTGTCTCTTCGATTTTGGTGTTTTTGAAGCAAACTTTGGATGAGGAGTCATACTTCCTACCTCTACCTTAATTTCACCTTCACTATCACTTGATTCATAATCTACTAAATATTTCTTCCTAACGATCGGTGTTATTATAGCAGTCTTACTACTTTTATTAACAGAAATAATGCCTTCAAAGTTCTCGCCATATTTGTTAGCTTTTTCATAAATCGAATCAAACTTGTCATCCAATTCTTTAATTTGTGTATTGCCAATCTCAGCTTCTTTGCAAACTAGCTCGGATATGCTAGTACATTTATCTATGTTCAGGAAATCTTCCATTTTGTAGAAGATCTTGTTGCACTTTTTGCAGCGTAAAGGGATATGTTCTTCAGTTAGGTGTCTGATAAAATCTTCGTTGAGCTCTTCTGGTTTGCAGAGGAATTGGAAACCACGACAGATGGGGCAATCGTATGTGAGACCGTGGGTCACTCTCTCGTGTCTTCGACGACAATCGGCGCAGCAGAAAACTAATTGACACACTATACAACGAACCTGAAAGTGTAAATTAATAAATGAAAAATAGAATTTGAAAAAAGGCTTTAAAGTCACCTAAATACGTAAAAACGTATTTTTTTTTACTGTTAACCGAAATTGAAGAAATATTTATTTCGTAAAATTACTTTCAAGCGGATATTCATTAATGTAAAAATGATGTGCGTGTTTTATCATTTACGTAGTTTCATGTGGAATATTTAAGTATTATTTGGAAACAAAAAATAGTTCTAGAGCGTATTTTTAGTACCAAATGTAAGTCATGGAAAGATGTCTGTGTGTGGGATGACTGACGGTAAGTTAGTTTGCATTTAACAAATTCTGATACTAATATGTATATTAGAACAGTTTTAATTTTAATATGAACTTTATTTTCACTTACTTTTAAGTTACTTAGTAGTGTTTTGTATAGTGTCACGGCTTACTTACGAAGCCGGACACGAAGTTGTTGGAAAAAAAGAAAGGGAAACATATTTGCAGTGTTTCATTTATTTTATGTTTAAGTTATTTTTTTTTCTTTTGTTTTATTTTTAATTGATTTATATTATTATTATTTTATTCATTTTATTTTCAATCTCATCAAGTTTGACATCAATTTTTATTATATTGTTATTTTGCTTATTATTCATTCATCCTCTGTTTAATTAGAATTGTATTGTATTAGATGAGATTATTTTTGTAAATGTTGTGCATGTCTGTTATTGACATTATATACTAGTATAAGACCCCGTGAAATTTAATATGTCCATGTTTGTGGTTGTGTTCTTGATGTGTCTTACATAAATAAATAAAAACTTAATCCTAAATCGAACAATAAAATCTAGTCCTTCATCAACGTCTTCATTCACGTCTGCTCCAATTTCTCCTATCCAAGCCTCAACTCATTCACCCATACACTGAGAATCTATTTCCTTATCAGTCGGTAATTAGAAGCTGCACGTCTTCATGTGCTTGCGATGATAATTGCCTCGTTGACCTGATTGGCGTCGTGCTAGCAATGCCGCGATCATCTAGGCATAAATCTACTGATTGGGATCATGATACGTCTTGATTGTTGATAATTTTAGGACAATTAGCAGGTAGTTTGGGCATCAATTAAACGATATAGTCAATGATTAGATTGTAGTAAGAAAATATCAGTTCACCAACACCAAAACGACTTTAAACAAATTCATGCGGGTTCTAGATCTACGCGGACGAAGTCACGGGTAAAAGCTAGTAATATATATATATAGCAACGTAATAATGGCGTTGCCAAATTAATCATTTCTTAAAATGATAGGCCAATAGCGGTAGACACAAAAATCACTTCAAGTCTTATGACTAGGCTATGACAAATCAAGATCATAAGGAATGATTAAATTGACATTGGAAAAATCATCGAACTATATTTCAATGGAACCTCTATCGAAATAATACTCGATGATATTGCCTCCTCTCCCTCATGGAGGCATAACTTAAAATTGAATTGATTGAAATTGTGATTGTAAAATAAATTGCCACCTTCACCAAAATCGTTTAAAAAAACCGGCCAAGTGCGAGTCGGACGCGCGCACGAACGGTTCCGTACCACTATCGCAAAAAACAGCAACAAATCACTTTTGTTGTATGGGAGCCCCACTTAAATATTTAATTTATTCTGTTTTTAGTATTTTTGTTATAGCGGCAACATAAATACATCATCTGTGAAAATGTCAACTGTCTAGCTATCACGGTTCATGAGATACAGCCTGGTGACAGACAGTCAGACAGACAGACGGACCACAGAGTCTTAGTAATAGGGTCCCGTTTTAGCCGTTGGGTACGGAACCCTAAAATAAATCGTTTCACATAAAACTTATAAAACCAAGTACCAAAAGGTAGACAACTTCATAAGTGGCTGTTTAAAAACAACGTAAAAACTAGACGAGACTCGCTAAGTGGTTATGATAGATGATACAATCTCACTACTTAGACCATAACTTACAAGCCAAGGAAAAAGTAATCTGTCTTATTTTTAGTCTACGATTATTTCTTATGCGTCGCTGCAAAGTTATTAAATATAACATAAATAACATCACGCCCCGAAATGTGAGAAGGTTAGAACCTGTAATAGTACACCCATTTTTCCAGTTATGTTTTTTTTTTAAACACATTCCGAACGTTTGTTAAAATCACTTACCAGGCCCCTCAGAAAGTATTGCGAAAAAAAGTTTTTATATATGGGAGACTGGCCAGTTATAATGTTTTTCGAAAATATGATTATTTATAAGTAAAAATAAGTAAGTTCCAATTTCAAAATTTCCCTCCACATTTTTTGCGAGTTAATTCAAAGTATTGTGTCTCACTGAAATATGGATCTGCGCCGGGAACATTTTAGAGCTATGATTTTATACGATTTCAAGTGTCGCCTGAAACCGGATGAATCGTACGATAGACTTCAAATGGCATTCATGGATGAAGGCCCTTCCAAGGCAACCGTGTATCGTTGGTATAACGAATTCAAGCGCGGTCGACCAACTTTGGGGGATGACGAAAGAAGCGGTCGCCCTTTGACGGCTGTTACCGAAGAAAACGTGCTAGCAGTGAAAAATTTAATCCAAGACAATAGGCGAATTACATATCAGGAGATTCAACACATATTGAAGATTGGATCGGGAAGCGTTCACGAGATTCTACACAGCCATCTTCGCGTGAGGAGGATAGTATCACGCTGGGTGCCGCACAACCTCACCGATGCTCAGAAGCAGGCCCGGGTGGAATGGTGCCGTGATATGCTTAACAAATTTGAAGCAGGCTCGTCTCGGCGTGTTTACGACATCGTTACAGGTGATGAGTCCTGGATTTATCAATACGACCCAGAAACCAAGCGCCAGTCGACTGTTTGGGTGTTTCAAAATGAGCCAACGCCTACCAAAGTGAAGCGATCTAGAAGCGGGGGTAAGATTTTGATCGCTAGCTTTTTTAATTTGACTGGCCACTTGGTATCAATTCCCTTACGGGATCAAAGAAGCATTAATGCCGAATGGTATACTACCAAATGTTTGCCAGAAGTTTTCTCTGTTATAAGCAACAAGCGACCAAACACAGGGCTCCGCGGGCTACTGCTCCACCACGACAATGCACCTGCGCACACCGCACTCAAAACGAGGGACTTCCTGGACAGCACGCCAGTCAAACTCCTGGGTCACCCTCCTTACAGCCCTGATCTAGCACCGTGTGACTTCTTTTTATTCCCAAAAATAAAAAATCAGCTCAAAGGGATACAATTTTCGTCGCCGGAAGATGCGCTGGCTGCGTTCGAGCAGGCTGTAAACGAGGTGTCTGCGGCGGACTGGAAAAAGTGTTTTGAAAACTGGTTTAGGCGCATGAATCTTTGTATAGAGGCTGGTGGAAAGTACTTTGAAAAGATTTAATAAAAATATATGTACGTATAGAACAATTTTTTTTAGTTTCGCAAAACTTTCTGAGTGTCCCACGTATCATGATCCAGCCATAGTTGTCCCCCCAGCGACGCCCTTTGCCGAGGTTCGTATCCCATAGGGAATAGCGTGTTCGCTTAAGTTTAAAATTTTGTGCCTGGCTGGAGGCTTATAGCTTAGTCTCCACAGGATCGCCCGGTTAAACAGTAGCTAATAACTCTGATTGAACTGCGACAGACCCATTATAAAAAAAAATAAAAAAGAATATCATCATCAGTAGCAGCATCATTTTCAATAGCAGTATCAGCATTGATAGATGATGAATATGCTGAAGTTCGAGTCGTGACATGACTGCAGAGGGAGGAGAGCTTATGGCTCGTGTTCTTTTCGTTTGCGAGTTTTGACCAATCGTGAGGTTGACCGCACCGATTGCGATTGTAAAAAAACACAAACTTGTCGCATCATCAAAGAAAGAAAGAAAACATTTATTGTGAATCAAGAAACCGCAAAATAACTTATGTAAAAAAGATTATTCTAGCAAAGACCACCAATACTTCACTTAAAATGTCTTGAAGAGCAATCCTGATGAATATGAAATGTTTATTTAAACCAGTGAAAACGAAAAGCAACAAACTGCTTTCCTGATTTTTAAAGAAAATTAAAAAAAACACAAATATTTTTTTCATTTTCTAAAATTATTAAGCATCCGCTGATGCCAATGACAAAATATCAGCATCAGTGGATGTGAAAAAAAACATCAGCAACAACCCTGATATAAACTAAGGACTGCAACTGAGTAATTCCATATAAACCCTGTATCAATTAACCTTTCCAGATTTTTTTAATAAAGATATTATTAAGTTTCCCGACCCGTGAATCGTACCCAGGACCTCAGAAGAGAATGCTATCAGTAGTAGCGCTTGCTAGAACAACGAGGCAATTATTGAATAAGTTGCTTAATATATCGCACACTGCAATGCAACTACTAGAACTCAAAGCATTAAATGCATGTGCATCAAACTATCCATAAACAACACACCCAAATACTCAAACAGAACTATAAACTAACATAATTTAAAGATCACAAGAGCAAAGCTACACTAAGTTGAAAGTCCAACTAAGTCAGTCCGAGTACATTTCGGAGCAGCATAACTCTGAACTACGCAGTCGGTATACGTGCCGGGCCGGCTTAGCAAAAAGCGAAAGCGTGTTCCGGGCAACCGTATTACCAACCGAATGTGTGCTACATGCGGCCAAGGTTACTGAGGGGAATAAGGACGTATGTGAAACCTCCCCTTTTAGTGTAGTGGCTATAAGGACGTCGGAAGTTTTTGGAGATTTTAGTTAGAGTAAAGTTTTGAGTGGTAATTTCTTTGGTTACTTGCTCACAGATTTATATCTACTTCGAGACTAACAATCTAGCGAGGGCGCATACGCCTTGATAAAGAACTGTTTAGAGTTCTCGTGGTATGTATCTCTTAGTAATGTTATGTTTTTACCCGACTACGGCGAATCTAAAAAGAAAGTGATGATTTTAAATGGTATGCATGTATGTTCATCCGTTCCCTCATAACTTTTAAACTACTTAAAATAATTTGACTAATGATCGAAGTCGTATGCCACCTTACCATAAATGTTGATCTGTAAACAGCCGCAGGTGGCACACAACCACGGCAGGCGTCCTCTAAGAATATTTTCTTGTTACATACTTTTGCGGGAGTTTCTTGAAGTCAGGTCTTAGTTTCAAACTTATTTTTAATTTACTATGACTGCAATGTTGTGCTATTTTAATTTACGTATTTTGTTTGCCTTCAATATTGTTTTGAGTGTCACAGATCTCGTAAAATACAAGAAATAATTAATCAATATGCTTATTAATCTAAGGGCCTATACATAATTGGAACAAAATTGTTTACGAATTGCTTTCAGTAACCGAGGCTTAAAGTTCGGGCTACGTGCTAGGTCAAGTATAGCAAAACCGGTAACATATTCTGTGCGACAGGATTTATAAAACAAATGTGTTTCAACTTGAGACCAAGTTTATGAACGATAGAAGCCAAATACGAAATCATAATGCCGGTTTCTGAAAAGCAATTATCAACGCGTCACAAATTAAATGTAAACAAATTGATGCGAAAGGCTTTTGAAAATTCATGTAACTAATTATAGGACTTATTTCGCCAATTAATTTTGCTACACTTTTGTTGCAGAAACTGGAACAAACAAACAATAATACTTACTTAGTGTTTACTAAACACTAAGTCTTATTTGAATTTTTTGTCACTGACCTAATCATGGCAAACCCCGAAAAATAGGCTTCATAAAACCAGACAAATTGATACATAATACACAGCTAAGTAAATACCTACATTTTACCCTTTTCATGAACAGTAAGTAGGTAAGCCCCAAATGTTTTGACACGCTGTCACGGAATGTCTCGGTGGGGATCAAACAGGTAATCATATCGGAGATACGTGTTCATAAAGGTACTGAACCATGGGAGGCACAATATTGTATGTGATGTAACTGTGCTTCCCAATCTTTTTTTGACTAGGGACCACTTTGATTTATTTGTGTTAGCAGGGTCTAGACGACCAAAAGAAGCTTAAACTGTAACATAACATAACATCACACCTGTGAAATTCTCCGAAGAGTTATGCAGAGGTACACCTACAGTAGAGCCACATTTTACTAGTTATGTTTATGGCCCACTTAGGGACGAGCCTATTGAAATCAAATGGGGAAACTTCGGGCTGCAACTAAAATTCATACATACATAAACTCACGCCTTTTTCCCATGGGGGTAGGCAGAAACTACTGAACGCCACCTGCTACGATCCTTACATACTTCTTTTGCTTCACACACATTCATACATCTAGTCATACACACACGCCGGTTATGGGTACTGCGCACTTGGACAACTAAACTGGCAACTAAAATTCCAGATGGAAATACCCAATAAAAGCTTGATAACTTATCTATTCTTTATATTCAATAGTAAAGAGGATTGTCATAGAAAACATAGTACTTTTAATAGAAACTTAAGATCATTTTGCAGCATTGTTTTTTTTCGAGTTTAAAAGTTTTGTAAATTTAAAACTTTCGCGAACCATAATACCTCTTGGGTAAGTAACGAGATAAATGGCGTGCGATAGGTAAGGCCTACGTCCAGGATAATGTGCTAAAACTCTAAGTGGTCCACGGATCACAGGTTGAGAACCATTGTACTATAGGTTCGTATAATGAGGTGTAGTAGCTTGTAGTACCATGCCGTATGTGTTATAGCACCGGCGCATGCAAGAGGTTTAGTAAAGGTAATGTATATGAGGATTTTGAGTGTGTGTGTTGATGTGTGTTACTGGTAATTGTGATTTCATAGAAGCTGTGGAATGTGCGTAAATACGTGAGACACGTAACATATATTCGTTAGTTTCTTCGTAACAAAATGTTAATTCTAAAAGACATGATAACAAACATGTTTTGTAAACAGTAATTCACTCCAAAGATAAAACCGGCCAAGTGCGAGTCGGACTCGCGCACGAAGGGTTCCGTACTTGCTAAATTGCGGTTTACGATTTATGACGTAATAAAAAAAAACTTCTTACTAGATCTCGTTCAAACCAATTTTCAGTGGTAGTTTACATGGTAATGTACATCATATATTTTTTTAATTTTATCATTCTCTTATTTTAGCAGTTACAGGGGGGGGACACACATTTTACCACTTTGGAAGTGTCTCTCGCGCAAACTATTCAGTTTAGAAAAAAATATATTAGAAACCTCACTATTATTTTTGAAGACCTATCCAACGATACTAACAAAAATATATTTTTTGTTTCAGTTTCAAGTATGGGATCCCCCAAAATTTATTGTTTTTTTTTCTATTTTTGTGTGAAAATCTTAATGCGGTTCACAGAATACATCTACTTACCAAGTTTCAACAGCATAGTTCTTATAGTTTCGGAAAAAAGTGGCTGTGACATACGGACGGACAGACAGACAGACATGACGAATCTATAAGGGTTCCGTTTTTTGCCATTTGGTTACGGAACCCTAAAAATCAGTGGGATTTATTTAATGCATAGACGGAGGACGCAGCCGTGGCGTTACAGCAAGCGGAGGTCGAAAAGGTCTTGGATGACTCGGACAAGCTAGGGCATACTCCGCTACGAGTACAGCGGATAGTACCTTGGCAGTTTATAGATAATGCTGCCCTCATCAACAGCGATTTCCAACAAAACCATATCCTCCCCTTCCTCCCCAATAATGTGCAATCTTCCATAATGACGTATTTAGTACATATGTCGTAGGTTTGTGACAAAGTCAGGTTTTGATCAAGATTCGGCGGGAGAAAAAATTATTACTTTATTTAGCCCGCGGTAAATCCCCATTAACCGAAATTTTCCATTCGATCGCGTCAAGAACATACATTTAATCATAAACCTAAACAAGTTCAGGTTTTTGATAAAAAAAACTGTTCTCAGGCGCTTGACCACTATCTCACCTGATGGTAAGCGATGATGTGGTCGACGATGTAGCACGGTTCTGTTTGTAGCTATCAGGAAATACAGACTCCGGCAGGGTATTCTACTCCTTAGCTGTACGCATAATGAAAGTATTCCCAATACATTTGGTGCGTATGGGTGGGATGTCCACCATGATAACACAAAGTAAAAATTTTGAATCCTGCCGGTTTTTTATTAAAATACTAAGTTTTTGACCATAAACCTGATTTTGTCATAAATGTAGGACATATAAATGTAAATATATATTATGCTACCTGAGCTAAGGTCAAAAATAACAAATAATAGAATCAACAGAAAAAACCCAAGTTTGAACAATCTTATAACTTAAATTCACAACATAACACCGGAAACAATAAAAGATAACTAAAAACAACAATGCATTTTTATGGAAAGCGTATCTGCTGCCAGGTCCCAATCGATAGTAGATTAATAACTAAACAGTGATGTCCATCGATGCCGGGATCCGGCATCCCGGATGGACCTATTCCCACGGGATCGCTCAACTGAACGGGACTCTACAGATGCAATTAAGATTAACTTTCAATGCTGTTGCCATTTTGCTACGTTTTTTCGCTGTTGTAAAAATAGTCGTTTTTATAAAGTAATGTATGAGCAGTTTGTGAGATTTGTAGGAATATTTTTGAAAACAGAATAACTTCGATTGTTTTTGCATTTCGTAATAGGTTACGTTAATTTTTTTGAAACCTGCCAAATATATTAAAGTTTAAACACGACCGTTGTATGGTTTTCACAGCAACTGCGTTTATGTGCAACTGTGCAAATTAGAGTTGTTACAAATAATTTTAACAAAAATCTTTGTTAATAATAAATAATTTATAATGACATTATCAGCAACTTCAATTCAGCAACAGACTTTAGTACGGAATACTTAAAGTACTTGCTTAACTACGTTTCAATCAGGATATGATTAAGATGATTATCATCACAACACACAATATATTTTGTCACTGCTGGGTACTGATATGACTTGTTTGCAAAAATATTTACGCAAAAAGATTTAACATATATAATTTGTACTTACCTCAACAGAAGGTGTCATTGTGATTCCATTTTATAACAAATCACAAAGAAAAAAAAATATTAAAAATCTCAGTTTTCTTAGTAATTCATAAAATTTAACTGGGATAGTGTTTACTAACCTACCCTCAATTATTTGATTTTCGAACACTTTTCGGATACACGCACAATTGTTTTGATTTCGAATACGAACTAGGTAGTCTAAATAGCCAGATTAAAATAAATATTTAATTGAAAGTTTGAATGTATTGTACTGAAATAAGGGACATAAAAATGTTTTTATGCTTCTATAAAGTAAAAATATTATGTGTAGAACGTATAGGTACCTACCAAAATTAGCAAATCGTAATAAGAACATTCTTATTTTAGTTTATTAATTTTTATTTACATGAATATGTGATAAAAAAAATGTTTTGAATGATTTTACTTTTTCTAAAAACAAAACTTTTAAATAAACTACACTTACACAATATAGAAAATAGGTACAATTTTTTTAAATACTCACCCACCAAGTTAATATTTTATTAATCAGTCTCCGATAAATCCGTGTCGAACAAAAAATGGATACCCAATTTTTGCAGGGTGCTCATTCTGGAGTAGATCACGTCAACACCCGTCACTCATATCGGCGAATCCAATTTATTGGCGCGCTCAACTGGCTAGAAATACTCGTATCCAAACCGTAATACTCGTTTTAGAGTACAATACCGAGGCAGTTTTATCCATTTCAAATCAAAGTGTGAAAGTTCGTGATTCCAAATTTAAACCCATAGAGAAAATAAAACTACGTTATATTTAAACCTTTTATCGTTCTATTGTTGAGTGATTAGAGTTTCCGTAGTATTACTACATATTAACTAATAGTTCCTTACGGATATTACTGCAACCTACACGTATGGGGTAGGCGTATAACAAACGTACAATACACTGAAGGCACAGCACACACGCACACTAACATTTAAAAGGTGTATTGTGTATTATTAAGGAAACTACTACAAATCACAATTGTCCATTGTAAATTAGGGATCAACCTCGAAATGAGAAATACTAAGCTGGAAACTTGTATAATCCTTCATTTTGGCGTTCTAAAAGTTTTCTCAATTATATTAAATCTTGTGTCTGTGTCATAAGTTATTCAAGGTCAAAGGGCTAAAAATCAGATTTTGGTTTCATTCACGGCAAGTTATGATTTTACTGCAATTTGTGATCAGGGTTAGTTTATTTCTTTTTCAATTGAGCACAAAAAAGTTCTACATTAGATGATAGATGGCGCTGGGTGTCTGACGCCCAGCAAATGTTGAGTTGGTAACCCTTTCGGTATGGGCACGCTCGACGCAATCACTACTAAACCTTGTTTGTACTTTTTTTACTATTCTTCTGTTACTTTGTGATTGTTGTTGTTGTATTTTTCTATGTCGAATAAATGGAAAATTCTTATTTTATTGTATTCTAATCTAAAGTAGGATTTTTTGTGCACAATTGAACAAGGAGTAAACTTGACAAATTGCAATAAAATGATAACATGCCGAGAATTGAGCACGAAAAAGATTTTAGAACCCTGAATAACTTACGCCAAAATGTATGTGTACGAGTTTTCAGCCTATTATCTCTCATTCGATGGCTCATCTCTAATTTGAATAGACTACAAGTTTGTATCTTTACTACCAGTATATCAGTTTTATCAAACTCCATGCGTGAGTCCCCATGCGACCGACCGCGGGATGCGTCGATGTCGTTCCAGAATCGTGGCGTAGAAATGTTTTCAGAAGGCATAAGCATAGTCAACCTATGATGTTCCCACAGCTGGGACATAGGCCTTCTCTCTTAGACTGGGCCGCATATACCACCATGCAGGCCAAACGCGAGTTTGTGGATTATGGTGCAAGGACATGCCAGTTTCATGTATAGTCTCAAAGTACTACCTTTAATTATCCCAATAGTCAATAAAGCTTGTTCCTCTTGAAGCAAAAATACTTAGTCATCATTATGTAGATGAAAAATAGCTCGGTAAATGATAAATTATTTTATTTCTGTAAGTTGGTTTGTACAATCGCTTTTACATGTCTAACATATTTTTTTTTAAACTAGATGAGGTCGGCGTTTCTTATCTGACTACTCTGAGAAGAAAGGCCGAAACAAACTCAGAGGTCACAGTCTCTTTTAAAGTCCTGACAAAATCTTGGTTATATCATGTGAAGACCATGTAGACTGATGTCTGAAATGTTCTTTTGAGGAAAGAACCAGCCAGAGAGTAACATCAAAACTGAAGTTAAACTACTTAAACATCTATCACAGTAGTTCCTTTTAAAACATCTCTACTTTCAAATCGAAACCATAAGTTGTCCCATTAAAAACCGACTTGTAGAACACAAGCCCACCAGTAAAACTGAGTCCGTTTCCTGCGTGCGGCACAAAGGAGCCAGGAAATTGCGGCGCGTCTGCTTGCTGAGCAGTATGGGACTATGGGAAGTGGGCACACTTGTTGGTAAACGACTAATACTATGAAATACTAAATAATGTGTGTGATTTTGGAAAGGAAAGGGGAGAAGGAAAGGGCCCTTATTTATATACATCTCGGTATGATTTAGCAAGGCTTTAGACAGAGTGGCGGTGGTCGAAATGCCATAATGGGATTGATTACGGTCATTTCGATGGCATTTGGCATTTTCATAGATTTTTTCTATTTTCCGATCGTAATGGCGACGCTTTTGTTTATAGATGATGTGAGTTGTCTATAGACTCAGGTTATAAATTCAAAAATTTCTTCACTGTTTAGAACCGATGGTTTAGAACCGTCTGTATAGGTAATATTCAAATCTAAAAACACAACAAAAGTTTCTACCTATACTTACCTATACTTTGAAACCATCTAACCGATGTTTCCCAAACCGGTTTTATGAGAAAGGCAATAATGATAACATGGTTTTAGACCACTGAAAAAAATAAACAAAATTTCACATTTTTTTCAGCAATTAAACAAAGGGGCGATGCCTCTAATTGAGTGCAATTGCCGCTAATTCCTCTTTACCGTTCACCGTTGGAATGACGGAACAATAAAACACAAAAAAATGTTTCTGCCTATGCCCGGTATAGACTTTGAAACCACCCAACCGTTATGCCCTAAACCAGTTTCATTAGAAAGGCAATAATGCGAAGATGATATAAGACCACCATTAAAAATACTTTTGCCCAACAAATAAACAAAGGGACGATGCCTCCAATTGAGTGCAATTTCCTTCTCCTTTCACCGTTGGAATGACGTAACAATAAAACACAAAAACTGGTTTCAAATTATGTCCGTTATAGAATTTGAAACCATCCAACCGATGTGCCCCAAACCGGTTTCATTAGAAAGGCCATGAGAAAAAGTCCAAAATTTTCTAACAAAATATACTACCTACTTCACAAAACCGGCCAAGTGCGAGTCAGACTCGCGCACGAAGGGTTCCGTACTTGGTAAATTACGGTTTACGATTTATGACGTATTAAAAAAAAAAATCTTGGTATATTACGGTTTACGATTTATGACGTATTAAAAAAAACTACTTGCTAGATCTCGTTCAAACCAATTTTCGCTGGTAGTTTACATAGTAATGTACATCATATATTTTTTTTAGTTTTATCATTCTATTATTTTAGAAGTTACAAGGGGGGGGACACACATTTTACCACTTTGGCAGAGTCTCTCGCGCAAACTATTCAGTTTAGAAAAAAATGATATTAGAAACCTCAATATCATTTTTGAAGACCTATCCATAGATACCCCACACGTATGGGTCTGATGAAAAAAAATATTTTTAGTTTTAGTTTCAAGTATGGGAACCCCCAAAATTTATTGTTTTATTTTTATTTTTGTGTGAAAATATTAATGCGGTTCACAGAATACATCTACTTACCAAGTTTCAACAGCATAGTTCTTATAGTTTCGGAATAAAGTGGCTGTGACATACGGACGGACAGACAGACAGACAGACAGACAGACAGACAGACAGACAGACATGACGAATCTATAAGGGTTCCGTTTTTTGCCATTTGGCTACGGAACCCTAAAAAGGATGAGGTTATCAATTCGACTGTATTTTTTTTATGTGTGTTACCTCAGAACTTGTTACTGGGTGAACCGATTTTGATTATTCTTTTTTTATTTGAAAGCTGGTACTTGTCATGGGACCCATTTAATTACCATCAAGATTTGATGACGAACATCAAAACTTTTCAATAAATGACGGCACATCACTGGGGATAGCTGCAATAACATTTCAGTTTATTATTTACACCATTTCATAACATAACGTCACACTAGTACGCTCTAAAGGGGAATACAGGTGTAAACAGTTCACCCTGGTATACTATTATTCCACCGGTTTTGTTTAAGTTTCATGTTATTGGGTTAATCTATTCTGGCTTCACTTTGGGCATTATTGGTACCTAGCCTATATAACTTGTCCATTATGTACCTCAACTAAAAAGTGAAAAATAAAAAAACTTTTAACAAAAAATACAACCGACTTCCAAATAAAAACACTACAAAGCGAAAAATAACTTCAATTTCGGAAGTCGGTGTCAAAAAACAAAGAAACGAAAACAAGAACAGTCGGTTGTATTTTTAACCGACTGCCGAAGGAGAGCAATGTGTTTATCAGTCTATGTATGTATGTAAGTATGTAAGTATGTATGTATGTATGTATGTTTGTATGTTTGTTCCTATATGGTGTTCCAGAGACCAAACGCGTTGGCCGATTTTGATGATTCATACGACAATCGATGCGTCTTAACCCTGCGAGTGTCATAGGCTACATTAAAATTAGACAATAGAAAAATGGCGGATTTTGGGTGCCATATTGTGAGGGGCCAATTTTTTTTTTCTTCCAAAACCATCGTGTGGGGTATCAAAATAAAGGGTTATAAGAGGTGATTTCAAAACTATAACACTTATATGTTTAAATGTATCTAATTCGAAAAAAAACGAACTAAAAAGTTATAAATAAAAAAACTTAATTCAAAAAATCAAAAAACCCGACTGCTTCAAAAGCGAACTAAAAAGTCGTAAACAAGGAAAAAATCATGCTGTGTAGGAGGAGGATACATCTGGTTTTAGTCAGCCAGCTCGCGCGTATGTATCCTCCGACTTACTTTCCTTGTTTACGACTTTTTAGTTCGCTTTTGAAGCAGTCGGGTTTTTTGTTTTTTTTGTAAAAAGTTTTTATTTTAGCGTAGTAGTATATGACGGGTAACCGCTAGTTTTCTATAGATTTGAATAAAACATCTGCTAATCAGTTGCTTAACAGCTCAGAGATTTTCATAAATAAAGCCCAAGATGTTTAATAAGAATTATTTTATGGTATTTTAAGGTGTGTGCCTGATCAAAAAACCTTAATCAACCTACCGTGTCACGACTTTTGGTCTAAGGGTCAACTTAAGCTTAAAGGTAGAAGAGATTGAATGCTTGTTTATCCGTGCCACTCGTAGTGGTTCTGTCGTAGGCAGGCTGTTAGCTTATTACTTTCAGACAATAATTAAGCAAATGTGCTTTTGAATAATGTTTACAAAATCCATGGTGTTCATTTACCTTGATGGATAAACTGAATGGTTTTCTTTCTTGTCATAGATGTTATATCATTTAAAAGATAAGAAATACCTGCAATAGTTCTGTAGACCCTGTAAACGTCGCTTACCTGTAACAAATAAGATAAAACCTTATTAGCAGTGAAATAAATAGCCATAAACACAGTTTTATCTAAAAACATTTCCAACTTTTGCAGATACTACGAGTATCAAAGAGTATACGATTCTTCTGGTATCTAAACAAGAAAGAATCAGAAACCATTCTCAAACAACATAATAAGTTTAAAGTTTAGTCACAGAGTCCCATCTCAACTTGAGAAAATTCGATAAGGATTTTCATGTGCATTGCACAACCGACGGCGACGTCTGAAGTTTCCCTGAGTTTTCTTTTACTGCATTTTCTTGAAAGGAATTGGAATAACTAGCTGGAGGATCAAACATTTTTGTAGTGGTAGTCTTTTTAGGGTTCTGTCATCAACAAGGAAGCCTTATATTTTCGCCATGTCCGTCTGTCCGGCCGTCCGTCCGTCCGTCCACAGCTTAGCTCAGAGACTCTAAGTACTAGAAAGTTAAAATTTGGTTTGGATATACATAATATTAATCACATCGACAAAGTGATAAAATAAAAACAAAAAAATACTTTTTATATAGGGTACCCCCTGTACATGTAAAGTGGGGATGTTTTTTTTCTCGGCTATCCCATGGCGTGGGTTATCGTTGGATAGGTCATTCAATAATATAACGGGTCTGTAAAAAAAATTTTCATCCCACCATCTCGGAAAGAGTATTTTTAATCTTCAATATCTGAGTGGAAAAGCCGTTTTTATTCACTAGAGGATAAAGTAAATTGAATTTAGAACATCGTGTGCACTAAGTTTGTGAATTAAAAAAAACATTAAACCTATTTACTGCTACCTCTATGGTGCCGAATATATCATACAACTTTTTTTTAATTTGTTAAAAACTCAGACTCGGAACCTTCTTGGTGTTCTTTTTTCGATTTGCTTTGTACGCGGTTCTAAACATCTCCCTCTCTCTCCAACATTCACGCCAAGGGAATCCGATGAATCGGTACAACTATTAAGTATGACAGATAGTTTACCGAAAAACAGTACACAAGTGACTAACACCAATATTACAGTACCAAACAAAAATATTACACTCAATTTAAATAACTGTAGCAACGTTACTTTAAAATTTTCTTAATTATACCTTAGTATTATTTTGTTATAATTTAAAGATTATTCTGTAATACTTACCTGTCATAATGTAGTAATTAATACCTAAACTGAAATAAAAGTGTACCTATCTTGTGATTGTAAACGTTTTTTTTTTGCATTTAGTCATTTCCTCGCTGAGGTGGAATAAAAAGTTACGTGTTGCACTCGAGTGCAAAGATTTTGCACCTCGTGCTCAGGATTCTAATTTTGAATCACTCGCTGCGCTCGTGATTCAATTTTAGAATCCTTCGCTTGCTCGGTCATCAAAATTGAACACGCGGTTAAAAAGCAACTTTGCACTCTTGTATAACAAATAACTATTTTCGATTCAGGGATCAATTTGCGTAAGTGGCTAATTCCCCTCCGGCCCCCTCTGCCAGCTAAATGGTTGCATTTGGATGTGTGAAAAAAAAACACGAAAGTAGTACATACTACTTCACTACTACTACTTAATACATTACTTTACTACTTAATATAATTAATCACTTGGTCCGTCACATACATATGTGACGGACCAAGTGATTAATTATATTTATGTATCTAGTAAAGTCAAATCGGGTAATGTAATGAATGCTGATTTAAACTTCTATATTTATCACATTGTCTGGTCAGTATGAATATTGCTACGTAACGGTCGGGCAATTCGATAATTATGGTCAAGAAATTAGTCCAAGAGCGAGCGAAGCGAGCTCGGAAGCTTAGGGCCCCGACACAGATAGGTTAGTTCCTTCATGTTAGGTTACATTAGACCCTGCAGACAGAAAAAGGAGCATGGCTCTGTTAGTCGACTTTGTTAAAAGAAAGTACATAATTAGGAATTTCAGAAAATTACATTTGTACTTGCCCCGATTTGAAAACATGACCTCAAGCACGAGAGGTGAGATCATTAGCCACTGGGCCACCACGACATTACGTGCTATTTATTATAATTTTAACCGACTTCAGGTTATCAATTCGACGGCTTTTTACCCGACTGGGTTATGTTTTATGTTTGTCACCTCAATTTTTTTTAATAGTTGAACGAATTTTAATGATCCCTTTTAAATTTGTTCAAGATCTGAAGAAGAACTTCGGCGATATACAACAGAACCTTTCAATAAATGACGGTAAATCTGTCGGGATTGGGCGCAATCGCATGTCTGTGCATTGTTAACACCAATTCATAACATACCATCACGCCGGTACGCTCTAAAAGGGTACGCAGATGTGTACATTTCACCCTGGTACACTCTAATTTCACCGGTTATGTTCAAGTTTCATGTTATTCACGTAATTAATCTATTCTGGGATAACTTTGGGCATTATAGATATGTACCACAACTAAAAACTAATAAACGACATACAACGACAATAAATACAATCGAACTCCGTTTTTTTTTGTAAAAATGTTTAAATTAAGACAGAAACTTTAATCTAAATAATTTTTCGTGTTTGTTCCCACACGGAGAAAATAACTTTGATTATTTCTGTACAGCAATTGTTCATTCAATAAAAAAAACAATTGCTCAGTCAGTTTGTCAACTAACCTATCATTCTGGATGCAGAATCCCAAGAGCTTAACTAAAAATCGTGCAATATCCGGTCCCACAAGACATCGTCTTAGCAACCCACCATCACAGTATTGTTCTTTCATTTCTCCACAACGGCAAAGGTACACACTATGTCTTAAAGTACACAAACAACACACACTGTGTACAAAAGTACACAGCGACAGCTTTTATAAGCCGGTATTTTGAACCACCTGTCGGCCACCTGTTGCCCAGTCATTTAAAATTTCACAGCTACGAGAAAGTTTACGCTTGACGTATTTATGCTTTTCTTTAGTTACCTAGTAACAGACATAGGTGTTGAAACCTGTCAGGTATATTTTTAATTAGGTAACATAAACTTGGTGGTATCGTTAAATGGCTGGATTTATAGACTGAACAGCAAGCGTACTATGGGAGATGGACCTGTGGACGATACCTTTTCAGACAAGGTGCAGCTAAGTACCTACACATGAGTAGTTTTTTTTTTAATAAAGTCGTTGCGCCACACTAGGAATTTCTTCCTGTGTCGTGGGTGCGTCAACAAACACATAAAATCACATACACAACACCCAGAGCCGTAACAACTATCTGTAGGTCAAAGAAATATTTGTACCGAGCGGGAATCGAACCCGCGACACGCAGCGCAGCAGTCAATCGCCTAAGCACTGCGTCAAGCGTGGGTCGCTTGTATATTAAGTAGTTTTAAATACAGGTCCATTTAAACTTAAAAGTGGCTATACCACACGAATTTGCTAATGTGCATCACCTCGTGTCGTGTTCCGAGCAGCCATTTAGTTTAAAATCTATGTGTAAAAGTTTAAAAGTGGTAAAAATAGACTTTATGCTTACATAGGTAATCTTATAAATTATAAAACCTACATATTGTATCCATTGATTTAAGGAATAAACCAAACCATATGCTGAAATCTGAATGATCTAGATGAGATCATCTGGAATATTCAAAATACATCAATATTACTCTAAAAGTACACAACTTACATTTCGAATACATGTGACATCCACCAACCCGCATTGGGCCCACGTGGTGGATTACGGCCCATTCCCTCTCACAGAGAGGAGGCCTGTCTCAGCAGTGGGAAAATTAAAAAGGCTGATGATAATGACTCTAAAAGTGACAGCACATTGACCTTAAATGAACATTGTCAATCGTAGGCCTTAATTTGAAAAAAAAGTATTTTTCGTAACCCATTGTAATTTTTAAAATTCGTGCTACAGCTTTACAAAATGAATGCTTGCATTTACCAGCGCAGTAACGGATGGACGGATGTCCTAGGTACAGACGAGCGATGCTACGGGCCAGGCGCTAATTGGTACACTTTGTCGCCCAGGGCATCGCGAACGAGTCAATTCAACATTTTTGCTTTCTTTCATTTGCTTTAGTTCTGATGTTTTACTTACATTTCTTTTCGTAAATTTAAAATGTATTCGTGAGTTTTAGGATCGTTACCTACTTGCTAAAATTAAATCCATTTTTCTCTTACCCTGAGATTCCAGCAGTATATTTCTCAAAATTTATTCCGTCCACCAATGAGTGCCAAACATGGTAATTATGGAATTGTAAACACAATGACGGTCGTTGCTGTTCATAGCGTCATGTGGACAGTTACAGTACAATCACAAATAACTGCCCAGTCCAAAGCCTATTATAACAATGTTAGTGTCAGCTTACACACACCGACGGACATTTGACCTCCGCAAATTACCGGACAATACAGAGATCCAAAGATCAAACTGGTCGTTTGACTGTCGGGCTTCGAAATTCAAACTGTCTTAATAACTTGACCATAGACAGACAATGAAAACTGATACTGACAATCGTCCGAGGTAAGATGGGATCTCGTCTCAATGCAAACAGTTAAAGCAATAGTTATATTAGTCAGTAGACTCGCGGCAAATAATAACAGACGCACGGGTCGATATTCAAGGTTAAACAAAGCTTGCGGAGGTCTGTCCAGAGGAGGGTGACCATCTGTTTATTATGAACCAAGTGATTATTGCGGCATTATTCATAATACCCAAAAAATTTGATAAATGCCTAATATGAGTAAGCAATTTGCTTCTGTAACGCCTTAAGTGCCGGTTTTCCACTTATCTTCAGGAGTTCGGCCGTAATTCTGTCATCACCCGGCGCCTTGTTGTTCTTATGTTGTTTCAGAGCCATCATAATCTCGTAGAGGCTGACGTCCGGGATGTCTACGGTATAGTGTCGGAGCAATGTAGTTCTTGGGTCATTTCCTAAATTCGCAACCGGTTTGCTAATTTACGTGAATCCCTCGATTTCTCTCAGAAGCTTCGGTTTGGCGGATACGATCCTGCCATCGTCGGTCTTCAGTTTGTGAGCTGGCTCTGCCCAATAGCCAGATCTCTTGCAAATACCTTAGAGCCCTTATTCCGCTCAATCGTGTCTTTAATACGCTCAGTATGTATAATAATGGCGGAAGTCGCTTTTCATAGGCATTATACATAGTACCTTGATTAATCACTTGCTCCATGACATATACATAGCGAGATTCCTCCGTGCCTCGGCAAGCACGTTAAGCCGTAGTTCCCGGCTGTCATTCGAAGATCTTTGGCAGTCAAAAGTCAGGAAATCTGCCACCTGAGCTGCCAAGATCGTGTTACTCAGTTACTGAGTTGTGGAGATCAGATAGGCACTCCATGTCAAATGTACACATCTGTATCTGGTAAGACTGGAAGCCGGCCCCCATTTCAAAGTTGGGAATAAATTAGCCAGATAGATTGTGTACATAGTCGGTATTGGTCACTCATCTTAAGCTCCAGAGGCCCTAGACAAGTGACATTATATCATCGAAAGCGTGGCGATAGTGATTGTCAAAAAGGCAAAATTGTATAGGATTGACAAGCGACATCCAAAAATCACATGATCAATCACTAACATTATGACATTTCAACTATCGCCTTCACTGACATCGTAGTCTAGAGCCTAAGGAGAAAGGACCAAGGTCATAGCAAGCACAGCTTAACCTTGCTGAACGATGGCTTGGACCTACACGTTTCTTGCATACATTATTTGCCCTACATAATCCAATCTTACCCTCAAATTCCCCTATGTGCTACACTCGTTCATATATCATCGTTAAGTAGGTCCAATTAAACATAAAATTCTGTTTGGAACGTGAATGAAACCACACGGGGTTCATATGCCCGGGTAAGTCAATTAGCACACCCAAATTTGAAAGAGGTAGTGGGTATAGTATTAGCGGTAGCGAGTAGCGGATTGACAAAAGTGTGTTTAACTATGAGAAGATTAGAGTAGATTGCATAATGCGCCAAATCGATTGAGTGTGAAACGTCTGATAGACTCATATGTATTTTCACCTAGATATTCTTATGCCAACCAACCAGGGATCATCATAATCCTTATCATTTCAGCCAAAAGACGTCCACTGCTGAAGATAGGCCTCCTCGAAGTGTCGCCACAGCAGTCCTGAGCGTCTGGCATGCAGTGGATTCGCGTAGCCTTCACTAGGTCATCAGTCCGCCTTGTGGGAGACCTTCCGATGCTGCGTCTTTTGGTATGCGGTCGCCACTCTAGAATATTTCAGGCCCATCCGTTCTCCGATTAATTTTCCCCACCTGTCACTAAAGTTGGGCAATTCTTCGGGCTATGCCGCCAACCTTGGTTGTTCACTCAACCAGGAAGTCGTTATAAAATGTTTCATGATAGCAGTACCACTAGTCTGATTGCCTGGCAGCTTCTTTACCCCTTATCTATGCAATCCCGCATTTCTCTCTGTACTATGGCCTCACCCTAAACGTGTTAGATGCTAGCCTATTCTTTTTGTAAAATGTACTTCTTGACGCGTCTAATTACTCGGTACATTAAGTAACTATGGACCTTGCCGTAACTTGCTGAATTTTTAATGTTTCTGCGCTGATATTGTGTAAGTTTAATGCTTCTTTTTCATTAGTTTGATGTCCAAAGATGCCATTAAAACAATCTTTTCGGCAATTGTTCTTCAGTCAATCGTTGGCTCATCGGCCCAACGATCATTCGGGCGACTGTTCTTTGTGCTAACAACTCCTCGAGCAAAATGTCATTCGGCCCAAGGTTCTTTGGTCGCCGAGTTGTCAGGTTGTTAGTTTTTTATCGGTTACATTTCGGCGAGTGTGCGATGGAATTGCATGACCTAATTCCACCTAGCCCGTTTCATCATCGGACTACCGTACTATACTAGACGTACGGTGATGCGCCATCGGTTCATGGTGGACATCGCAACCATACGCACGAAACGTTTTGGGAACATTTTTATTACGTGAGTGGAATTGCCTGCCGGAGTCTAGGCAAGCGTGGTAGGTTAGGTAGGTTTTTCTAGGCAAGCGTGATGCACCGTCGACCACATCATCTCTTACCAACAGGTGATCAAGCACAAGTCTATAAGGAATAATACACATTTGAACATTGGGCAATCGTGACTCAATCATTTGGTGGGTTCTCTTTCACAGACAATGTATTTATTGATGAGGAAGTCTTGAGTTATACTATTCTAAAAAAATTATTTTAATATTCAAACCAGCATCTAGCGAGTGTTTTTCCGTGTAGTAAAGGAAGGTATTAAAATTTAAGCACTTCGATAAAAAAATACAAAAGGACTCAAGTCCCAGGTATTTATAATGTTTTACCATTGCTGAAAATAGCAAAATGCCCAGAATTTCATAATACTGGTTTGACTTAACTTAAAATAAATTTGAGGTCACCTCATCAGGCGGCACGAGTAATCTTCAACCGTGAGCTGCAAACGAAGGTGGGACGAAGACCATAATATTGAAACAACGAATGGAAATAAACTTAATTATTGCCGAGAGCTGTATAAATAAATATATAAAGATCAAACTCGGCTCGATTGAGGTGAGTATTTATTTATGTTAAATGGTAAGCCAATTTGGCCTCATTGAAAGAGGTTACCCCTTAAATACACCTGCAATTTCGATAGGGTGGACGGTTATATTTTGATGAAGGAAAATGTTAAAAAGTCGTAATTTTTTTTTATTTTTAAAATTCATCATCTTTCAAGTAAGTGTGTGCGTGTTTATCTATTTATGTATAATCACTTCTAACTTTTTGGAAATGAAGTTTTTTTGTTTTATGTTGGCAGTTTGGTTTATGTCGGCAGTCAGAAACCTGAAATCTGACACTTGTTTTGCCGCGGGGTTTCTTTACTGGGCGGGTTTTCTTACTTTTACTGGTGTAAGATACTGGTGTCCAGCTGCATCCCTTTAGAACGAAAGCTGACTTCAACATTGTTTGGAAACAACTAGACAGTTGATTCTTATTCAAATGTTTTTATTTGTAGAACAAGGCTGCAAATAAAAGGTACATGATGTCACTATTAAAAAATATTTTTTTTAAACAAGATTTTTTCGCGTTCTTCTCAGCAAAACCTTTCATTTGATACCCGTATCATGGCAGTGCACAAAAAATAACTAGTCCGCCATCTTAGGCCGTCCGCAAAATTGGATTAAGAATGACGTCACTTAGCTAACCATGCATTGTCATCCAAACTAAACGAGTATGCAAAATTTCATATTATTCGGTGGAGGATTAAGAAAAAAATTAGGAAGCCAGTGTCAAAACGAAAAAAAAATTTACAAAAGACACCGACTTCCGAAAGGAAAGTAATTTTTTGCTTTGCAGTGTTTTCTGTAGTGTGTAACTCGTGGCTAATTAATAACAGCCGCACGGGTCGATCATCAAGGTTAAGCAACGCTTGACGAGATCGGTCCGTGGATGAGTGACCATTTTCTACATAACGAGCTTCCTCCGTGCCTCGGAAAGCACGTAAAGCCGTTGGTCCTGGCTGTCATTTGAAGATCTTTGACAGTCGTTACGAGTAGTTAGAAGCTTGAGATCTGACACCAGTCTAGCCAAGGGGTACCGTGTTACTGGTTTGTGGAGGTCAGATAGGCAGACGCTCCATGTAAAACACTGGTACACAGCTGAATCCGGTTAGACTGGAAGCCGACCCCAACATAGTTGGGAAAAGGCTAGGAAGATTGATTGTTTTCTTTTCGAAATCGGTTTATTATTTTTTATCCGTAGTTAACTCAACTAATGGTTAAATCTAATTAAGTTAACTACAGATTTAAAAAAAACGGTGAAATACACATAGCCAACCAACTCCTTCATAATGTAAAATTTACCACACAAAAACACTACATCACGAAACAAATCAACATTTACATCAATACAGATCGTGACAAATCGGGTGAGGCCTTATTACAGTGACGTCATTGAACGATGACACCAACCTCCGTCAAACTTACGCCTATACCCGTTCGGTGCGGGATGACGAAGGGATGGCCGTCTATTGACGTCGATGACAAGGATGGACCGTATTGACGGTCAGAGCCCTGATGTGTGAATTTGTGAAACAAAAGTGTTTGAGATGGGATGATTGAGGGAAAATGACGGGTGGCTGTGTAGGTGTTTTGTTTTCTGGATGGGAGGCATTGATATATTATTATATAATAATTATGTCAATGGTGGCAGGTAATTTTGTCTGTTTTGTCATCTAATTTGGTTTATAAAGGATTGTCCCAATTGGATTGAATAGTTTGTTGGACAGACACAACGATTTACTTTGAGGACCTGAATTGTGTGTGGGTGAAAATAGTAATAAAATCAATTTTGTCTATGTCTACCAATAGGCTCTGAAATCCCTTCCTGTTTTGTCTTCATTTACACATTTAACCCGTGTTACCATATCATGTAATTCATTCATTCATTCTTACTACTGATCATAAGGAACAGGCTACCCGAGCTTTCTTAGCTAATTACCTATTCTCCTCTCCTTCATCTTTTCCCGAGAGGTGACTTATCTGTAAAGTCTCCGCCAGTTAACAAAAAAATAAAAGTCGTTAACACCTGTCTACCAATGTATTCCAATATTTCATAACGATACGAAAAAAATATAAAGGCAGTGTCGCTAATACGATCAAAACAATCGTATCGCGGTAAGGGGCGTCCTTGATTCTTTCACTTGGCATGAAATTATTTTCAGTTATGAGTTAATATCTCCTAAACGCGTAGACCGGTTTAAATGATTAAACGGATATAATGGTTCTATGCCTATACTTTTCATTTGAGAGCAAAATTATCAAAATATCTCGAAAAAATCATGTTTTCAAGGTACCTAAATGTACTTTTTGGTACAAGTCGGATCAATGAATTTTATTTTTTTGTTATCGTAAGACTCAATGAGCTACCTCAGAAAAAATAGTCAATGCTCGATGACCTCAGTTTATTTTCATTACTCGCAGAACGGGGTGGCCGATAGGATTTTTTGGCTGATATGATGATGATGAACCTTTCGGAAATGAAGTTTTTTCGCACTTTGGTGTTGATAAAAACTCATGTTTTCAAGGTACCTAATAGTAGATTATGCAACTAGTGAATAAAGAACGATTTAAAGCGAGGGCCATAGATGAATCACGAGAAAGTGAAGGATTCTAACGACTGAATCACGACCGTAGGGAGTGATTCAAGATGATTGAATTTTGAGCATAGCGAGTGATGCAAGTGTTAGAATCATGAGCGAAGCCTCTCATCAGTCCACTGTAACTAACTAGATCGGTCCGCAGTCCTGAGCCGACGCGCGATGACACCCTGCTCAACGGTGACAACAAGTCGGACGCGGCGCTCAATGATGATGACTCGGACAACTGGGAGAATACCAGCAGCGATGGCAGTGATACTGACAGGTCAATATTACTTTTGTTTGGCTCTAGATATAAATCCGTTTTATTCAAGAGTTGTATACTATATTTTATACCATGACTACGAGAAAAAGAAAGATTTAAGCTAAAAGCACAAGGAATATTAATATATAAATAAATAAATGGTTTATTACCTTCAAAATTTACATAAAATGTGAAATCCTGACCCCTCAGCTAGGTAAAAGCACCTGTGTTTCAAAGGCCAGTGTCCACCTCAGTTACGTTACATAATTATAATTAATTAAACACCATGATATTAATGAATGTTTCATTATCAGGCCTTATCAGTGAACTATCAGCAGCAAACTATTCATTGATTACATCACCATCACAAATCAACGTCTTCAATTAATTCGATTGTTCAATTAATGCTATCTGTAATCGTATCATTTAATTGATGTAAGGTCGATTTACGGAAGGGTTATTATTAGACAATTAAACATGAATGTTAATTAGAAGGCACGGTTAGTGCAGTGACACAGTAATTGGCTTCTATGTTTTTTGTTCGAGGTTCGATTCTCGCATCGAGCAAATATTTGCTTGGCATCCACGGAATGATATACAGGTATTGTTCCAGGTTCACAAATGTTGTGCATTTTGCATTTGACCTTTTTTCCCTCTATTGTCCCACTACTGGAAAAATTCTAGGTTCTAAATTCGACTGTATTTTTTTAATTTGTACATTGCCTCAGAACTGTTGACTAAGTGAACCGATTTTGATCATTTTTTTTTTATTTGAAAGCTGGTGTTTCCCATGTGGTCCGATTTAAATTTGATCAAGTTCTGCTCTGAATTTTGGAGATATACAACAGAACTCTTCAATAAATGACGGCAAATCTCTCGGGATTGCTGCAATCGCATGTCTGTTTATTGTTTACTCCATTTCATAACATAACATTACGCCGGTACGATGTAAAGGGGTGCGCATAACTAAAAAGTGCAAAATAAATCTTTTACATAAAAATACATCCGACTTTCAAATAAAACCAAACAATACAAAATTAAAACTGCTTCAATTTCGGAAGTCGGTGTCAAAACCGAAGAAACAAGAACACCGACTTTTGGAAGTCGGTAGGTTTTTTTGGAAAATGGTTTTTTGTTTGTCACCATCTGTCTAGCTTTAACCCAATACTGTTGCGGTTGGCTTCAACGTCCTGCAACTGAATACCAATATTTTACATGGAGCAACTGCCAATTTAACCTGCGCAACTCAGTTACTGGGTAACACAATGCCTACCCCTCAGTAAGACCAGTTGTCAGAGGTTCAAGGTTTCACGTTACTTCTCTTTGTGTTTGCCTTTCTTCGTCCTTAATAGTTTGTATGCCGGTTTCGAATCTGTGACAAACAACGCAAAACCCCATTAGCCTCTGCACCAAAAATACCATCATTTATTCTTCCACCCTTTTAAAATCACCTAAAATTACAGACCCCTAACTTCAAGCTACATATTTCAGGCCTACTCGTATAATGCCCCGGAAGGACCCGATCCTTGCGAAACTAAGCCGCGACCCTGTATGATATAATATATTAAGACCGCCATCTATTTAGCAACCGGTAGGCTCCCCTTCCTTACGCTAACACTTTTGGGGTATCAATTTGGAGTAGACCGCGTTTACGCAATATTGTAATTTCAGAACTAATATGAAGTGATTAAAGCTATAGACAGACGGACTGCATTTCAACTGCACTCCGTCTGCAAATTTGCAGTTTGGATCCAGTTAGTACTACTGCAATAAAACTGCAAACCAACATTGCTGTCCGATTGCAGGTGGCGTGCAGTTGTCGTTGGAACTGCACTGCGAACTGAAATGTGTCTAGATTGGTGACACTTACAACCATTATTATTTTGCTGAGTCTGACTTTAACCTAGTTTTATGGAAATGACACTGGACTGAAGCAGTGGCTAACCAATTAACCATACCAACTAACTTATAGTACCTACTAAGTTTGAAACTGCATAGCATTATCCTTATTGCATAGAAAAGAATGAAAGAAAAGCCGTTTATTTGCGCCAGGCATGACGCTTACTGTAAGCGACGCGCTCAATAGTTTAAGAAATTCGTAATATAGATACATCCCTAGTTATAAGTTAGCTATAGAGGCGGGTCACACTATGAAAACCCCGCCACCAACAGTCTGCCACTACAAGTCGATCTATGCGTACGCTAATTTTATCAGTAATTTTTGTGCAACGGCCATCTTGTCTTTGTGAAAAGTAATAAACGAGTTTGCTAAATCATCCCGTCTTTCTGTTGCGTCACACCTGCCAGTTCCTGCAGTACCACCCCTAATACATACCATAAAAAAACAAAGGAAAACTTAAATACAAATACAGAATATGCGTCACAACCACGCAAAACGGTCATAGGACCCAGGGACAGCAATGCTAAAGAATTCATCCAATAGTTTTGAGAAAAAATAATGCTAAATTATTTTTATGGATGAATCATCTAACTCCTACCTTAGATTTATGGCTAGTCTAATTTATACTCCTGGGTTGAAATGTAATTTCCATAACAAAAGCTGCTCGACCGAAAGGAGAGGTCGCTAATTACACTATATTTCTTTCACACGACAGACGTGACAATTTCGCGGGGTATTCAAATATACCGAAACCAAGGTGGTGTCTTCACTTACCAAACTGGGTACCTATTTACTTAGTTTATGGAAAACTGCGAACTGGCAATGATCGTTGTGTGCCTAAATTAGTTATGTCTTTTGGATGCAACATATCAAAGAGAATATGTAATTATTGTAGCAGGTGTTCTGTAGTTTGTGCCTGCCCATGGGGAAAAGGCGTGAATCTGTATGACTTAGTTATAAACAAGCAAATTAAATACAAGGTATAATCAATTTTTAACTCAAAAATCTCACCATTACATTTATAAAACAACAATAATCATCCATTGTCATAATTAAAATCATTATGCATAAAATTAAATAATAAAAAGAATAACAATAATATTTGTAGGGCCTACAGGTTAGTTGTATTCCAATGTGTTGTATTCCAATTGCAAATAATTTTCTATCTTTGCGAAAATAAAATTATTTGTAACACTAATACGCCTAATACTTTAATTATAATACTTACCTACCGTACAGTAGCTCATCAGCTTAGGTACATTTATTTATAATTTAATTTTCGTGTTTGTGCTAGTTTTTAATAGAAATAAAACAAATTACATTTATGGTTCATAACAGCTTTAAATGAATTTAAGTATGTTGATCACGTTCGCACACAAAATAGGTTCGTTGTGTGTCCTGTATCCAAAAGTTTGTCTGTTGTGTGATTAAAAGTTGTAGGTATCAATAATTTACATAGTTTAACTTAATTTTGTTTCACAAATAAACAATATAATAAACATCAAACATGTATTCCCCGAGGGTTTGAGCAGAGTTGTAGGTACTCGTACCTTTTTTTTTTGTTTACGTGTGAAACCTTCAAAACGTGCCTGGAATTTTGGGGAAAAGACCAGGGAGTGAGCTTTTTACCTCACTAAAACCACCCCGGTGATCACCATCAACACGTAGAAGGGACCCTGTATCCCCTTTAAAGACCACCCCGGAACCCCGTCTGTGCAACGCCTGTTAGGTTAGGGCACATCCCTGGGGAGATTAATAAAGCGCCTCCCCTGAGCCTCGCTCGCACGGCAGCACGTGATCACTATGCCACCGTCTTTCCTGGAGTCACTTGGTGGGCGAACAAAGTCATCAATCTGACTACCCTTGACCCCGGAGTCCCGCCTGCCTATGGTGCAGGCGAGTTTTTGGCGTATTAGGCATCGAGGCGGTTGTCTCAACGATGCCTTCTTCTCCGAGGCTCGTACCTACACTAATAATATCCACATTTTACTAGTTAAGTTTAAATGAGAATGAGAGAGCTCGTGACTAAATAATAACAGTCGCACTGGTCGATCATCATGGTTAAGCAACGCTTGACGAGGTCTGTCCGTGGATGGGTGACCATTTCAACATTCAGAGTTTTCTCCGTGCCTCGGAAAGCACGCTAAGCCGTTGATCCCGGCTGTCATTAGAAGATCTTTGACAGTCAGAAGATTGATCTGACACCAGTCTTGCCAAGGGTATCGTGTTACCCCGTTTCTGGGTTGTGGAGGTCAGATAGGCAGTGGCTCCATGTAAAACACTGGTACTCATCTGGATTCGGTAAGACTGGATGCTGACTCCAATGTAGTTGGGAAAAGGCTAGGCAGATTGACTTGTTAAGTTTAAATCTCGTGTAATAATACAATCAAACCGGCACGTTGTCAGATTTCAGGCTGATTTAAAGTTCTAGATCGATAAACCCAATCATTATAACACTTTACCCGACCTGAGAATCAAACCCAAGACGAAGCAGTAGCAATCATGTCATTGCCCGCTTTGGTAAGTGACTGTAAGGTCTCAGTTAAACGCAACAAAGTCTTTTTCCTGTGGCTGCACTTCACGAAACACATACTTGGCAAACGAGGAATCTATTTACTAAGTATCAATATTCAAATTCCTTAGAAACATATAATTGCCCTGATACATATTATATGCACCCGGCATTTCCATACTACAATAATATACAACCTACCTATATCTCTTTCTCAATTAATACGGAATACTAAAAAGTCTTAATTTACTGAAGTGGCTTCGTAATTAATACAGCAAGGTCTTCCCGGGAGCTAATTTAGTAGCAATCCGTAAGAAATTACCATTTTCACTGGGCGACGGCAAAAAATGGCATTAATTATAATGGCTATGGCTGGCAATTCCATTTATTGTAAAAGAAAGAAAGAAAATGTGTTATTTTACAAAAACGTATAATGTTATGCAGAGTGAGTTTTTGAGAAGGATCTGCAAATCTGAAACTAGAAACTGGGAAATTAAAAAATGGTTATTAAAAAAAAAAAACATTTTGTGCCTACTTATTAATACCCGAACCGCGAACGCTTTATATTTTTCGGGCATTATTTATATATTTATTTATTCAGGACCACCAACGAAAGATATACACAAAAAACACAATGAAACATCAATATGAAGTAATGACAAGTGCACTCCCTCAATTATTGGAGGCCACAGCATGCATTTTAGATTATCGACTAAATAGAAACTTAAATATAAACTCTTCTAACAAGGTAATAGTAAAACATATAAAAAGAAAACAAATCAAAACATGACATACTTATAAAAAATTCTCCTTATATATAATTAACCTTGGGATTTACGAAAATTATGGCAAACCAGACGACAAAAAGTCTTCAAAAGTAAGAAAATGAAAAATGTTTATACTTTTTAAAAATACTGTTGGGTTAAAAAAAAATACTTAATAAAAATAAAAAACAAAAATAAAAACATTATGACAACGGTAAACAGAACTGATAAAAAAAATATTTACAGAGGGCAAAGCACTTTTACAATAAACTACATACATACATAAACTCACGCCTTTTTCCCATGGGGATAGGCAGAAACTACAGAACGCCACCTGCTACGATCCTTACATACTTCTTTTGCTTCACACACATTCATACATCTAGTCATACACACACGCCGGTTATGGGTACTGCGCACTTGTCCTTTCTGAAAAACATCACCTATAAGGTCTATGTATGTCTTTCTAGGGCGTCCCCTCCCGGCGTTTCCATTCACGTCTGCCTTGTAAATACCTTTCGTAAGTCGACTTTCATTCATCCTCTCAACATGGCCAAACCATCTTAAACATACTCTTTTCAATTTTAGTCACTACATCTTCTTTTAAACCACAACGTTGTCTTATTACCTCATTCCTCAATCTATCAGTTAAAGTTACACCACACACTCCGCAAGGAGCGCATTTCTACTGCATTAATCCTACTTTCATGTCTTTTTTGCCATACCCAGCCTGCACTTCCATACATAAGTGTAGGCACCAGCACGCTGTTGTGAACGGCGAGTCGAGCTTCCGGAGACATCGACTTGCTGGTCACAACTGCATGCATAGCACCATTCACTTTATTCCCTGCATTCACTCTCCTTTCCACATCCTCTTCAATCTTTCCATCCCTTGTGAACATACTTCCCAGATATACAAACTCGTTCACTTGCTCCACACTCTTATCATTTATTTTCACTTCACACTTCGATACATCTTCTTCTCTTTCAAACACCATTACCTTAGTCTTGTTCACATTTAATACTCATCCCTTTTAACTTAAAAGCTTCATTCATCACAGTCACCATGTCTTGCAACTGTTCTGCTGCCGATGCAAGTAGAACTTGATCATCTGCATAGAGAAGGCATTTGACAGGCAACTCATTCATCCTCAATCCGCACTCATGCTCTTTCAAACCTATCAGACAACTATCCATGTACAAGTTGAACAAGGTGACGCTACACAGCCCTGTCTAACACCCCTTGAAATGGAAAACCAGTTCGTATACGCCCTATTAATCCTAATACAAGCACTGGAATCCCTATATAGAGATTTCAGTGCCCGTACCTAGTGCCAGTCCACACCGTACCCGGATAGCGTCGACCACAGTTCATCCCTCCACACACTGTCATAGGCCTTCTCCAAGTCCACGAAAGCACAGTAGACATTTTTGTGCTTAGCCAGATGTTTTTCAGCTATGCTCCTCAAGGAGAAGATCTGATCCATACAGCCCATTCCCTCTCTAAATCTTGCTTGCACGCCCCATAATTGTTCATCCGTCACTTTTACCACTCTATTTATTAAAACTTTCGCATATAATTTGCCGACAACACTCAAAAGACTAATGCCGCGGTAGTTTTTACACTCCTGCTGAGAGCCTTTTCCCTTATATAGTGGTACGATTAAAGCCTTGCACCAGTCATCCGGCACGCGGCCATATCTCCAACACATATTAAAGATCCGGCACAACAGGCTTGCTACCACCCCGTCACCGCCCTTCAGCATTTCAACAGATACTCGGTCATACCCTGCAGCTTTACCAATCTTCATCCCACTCAGTGCTTTTATAATCTCATCCATTCCTATTTCATTCTCATGCTTTTGCTCTTCGTCCGAGTTTGGGTCTTGACAACTTGCCTCTGCCCAGTTACCCACCCCTTGCACACTATCCTGACAACTAAATAAACTTTCAAAATATCCCTTCCAGCGTTCCAAGACCTTACATTCTTCACTCAGTAAGCACCCATCTTCTGCTCTTATTCCATTCATGCTCGATGTTTTTGTCACTCCGCAAGCCAATATTACCTGTTTCCAGAACAGCTTAACATTGGCCCTGAAGTTATCGGAGAACTTCCTGTTATATTTTTTTTCCTTTTCATCCTTCTTCATTTTTACCACCTCTTTGACTTTCGCTTTCATTTGCTTGTACGTTACTTTCACTCTTGCCAGATCATCCGTCACGTTTGTTGCCTCATTCATTCTATTTTGGCCCTTACAGGCTAACACATTAAGCCAAGCCTCTTTCTTCTTCTTCACCACCTCTTTTACTTCATCATCTACCCAAGTATCATTCGTACTACTACCACGTTTCCTCTTCGCTATACCACATAACTTTGCGGCTACGTTCACCATACTACTTTTCACTATTTCCCACACATCCTCTATACTGAAATCATTCATACCATCAAATATCTTATCCGTTTTCTGTTTTACTTGCCTCTTATATTCCTCCTTTACTTTTAGTTCTTGTAATCTTTCTACTTTTATTCTTTCTAACGCGGTCACAGGAACTTGAACTCGATGACGCCAATGCTTGAACAGACCAGCCACCCGACACATAACCAGATAGTGATCAGTCCCCACATTAGCACCCCGATAGGCTCTTGTATCTGCAACTTTGCTCTTCAATCTTTCATCTACAATAACAAAATCAATCATACTTCCACTGGCTTGCCTTGCCCACGTATACCTATGGATCTTTCTATGATCAAACATAGTGTTCATTACACACAGGCCCTTCTCTACACATACTTCTAGTAAATGCCTCCCATTCTCATTCACTCTATTGTCCCCGAATGCCCCTAATACTCTTTCGAACCCATTCCTCTTCACACCAACCCAACTATTAAAGTCGCCGAGCATAACAATCTTCTCGTTAGACCTAAATTCATTCACTATATCTCCTAGACTTCCCCAGAATTCTTCTCTCTCAGAAAGTGAGCATCCCATATCGGGTGCATACACGCACAAAATAAAAATAGGGTGTAGGCCCACCTTAATTCTCACCCAAAGAATCCTAGGGCTCACACAAGCGTAATCTTTTACACAGCTCATCATCCGCTCTGAGAGGATAATCCCCACACCCTGACAGGTCCTCTGTGTCTCTTGAACACCAGACCAGATAGCGGTCAGGGACCCGTGTTTAGACATATCCACTCCCTTTCTTTTTGTCTCATTCACACATAACACACCTATCCTTTTGTCCTTCACTATTTCACATACTTCATCCATCTTATCTATCATCCCTCCCTGCACATTCAGCGTAGCTAAGCGACACTCCGCAGCTCGCTTTTCGCCCCATGAGAACAATTGACGTGGTGTGTGGCGAGCATCACCGCCGTCGCCGAGTAAATTATTTAGCCTCCTTTTGTTCCCACGAATAGCAAGGGAAACTATGTCCACGCTCTACAGAGCCCCGCTTGTAGAGGTAAGGCTGGATAGTGCCTGGGGGCGCCCGGTCCCAGACAGCAGGCACGCTCGCGACTTAGGCTCTCCCCTAGCCATGCAGCTCTCGGCACGGTGACCTTAGCTTGGGGGTGAGATGTTCGCACCGCACAGAAGGAAACAGAAGTGTCCTCTGACATTTATTCCCTTAGTCGCCTTTTACGACACCCACGGGATGAGATGGGGTGGTGTAATTCTACGGCCCAGACACCACACGGGGCTGTACTGCTACAATAAACTATAAAAAAAAAACTGAAACAAAACTATAGATCTCGCAGAAACTCAACTAATGACTATAAGACTTGCCTTAGGATTAGCACAATTCTATTGCCATCAATCGACCACAGATTCAGCCTACGGGCTGACTCTTACAAAATTATTTGTTTTCTTTCAAGACCGTTCTGTCAAGAGACTGCTCTTCTCTGACTGACTGGTCTTCTACGGTTTTTTGTCCAATTGCTGATGTTTTTGTAACTCACCTGACGACCACTCGCCATCTGTTTCTGTTAATTAATAGTTTGGCACATTTACTACAAATATGTAGTATCCCAAAAAGACTGACCCTTTCGCTGTTTTAACTAATCTAGTTTGCGACCACTAGACCACCAAGACAGAAATCATAATCAAATTCACCTGCAAATTCCTGCAATTGCAATAATATTCCAATTAACCAAATACCAGATGGTTAAAGCAAACACCGGGCCTGTCACACAGCTAATTATGTACATTTGTCATTCCAAATCAACGCTCATCTGACTGACGAAGACTTGACGGGACAATGCGAATCATTCCCCACCTGTTGATTTTAATTACTGTTGGTTAATTCAAGCTGTATTATCACGGATCAAATTTACGACATCTATTGCTGTCAACTGATTGTAGTATGTCCAGTGGTGGAATGTTAATTTGTTACTGTATTATTAAAGGGCAAAGGAAACTAACCTTTGCTCTTGTGTTAATTGCAAAGTTCTTGTGTTAATTTAAATTAGGACCTATAAGAGTGACACTCATTCAGTTTATCCAGTTCTTGCTGACCATCATATTTTCACCATAGCACAAGCAAACTCAAAGTCATGTACTCGTATTTTAATTAAACCATTTAAAGAGACTTTTGAATTTCAAGCAAAAGATGCAGATAATTGCCCAGCAGATTACCTAAATAAGGTTACCGACATGGCCCAAACAAATGTCGAACGTAATATTATATAAAGCATCCAACAAGGTGAATCTGTGACCGGTAAAGTCTGGAGGAATCCTATGTCCCGCAGTGAACATCTTGCAGCTAACCCGGTGTTTGTTTTGGTGACAAACCAAAGCTATTCTTGAACAAATTGTATAACCGATTAGAAATAAGTGTATAAATACTATCAGGCTTTGCAGGTAGTTAAACACGCAAGAAGACTACAGCAAACCTTCGTGACAAAATCCCATCCTTTTACGACTCCCAGGGGTGGCTTAAGTAGCTAACTTACCCCATAAAACATCCTCCCTTAGGCATCTCCACGTCTTCTTAGGACGTGCCATAGTAACTCAAATCTTTTTTCTTCATAGGCATTAAATACGAACTTCTTCACGACACTTCAGAAGCTCTAGACAAATTGTGCGAATTGCCAAAATGTAAGGGACTGATATGACAACGAGACCTGTTGAGCTACTTTGATCATATCGCTTGGAGACAGCCGGACAGCCTGGAGACAGTAGTTGTGGTAGGAAAAGTGAATAAAGAGAGTACCTACTCGCTGGTCCGACCATATAAGGATGATTACAGGACTGACGGCGACCAGTGCCCTGTGATGTGCTGAAGGCACAATGGCGTGGAAACAGCTCGTCACTGACGCCGACAAAGTGTTCCAAGACGGGCATAACCTTCAGAAATGAAGACAACAAATGGGAAGAAGTAGGGACTGATCACTTGACATTTCGAAACCGCATTACATTGCCAATTTTTCACATTTTCAAATCGCTACGCTTTCGATTGTAAAATACCATCCATCTAAGGCCGCAAGACACTGAAACTAGGGTATCAGGATGTAAAGGACGTAATCTAATAGATCCAAATTCACAGATAAGTTTACTTCCTAACAATCCAATTATTGCCACCTTTTATTACCTGGGTGTAAAAGGATTTATGGGTCCCTCTGAAATCAGGGTCTTTGTTGAAAGGGGGCTGTGTAACATGCGACTTTTTAGAAGATGGAAAATGGCTTTCAAACATTTGTTGATTGATCAGGTGAAATGTGCTATCAATCAAGCAACATGGTACCTAAAAGGCCGAACTACACTTAATAATAAAAATAACATGAAAAGTTACTTACATAACATAACTGTATTCCCCGAAAGGTTAAACATCGAATACTTATTTTTTTCGCGTTTATTTGTGGCTAAAGTGGGCTAAGGGTAATGATAATACCCAGATTTTGAAGAAAGATGCAATGATTTTCACTGAAGATACTGAAGCTTTGTTTGGTGCTGTTCAAGCCGCGGTACATGAATCTGAAGCATTTAATCGAATTTGAAGGATACTCACCAACAAAAAAGTTAATGTTATGAAACATGATCCAGCTTCATTGTTGCTGACAAAGACCTTTTGATACAGTATCGATAAAAACTTACGTTTCAAGAATACAACCATTAGTTACCTAACGATCAATGCTATAAAAACATACGACCTAAGCCTTCCAGACAAAACCCCGAACACGCTTCCATTCACAGGCATTGAAAACCGATACAGGCTGAATAGGACCCTGCTCTATACAAGTAATTGTCAATACCACAATGCGTGATGAATAATGTAACTCTCGGGCGTGTCGCGTTGTTCTGTCGCACGCGTCGCGGCGCGAATGGCCGGCTTTATTTGGCGTAATTAATTCGATTACGCGTAGTATTATGCGGGTGACAGCGAGCATGTGATGAGGGTCAACTTTTCACCGACTTATTTGTCGTATTGCTTTGTTTTTTGGGCTAATTGTCGATATTTTCCAAAAATAAATCGCTGTGGGTGCTAAGAGGTTAATTAACTGTGAAGGTCTATTTTTGGTGGGAAGTGGCCTACTTATTATTTATTTTTGGACCGTATCGTTCGTTATCCGAGTCTTGCTAAGGGTTACAAAGTTTCTGGGTTGTCAAGGTCAGATAGGCAGTGGTTTCTTGTAAAATATTGGTTCTCAGTTGCATCTGGAGGAGGAATGTGACCCAAAATTGTTGGATACAGGTTAGGCAGATTGAATGTACCGTATCGTTACGAAGTAATTAAAGGAATATTTAATGCATCTAATAAATATAATAAACGTAAAGAAAGTAAAGCAATAAAAATTAAAGTAATTGCGTGTAAAATGGTTCAAATTAATTCAATTAGTTGTCCTTCTAATAAAAATCGATTAGTATATTTATTAAATAAAATTCTTGATGTTAAATAACCTATTAAAATTGTAATTATAATAAGAATAATTAAAGTTTGATCATGAAAAAAATATATTTGTTTACATTTCATACATATTATTTTAACTAGCTTCTGCCAGCGGCTTCGCCCGCGTGAATATTGAAAATTATCGTAAGGGAACATATTCCCGGCATAAAAAGTATTATATGTGCCATTCCAGACTATAATCTATCTCTGTCCCAAATTTATCCAGATCCGTTCAGTCGGACTAGCGTGATTTACTATCAACACATCCACACTCACATACTTTCGCCTTTATGACATTAGTGTGATATAGCCAAATCACAAAAATCGTTTGTCAAGACAAATATGAAAATAAGATATTTTCACCAGCAGTTGCCAACAGAGTTACAACGACTTCTCTTTATTCTGATCTTGCGTCGCGATTTGTGCAAAGCGATTTATTTTTGGCACACAGGTTCTCTAATACTTACGTAAGTTTTGGGCTTATGCTAAGACAATTTAGACAAAAAATCTAGTTAAGTCCAGGTGCAACACATTCTGCATGTAACAAGACACTTATGAGTATAAAAAAGCAACTGATACAAAATAATGAATGCAGTTGGTGCATATGAATTAGGGGTATTTAATCAATGTCTGTCTATAAAAAATCCGTGAAAACCAGACATTGTATACCATATATTCCTACAAAAAACTATAGAATAAGCCCATAAGCGGCATATTTTTTTATTTGTTTGTAAACGCACCCACGATACAGGAACGAATTCCTAGTGAGGGGCAACGTATAAAAAAAAAATTAGGATATTTTGTGAGATGATAATTCTAAGTTGAATCAATATACACATTTCCTAGGAAATCCATGCATATCCTAGGAATTGTATACAATTCCTAAATGGTTCAAGTAAGAATGTTAAATAAAATAATTAATGAATACATAAATCCAATAATATTTTTTTATAATTCTCAGTGCACTGTTTTCAATCCTAGGAATCTTAAAAATAATTATTGGTCACACATTATAAATTATTAAATCTTTATAAGACTTAATGACATTAAAAAATAATCAGAACACAATGAACAATCAATTAAATCAATCTGCCTACCCTTTCCTAATTATATTGTGCGGCTGTTATAATTTAGCCACGAGCTCATCAATCAGAACACACTCAATGATCACGCGAACGATTGAACACCTACCTTTTGGGCGCACGGTTGGCGCAGTGGTTGAGCGATTGACTGCTGCGCTGCGTGTCGCGGGTTCGATTCCCGCACGGAACAAATATTTGTATCACCTACAGATAGTTGTTCCGGCTCTGGGTGTTTGTGTATGTGAGTTTATATGTTTGTAAACGCACCCACGATACAGGAAGAAATGCCTAGTGTGGGGCAAAGTTTAAAAAAAAAAAAAGAAAAAACCTGGTACCTCGCGCGCCATCGTTTACCCCGTAAGGAGCCGATATCCTGTATTTAAAAGATTTCCCCAAAGGGCCACTTAGGAATTTAATAGAATTCCTAGGAAATGTGTGAAATACAATATATTTCATACTTGTCGGGTCGATTTTCGACTTTCTATAGATTTCCTGATTTCATACATTTCCTATAACACCTGTAGGTACTAACTCGCTTTATTTAAATATTATACTCATGGTTTAACTCTATGACAGTTTATTTAAATATCATTTGAATAGCATGAAATAAACGTGTTGAGCGTAAGAGGATTTAACTTAAAAGCAAATAGTTAAAATTAATTAATGTTTTGAGTTCAAACACGTAGAGGATTTTATGTCTTAAGTTGTGTGTTTTAATTAACTGTGTTTGAGTAGACTTTTATTGAAAACTCAGTTACTTGTTCAAATAATGAATTATGCGCTTATATTACTAAATATTTATATCTTTAAAGGTTTGAATTTTTTATGATCCAAATAAATAGTCTGTAAAAAAATGTGACTGAAATAAATATGGGTTTTAAATATAAACAAATCATTCGCTATGATAATTTATTTATGTAAACTATTCTAGTTTAATCTAGCTAGTCAGAATCATTCCAATTTATTATTACTTAGGCAAGCAATACTTATATTTATTTTATGCTAAAACCCGCACTGAAATTAACACAAAATAAAACAATATACCCAAACGAATTCCCAGAATACTTTATACCTTTTAATTTAATACAACATTATCTTAAATTGGCGGGATTGCACATAAAATTCGACCCTCGTATAACCAGGAATGTCACATTGCTTTTAAAGATGGCGGCCACACAAAATGGCGGGCTTTACTGCGTATTTATTTAAATGAGCTCTAATTAGGAAGGCCGATGTGTTTTTTAAGGGAATAATTATTAGATTTACGCTGCCATTATATTTATAATATTATTATTGTTATGGTTTATGCAAAATTTCAATTTTGAATTTACTTTAACTTTTTTTCGGATTATGAAGTTGCTGTAAACTTTTCTCAAACAAGTAAAATTTCACAATTTAAAAAACCCCCGACACATTTATCTTGCGAAAACACCCCGATTCAAACAGTAAAATCCCCATAACTTTTGAACGGCTCAACCGATTTTATTCAAACATAGCTAAGAACACTCTCGACAAAATTGCCTTTCAAATAAAAAAAACTAAATCGAAATCGGTTCATCCGTTTAGCCGCTATGATGCCACAGACAGACACACAGATACACAGATACACAGATACACAGATACACAGATACACAGATACACAGATACACAGATACACAGATACACAGATACACAGATACACAGATACACAGATACACAGATTCACAGATACACAGCAACACACGTGAAACTTATAACACCCCTCTTTTTCCGGCGGGGGTTAAAAAATAGGCCAGTTTTAGTTCATTTCAGCAACTGAATGCTACATAAACGATTGCGTCTGTATTTTTATCTTACGAAATTGAGCGCGTTTTCAGGGCAATTTCTCGTAATACCTAGGTGCTCATGTAAATGACCCAGTGATAAATAAAAAGGTCGCTTCTTATATTTTCTTCAAAAAAAACAAGGATGTGAAATCTCCTTACAAAGATCAGTAAATGCCATGTTTAAGTATAACTTATTTGTTAAAACGTATGCAATACAAAGTTACTTAAGCGCACCTAAGACATTTTAAGTCAATCAAGGGTAGTGGAGAGATAACATGGCAGGATATAATGACGTTCAGTTTGTAGCTTTATCTCACTGGTACTGTACAATTTTCCTTAATAAAGGTAGCCTATGTAAATTAACGATAATATAGTTTTTTATCTTTAAAGAATTTTTGACAGCGGCAGCGTATCAGTTCTTCAAGAGATTAGCTTTTATCGTTATTATTCCATTGAATGGGCAATATTGCTTAAGAACTGTGTTACATTTTGTAGGTTAAGTAAGGTTAAGTAGGTAAGTAAGTCTATTAGCACTATTTCTTTACATATTTCTTTTGACAGCCGACCATAGTTTTTTTTCCATATTTAATATATTACCCTTTGGTCCGCGTGCTCTGTCATTTGTCTATGATTTTGACAAATGATCATTGAGCATCGCGGACTTTGTACAAAGTCTCATGTAACATTTAATATGTTTTATTTATATATTTGTATTAAACTTACACATGATTATACATACTTTGACTCACCTTCTGTGTTTATTCTATTTTCTTTGTTATTTTTATATTATTTTAATTTATTATTTAAATATTTTCCGTTTCCGTAAGTGTGTCCGTGGCATCAACAGTGGGTCCTATCAGAATATCAGCGCAGCGTTATTTTCTTTTTGGATTTCGCTGCACATGCTGAGATGCACATGAGGAGCCTTTTTGATCTCGCACGGGGTTTTATTTTTTTATTATTGTTAATTTTTATGCATATTTCCCGTGTCTCCTGTGCGGGTCACAGATATATATTTTTGTTTCTTTCTAAGTCTGTAGTTTTATCAAAATCCAAAAACCAATTCTATCATCAAACCGCGACTCGAAACTTTTCTCTCAGAAATATATAGCTTCAGATAAATTGCTTCGAAACAAAACAATGAACGAGTATAATAATTAAACTCACAATCGCATCAGACCAATCAACAAAGCGTCTCTTCAGGCTGAAACTGTGTCGCTTGCAGAATTTCAGAAGACGCCAGATAAACGTTCTTTCAGTGACTTTCAGTGAAAAGGAATCTGAACAATGGAGCCGAATGCGGAATGCGGACCTCAGGGCTGGTCAAATATGGAATTTTGGACGGTGAACGTTTTATTTTTGGGGGTGGGCAAATATTGTCTTTGTAGGTAGTTTTATTTTTAAACGGAAACATAGTTATACGATGGCATGTTTTACGAGTATTTTAATAAAAGCACATGATATTGTTTGAAATATAGATAATTGTTGGAAATCCACAAGACTGGTTTTAAAAGGTAGTTTCCTCATACCTAAAGGTATATGTTACTGTAAAAGCCTGAAGTACGGTAAAACTTAGGTTTTAAAATCAAAATATATATGGTAAATATCCCAAAACAAATATTAACTCTATTGATGTGACCATGTCAGCTTAAAAACTTATATTTACCGGTAAAACCTGATATATACCAAGATGATATACCAAGTCTAACTGGTAAAAGTCCGAAATGAACTGAGATAATCGCTCATTTCGGGTTTTACCAGCAATCACACGGTAAATCTTTGAATTTACCTCAGAAACCCGTAAACGTTCATGTGTACAGCACCTGAATAACAAATAAACACAGAATTAGAGTAGCTTTGTTTGTATCAATAAAAGAATTTACATACGGATCTGTACCCTAAGAATATACTGCCGACAAACTTAAACAATTTAGCTTCACTATTCGTAATATTAGTTTCGACAGTTAACATTAATTCAAACGACAGCATGGCATCAACGTGCTCAGTCAACATTCATTGCCATTCATCATTCAAGCTGTCACAGCCATCCCCAATTTTTCCAAACTGCACAATTTCTAAACTCAGCAAGCACCAAAGTCACATATAACGATCACGTTTACAAAAACGTCCTCCACAAATCAGTGACCAGCCGACCTCTTGCAGCCACCCCTAACGACCGCGCAATCAAGCCACGCATCCGTTCGAAGTCTCCGTTTAAAGATATTTCTCGCGCTTCACACAATGAAGTAGTTTCGACCACAGAGCATCAAAACGCCTTGGCGGCAAATTACATTTTTAAACATCAATATATTTTGTCAATTTAAACTAGATCAACCACATCATCACTTACCATCAGGTGAGATAGTGCGCAGCCTATATTAGATAAAAATAAAAAAAAGGTGAGACAAAACTAACTTTTCATACGAACCACCTTGCTATATCTTGCGGACTAAGTCAAGCGTGCTCCAGCGTCGATCAAATCATCGCTTAGCATAATGTGAGATAGTGGTCAAACGCACACCTGTCAATAAAAACAAATAAGCTTGACACTTTTCTCACGGCAATTGTAGGTATGAATATTATAACTAACCAGCTTTTAACAGCAGTTTCGCCAGTGTGAATGTCGAAAGTTGAAAATTAATCTAAACTGGGTCTAAAATAAATATAAATCTAAAGGAGTAGGTCCCTCCAGGGATAGAGTTTAACCTATGTTCTTCTCGGAGGTCATCATAATTCGTTCAACGGTTTAGTCGTGTAAACTAAACAAACAGATAGATAGACAGATATATTTAAGTATTGATAAGAGTCCGGATGGGGTCCTTAGTTGCCGAAGACGTAGCCATTCCGTGCTCTGTGTTTCGAACTCTTTGGTCTAAAGTGCACGCCACTGCTAGCATTTATCTTATATTTTGAGCATTGTGTGCGGCCAGTATGATATGTATTAGTTGCTGAAGTTTTGTGTTGAAAGTAATGGATTGGTTTGATGAGTGATGAGTTAGCCAAGTCTTGGTTTGTTTCTGTGAACTACGATTTACTCAAAAGAACTTTTAATGCGTGGACTAATGTCCACCCACACTAACGTGTGGGTCACATGCTTGTGATGGATCTCTTGTATGTTTCTCTAGCATATAATTGTTTCTGGTTTCCAATAAATGAAATAAAATAATAAAGCCAGTATGATTTGTGTTTTTATTGTGTAACAGATATATGAACATCGAGAGTAAAGTCCGTGTCCGAGTCCCGTACGTGCTACGTGTTTATAAGACAAGTCGAGAAGGGCGCGGGGCGGAACCGTGCGTCGTCGGCGCTCGTCCGAGCCTCGTCCGGGACGCGGACGCCGCAGCCAAAGTCAAAGGCAAAGTCAAAAGTCAAATATATCTATTCAACTAGGCTATTAAACGGTACTTTTGAACGTCAAATAAATTAAAATTAACAAGTAATAAAATTGATTCTACCGTGCATTCGGAAAGTAGATTGTTATGGAGAAGAACGCACAAGAAACTCCATACCTACTCTTTTTTTAAAAATAGGTGTTTTATAATATTTACATAAGTACATACATTAATAAATTAATATATGTGAGGACGATGCACCCAGAATAGCTCTACACACTATACTACGTACAGGTATAAAGCATTAACAATTAATTAATTTGATAAGTAGGAACACGGTTCTCACATACTTACAAATATTGCAAACATAGATAAAATACCTAATTCAACAACAATGGAACAGTGTGTGAGTCAATTTCTAAAATAAAAAAAACAATGATTACAATAACTATGAATAGGAATAGCACGGTATAGCCGCACGGTATAGCATGGACCGCATCATATAAAATGTTCGTTGAGTTTTGAATCCGTGCCTCGTCCGTGCCTCGCACGGGGCTCGGCTCGCACCCGCTATCTTGAATAAAATTTTATTGCTATTTAAGCTATTTTTTTGCTACAGCATCAACATTGTTATACTTATTGCAACTATTTGGCTTATAAATACTTTAACAATTAACTAAATCTCCTTGAACAAATAAATAAAGGTTAATTAATATGCTAATACAAAACCCGAAGTACAAATTAAGTTCACAAAGAAATACATATTATTATCATGGGAAAATTGACAACAGTTTCCACCATAACCATTTCTACTATTACAACAAATCTCCCATTGGAACTCACAGCTAAACTAGGTGAACATTCCATTACACCTAGTTAGGAACTCCAGCATGTTTACAGCCATTGTCGGCGGCCACAATGACGCTAATAGATTGACAGAACGTCACACGAGAGTGAATAAGTGAAGTGTGGGATTTTGTAGCGAGTACCTCTAATCGTGTTCTTTTGTTTTGTGAAAAAAGGAAAAGGTTCCAGAGTTAATTCTGAGATCGGTTTATTTTATTAACGCCCGACCAAACAGTCATTTTTTACTGAATAATACAATTGGCGGTTTGGGAGATTTTGTATAAAAAAGTCTAAGTTTATCTTGGACATCATAGGCAACGGTTAAGGAAAATATCGTGAGGAAACCTGGATTTATATATAGTTAATGCAAGTGAGCAGTGGTGGCCCAGTGGTATCGGCGGCGACTTACAAGTTGTAGGTCGTGGGTTCGAGCCCAGGCAGGCGCTTTACTTTGTGTAAATTATTTCTTCACCACTGCTCTCGAAATGGTGAAGGTAAACATCGTGAGGAAACCGGCATGTCCTAGAACCAAAAATTCGAAGATTTGTGACATCTACCAACCCGCACTGGGCTCGCGTGGTGGATTACGGCCCATTCCCTCTCACAGAGAGAAGGCCTGTGTCTCAGCAGTGGGAACATTAATAGGCTGATGTTGTGATGATGATGTGAATGCAAGTCTGAAATACTTCAGTCTGAGGCCTGTGAGGTGCCCAGAGGCGGCTTAATTACTTCTGACACCAGAGGTGGCCACATCCTCACACGAAAATTAAAGGAGGCTCTTATAGTTTTTACGTACATACATAAACTCTCGCATTTTCCCCACGGGGGTAGGCAGAAAATACAGAACGACCTACTTAAATCCAGTGCACCCTGGGCGGTCAGCGCTTCGGAACACGAGGCGATACGATGCGCAGTAGTAAATTCATGTGACAACGGTGATGCGATCAAAAACGAACTCCACAGTCACCTTTAAGTTCGAATCCATATGTACCAAAGCTGCTGAACCGCTATAAAAAATAACTAAAATCTATTCCACTCACAAAAGACACTAACTACCATCAAATGGTTTTATTATTATTGCTTCCTCTCAAAGGAAAGTCGTAATCGATAAAGCCTGCTCGGAAACAATATTTTTCCTTAATGCTTCGCTTTCGTTCGAAGCCTGCCTTTGATTACCTTCCCTGTCAGTTTAGGCTTGAAGGATATCTTCCGAGATAATGCTTGCTTAGGAAGCTTAGCGTAATTATTATTGGTCTTACAATATGTTTGTGGAGACTGAGTCGTTTGTAGTTTTATTTTGTGAGAGAATAGGCTGCTAATAGGTATTAAGGCCCACTTCAAACAAATCACTAAATGAGTTTAGCACTGAAAGAATTTAAATCATTGATTTGGTTTATATCAATCTTTTGAAGATGACTGAGATAGAGTAATGTTTTAAATTAGTTAAAAGCTTTAAATACATTCATTGCTTTATTATGTAAATATGGGTATAAGTCTTAGGCGCAGGACACACAGAAATGGCGTCGGGCGCGGACATGGCGCGGCTTCCTATTCCATTCTAATTTCAAACTAAATGCATGGAAATAAAGCGCAATTTAGGAAACACGATATGTCGTTGCTCGGACGTTGGTTATGACGCGACATTTCGGCGCCCGCGCCTGATGAAATTGCGCTTTATTTCCATGCATTTAGTTTGAATTTAGAATGGAATAGGAAGCCGCCCGTTTCAAGTCCGCGCCCGACGCCATTTCTATGTGGCCTGCGCCTTAAGATTTGAGGGTAAGTAAGTCAAGGTATGACTGAACGACTGGTCGGTACGTCAGGTCGGGTCTTATGTAAGGGTAGTTCCTTTGTTCAAAAGACAGAAAGTTTACTGAAATGTTTTGTTATTACATAGTTGGGATTCGACTTGCGTTTAGCTGTTAAGTTTGATGCGTCAAGATCTTGCTTTTACTGATTAACATTTGAGTATTTCACAATAAGTGTGTGAAATTCTAAAATACATTTTAAAATGACCATCCTATCGCCAGCCTTTATCGTTCGAGTTATACTTAAAAAAGAAACCTTTATTCCAATACTTAAAATTTTTACACTTAACTAAATATAGAAACACTTTAAAAATATTGCAAATACTTTTAACATTATATAAGAACATAATATCTCCATGGTATACTTATTTACAAAACCCAAGTTAAACTTTTCACAAAAACGTAGGCCAAATATAAAATACGTCTTTACCTTACTCTCTCATAAAGCCAAAGACGGATGGTGTTTAAAACACCATTAATTTTGCTCCCCCATAAACGTCAAGCCGGCAGGTGGGGCTTAATATCTCGATATTTGACACCATAGCACACCGTGGAATGTCTTAGGCTCCAACCAGGGTGAGGAGATTGCGCGGGTGCTGAGGTGGTTTCGAAATATCAGCGTGTCCCAAAACTTTTGGACATTTTTTTTGTATTAACTACCTTTAATCATATATATAAGTACTCGTATCACACGATGAGTTTGGAGGGAAAAAAATGGGCACTAACGATATGGCGCACAAAACCCGCCATTTTTCTATTTTCCCATTTTAATGTATCCCGTGGGATTCGCAAGGTTAAGACGAATCGATTTACGTAAAAATCATCAAAATTGGCCAACGCGTTTGGACTCTACCACATTGGAACAATCATACATTTTATATACTTAGACTGATAACAACATTACATTCCTTTGGCGGTCGGTTAAAAACCAATGTCACTGGCATTTCAACTCGTTTGTGTTCATACTAATAAAAACTAAGTAAAGTAATCACTACCCTCCTTGGGCAGTCGGGTAAAAATTGACAATGGCGTAGGCCTAGCGCGACGTGACAGAGTGTTCTCGCTGGCGAGTGATCGTCTATTGTTTTACTCTGAGGAAACACGGTTGTTTGAATTTAGAATTCGAGATAATTATAAAATTTTGGAACAATAAACTCTATGTCGTAGAAGACAATATTCAAAATCCATTATTTTAATACAAGTACACCTAAAGGCTCTAGACAAGTCTAATTTTATCACCAAAAGCGTCGCCATAGCAAATTGGAAACAAGTCAAAAATGTGTGGAAATGTCAAGCGCAATCAATATCATATTATAATGATCAATTGCTTATAATTTCGCACAAATTTTTGCCACTAGCTTTGGCCTCGTGAAAAGTGTTTTTATGTGATAGCCGACTTTCAGGAAAGGGGGAGGTTTTGTGTTGTTATCCCACGGGAGCATTATAACAGGATGAAAAGTAGTCTATGTACTATTTCAAACTATAATCTATCTCTGCTCTTTATTTAATCCAGACCCGTTCACCCGTTCGGGCCTGCAGTCTCGACATAGCTAACGATCGTTACGCTAGCTAAGATTCGTTAACTCTTACCACAAAATAGTAAGTATACAGAAGGGCCACTCCCGCCGTTTGGAAAATTGACAGCTAAACGAAAGACGTGAAAAGTGTTTTATTATCCAAAAGAAACATTATACCGGGATGATAAGTAGCCTGTGTGCTATTTCAAACTATAATCTATCACTATGCCAAATTTCATAGAGATTCGTTCAGCCGTTCTGGCGTGAATGAGTAACAAACATCTATTCATCCATCCATGCAAACTTTCATATTTATATTATTAGTAGGATAATCCCACCGCACTATTCCCAAACCACTGCAACTCCTGAAAGCCAGAATCAACAGTGGCGACCACCAGAAAAGCGCCGAGGCAATGAAGCTCGACGAAGTCCCGGAGAATGAATTTACCTGTCTTGGATCCCGCAACGAAATTAATCAGAAAAGAATAACGGAGGAGTAGGAAAAATGTAAATTTCCACTTCCCTCCATATCAAGCAGGAGACAGAACAAACAAGGCCAATAGGCACAAAGGGTCATATACAACTGGGATAAGCCCAGTTGCCTAGCACCACGGATAAAAAAAAAAATAGCATTAATACATATTAATGGGTCCTAACATTGTGATATTTGGTTCCAATAATAGGTATGGCAAAAACGCTTGAACGCACGGAATTTTTTTCTAGTTTCCACAAGGTCCGTATAGTAAACAACTCCTGATGCAGCCTGTACATTATTCAACATAATATTACGTTCATTCTGCCAAAGAATACACTCCCATTAGATATGATGTGCAGATTGTACATATTCGCAGTCAGATGTAGAACACTGACATAAAGGCGAGGCAACGAGCTTGAAAGAAAATAATTTACTTTTAAAGTTACCATGTCCCGTGAGAAATTGGGCAACACAGTGATCCACTTCCAGCCACGTGCTGGCCAGCCGCACGCGAACGGATGGAAAGAATTGGTGGAGGTGTCGGCCCTTGATAGAATTATCCCACCTACATTGCCATTCGGATAAAAGTTCCTCCCAGACGTCAATAGGTGGTTTAAATAATCTAGAGATTTTCTCACGGTCACTCCGCGTTAAAAAGTTCGCGTCCGCGGTCTCTCGTGCGGAATAGTACATTGCAGCACGTCGCTGCACTTCAAGGTCGACCGGAAGTACACCAGCAAGTATCGGTAAGGCCTCAGTACTAACCGTCCTGTATGCTTTGCACAAGAATATCAAAGCCAAACGCTGACTTTGAAGTAATTTACGTCGTACCGCCCCTATGGTGGCCCTATCAGCCCAAACAGGCGCCCCATAGCACATACAACCCAAGTAAGTAGCCCCATAAATAGTTTTTAAAGTTAAAAAAGACAGACCCCACGTAGATCGCCATCGTTAATAGATTGACACTTTGATAAAAGCCTCTAATCGCGCCCGCCACCGCCCTGGCACCCGCTTCAGTCCCCGCGCTATCACTTTGGACAAGGCCTTATAGACGAGTACACGACTATGGGAATTCGATGGGAAATTCTCCCATGGCTGTGAATAAATAATGAGGAGTATTGTTGATGGTTTAAGATCAAAGATGTTTTATTCAAGATGTTGTGAAGGTGGGATAAGAGATGTTTTAAGTAAATTATTTAACTGACTCGGTAAATTAAATTGTTAGTAGTTCAAAATGTTTAGGTTTTATTTTAGGTTTTTGCTGTTGCTAGATTTTATATTTTTTTAGTTTATACCTAACCTGGAGAAACTAGTTGCTGTGGGCAATGTAGACTGAAAAAGGCCACGCGGACGCTCACCAACTCGATGGTGGCCTTAGTGCGAGTTTTTACTCCCGCTCAATCGCTTTACCCTCTTTTTTTGTATACATTTTGACATAAGAGATCGTCTACGTTATCACGAGTGAGTACGTTAAAAAACTCGGCATAAGCCCACAGCATCCTAATTGTGTAAGTTCACATAATAGGGTACGGATTGTTGCCCTTGCATTAATTGCTTCATATGTTCAAAAAGCCGTTCAATGAATATTGTCGAGTTACCAAAATGAAAGAATATTGTCGAGTTACCAAAATGAGAGAAGGAGCGTACTTTGCGCTGTTTAAACAGATACGCAATTAGGGTTGCAGATCAGGTCGGTTACAGGACTCACGGTAACCACTGTCTTGAGAAGAACCGAAGGCAGAGTGGTTTGGTAGCACCTTGTCAATGACTCCGTCAAAGCTTTCCAAGATGGGCATGACCGGAATAAGCAAAAAAAACTTATGAAGCGCCCTAAATTTGCTTGATTTTTTTTAATGACAAACTTCACGTTTTCAGCAAACAATAGCTTAAACAATAGCCGGCTTTGGAGGCAAGATCTTGGCCACCACGACATATTCGAATATAATTCACGGCCATTTTCTCACCTGTATAATATTATTTTTCACGCCATGTTAACGGGAAGAGACAACCATTTTTTAAATCCCAGTATTGTATCCACACGTCCCACGCAAAACACCCGGGCTCTTCTTGTTGTTGTACGTAATCTGTTGTTTACCAAGTTTGTTTTCATGTATGGATAAAACCCACATGTGTTGGTACAAAGTCTAAAATAAAAGATGAACATACAGGCAACAAACGTTTTACATAAACCGATGAGAACATTTATATTGACAACAAATTAATAGACATCATTTAGTAAAATAGAGATAAATAAAGCGATTTTTTAGGATATCTGTCCAACGTTTAAAACTATAAAAAAAATTGCGGTTTACGATTTATGACTTATTAAAAAAACTACTTACTTAGATCTCGTTCAAACCAATTTTCGGTGGAAGTTTACATGGTAATGTACATCATATATTTTTTTTAGTTTTATCATTCTCTTATTTTAGAAGTTACAGGGGCGGGGACATATTTTACCACTTTGGAAGTGTCTCTTGCGCAAACTTTTCAGTTTAGAAAAACATGATATTAGAAACCTCAATATCATTTTTGAAGACCTATCCATAGATACCAAAAAAAAAAATTTAGTTTCAGTTTCAAGTATGGAAACTCCCAAAATTTATTACTAATAAGAGGTGCAAAAATATCTTTCGTTTCGGCAGTCAGTGCTGAAAAACGGTAAAAACAAGAGGTACCAAAGACACCGACTTCCGAAACCAAAGTTATTTTTGCACTTTTTAGTGTTGTGCAGTAATCGGTTTATTTTTCGTGGAAAAGTTTTTATTTCTCTCTTTTTAGTTTTAGTACACGATCATTAAAAAGTGAACAAAGTATGTAGTAAGGTACCTAAAGGATTGACAAAATACCCATAATAACTTAATTTATACGTTCGTGCTGTTTGTCGCTAAGGATTTCGGTTGTATGTTCAATATCTTGAAAACTGCTGAACCGATTTTGATGCAACTTGATCTGTTCCATAAGTTGAGAGATAAGAAATCCAAGAAAAAAGAAGAGAGAATTATCACGATCCCATAAGTAACAAACATACATACAAACCAACATACATACACTTAAGACGGTACCCTGACCAAAAAATCGGCATGAGATATGAGCGTTCCTATTGGTCTAGCGGCACTGGTGGCGCATGAATTACAGTAGTGAATACGCCCAGATTTTAGAATAAAATCTTTATAAAATCGAATTTTGGTCTTTTGAAAAAATAATTCTACAAAAATGTTCGTTATTAAATTATCTATCCATTAGTGTTAGTACAAAAAATAACCAATGAACACTTTACGAGGAGATGCATAATATCAAAAATTATTTCTCATTTTCATGTTTTTTTGGAAGTAGATTAGTGAAATATATACAAAATTTAAAAAAAAACTAAATCTACCATTTTAGAATCAATATTATGTAGAAATTTAATGTATTTTTATTAATTGATATTTCTTTTTAAATAACGAGTAGATAGCTCCTAAAAACAGCACAAAAAACGGCTTGCGCGGCGTTTTGCTCGGGGTACCGCCTTAAGAAACTGAGAAGCCCATACAGAGTAACATATGTGAATATTGTGCAATGCCAAGAATATTATAAACATACGTGTCGAATTGATTACCTCCGTTTTTTTTGCAGTCGGTAATAAAATACTACTCAATGCTACGAAATACTTAGAAGCGACCATAATTGCTGCCTACGCTACATATTCAATTGCTACGAGTACGAAACTTTCGTTGATTGCAATTCTTCTGTGAATTTATTACTCTGTCTACAAATAAAGAAATGTTTTTTTTATTTGTAACCCGCACAGGAGACACGAGAGTAAAAGCCGCCACGTGCGAGACCAAAAGGCCTCCTACCTTAACTCAGCCTCTCTCTCTATTTGCAGAGATCTGAGATCAAACACTCTTTCTACAAACAATTATTTTTAGGGTCCCGTATTCAACAAGGAACCCTTATATTTTGTGTGTATATATCATGTCCGTCTGTCCGTACTAGAAAGCTATAATTTGGCACGTATATACATATTAACCACGCCGAAAAAGATATAAAAAAGAAAAAGTACCTTCTTGTACACGTTAAGTGAGGATGTATTTTTTTTCTTGTCTCTCCCATGGTGTGGGGGGTATCGTTGTATAGGTCATTTAAAAATATTACGGGTGTGTAAAAACGATTTTTCGATTTAGGGATCCGTTTGCGTTAAATTAAGCTTTAAATGGATAATTTTTCTTAGAGTCAAGTGGACCCTTCCACTGCTTGCCAAATGGTTGCTTTCTGATATGTGGAAAAATCACGGCAGTAGTATATATAACAAAAAGGCTTTACAAGATTACGGGAATTTACGAGTAATAGTCAACCAACCTATAAAATGTACTAGGAAAACTAAAAAATTTGTATATTGATGTATGGGGACAACAATTTTCGAACGACAAAGTTAATTTTGTCCCGCGTCGTTAGAGCAATGCTCGGTGTTTTCATTGTTTATGAACGTTAGTAACGTTACCTATTTATTTTGGTGTATGTAGCTGCTTATACGGAACCCTCTGTGCGCGAGTCAGACTC